>CM062817.1:1034364311-1034715340 GCA_031772625.1 Pinus tabuliformis | reverse complement strand
TACTGGAATCTTGTTGTAGCTTTCGAATAAGTGCCCACACTTCTTCGTCATCTCTTCCATTCCTCCCTTGCTTCGCTAATCCAATCTGGTTGGATAATAGAAATGGCACACAACAATGCTTCCACATCCTCATCCTTTCTTGAGAGTGCATCTGCCCCCACATTTTGCTTCCCTTTTTTGTAGATGATTTCAAAGTCATAACCAACAATTTTGTGACCCACTTTTGTTGCTCTTCAGAGGATAATCTTTGTTCTAAAAAGTATTTAAGGCTATTGATCTGTTTTTACCTTGAAGTGTCTTCCCATTAGGTAGGGTCCCCATTTCTTAAGTGCATGGAGTATTGCCAACATTTCCTTCTCATAATAGCTTTGCTTAAAAACTTTCCTTGATTGGACGACTTTCAAAAGCAATGGGTCTTTCATCTTGCATTAGAACAGCACCAATTCCATTTCCTGAAGCATCACATTCCACAATAAAGTTTTTTGTGAAGTCCGGTGTAGCTAAGAACCGGTGCTTGGCACATTGCCTCTTTAAGATGTTCAAGGCCTTTGTTGCTTCCGGAGTCCATGAAAATGAATCTTTCTTCCATAATGTTGTTAGAGGTGCTGCTATTCTCCCATAATTCTTAACAAACTTGTGTTAATACCCTGTCAACCCAAGAAATCCTCGCAGATGCTTTATGGATGTGGGGATTTTCCATTCCTTAATGGCTTTAAATTTTGCTAGGGTCTACCTTAAATCCTTCATGAGATACAATATGACCCAAATATTCCACCTCCTGGACTCCAAAGAAACATTTGGATCTTTTTGCATATAATTGTTTCTTCTCCAATAGTTTGTAGCACCCTCTCAAATGTTCAACATGATCCTTCCAAGACTTGCTGTAGATTAGTATATCATCAAAAAATACTAACACAAATTTTCTAAGGAATGGTTTGAAAATTGAATTCATCAAACCTTGAAATGTTGAAGGTGCATTGGTAAGGCCAAAAGGCATGACCAAAAATTCATAATGACCCTCATGAGTTCTAAATGCCGTTTTTGGAATGTCTTCAATCTTCATTTTGATTTGATGATATCCCGAACGAAGATTCAACTTGGTGAAGTAATTGATCCATGCAATTCATCCAGTAATTCATCAATAACAGGTATGGGGAACTTATCTTTAATAGTGAGCTTGTTGAGCTCCCTATAATCTGGACACATGCGCCATGATCCATCCTTCTTGTGCACCAATACTACTGAGCTGAGAAAGAACTTTGACTCGGTTGAATTATACAGCCTCTAGCATTTCTGCAACCATACGTTCAATTTCACTTTTTTGGACATAGGGATATCTGTAGGCCTGATGTTTGGAGGAACACTTCCTAGAATCAGATGAATAGCATGATCATGATCACGCATATGTGGGAGACCTTGGGAGTCTCAAATACCTTGGAATGATTGTCCAAGACTTTTGGAGATCTGGAGAAATAGATGATTCCAATGTGGAAACATCTAGCGAGCATAATTGTGCAATTACACCTCTTTTCTCCTTTCTTAGAAGCTTTGTCATACCATGAGAGCTGATCTATTTTCCTGGTTTCCCTGCAATACCCCTTAATTCAGCTTCCTTTCCTTCTGAAGAAAATTTGATGAAAATTTCTTGAAAATTAAAAGCTATTGTACCCAAGGATTGTAGCCATTGGACTCCAAGTACAAACATACACCTCCCATTGGAATGGAAAGCATTGGGCTAGTCAATACATATTCTCCCATGGATAGCTTGATATTATGGCACTTTCAGAGCAATTTATTGTTCCTCCATTTGCAATCATCACTTGACACTCTGGTGCTGGATATAGGAAGCAATTCAATTCTTTGCTACCCTACAATGAATAAAATTGTGGGTGCTTCCTGAATCAATCAACACTATTACCTTTTTCTTCTTGATTTGTCTCTTCTATCTTGATGGTTTGAGGAGTGGTAATTCCCGCCAATGCATTACAAGATTTGGTAGGATTTATTTGTTCTTCATCTAGGCTTTGTTCCTGGAATATATCCTCTCCTTTTGACCTTTCTTGCTCCTTTTGTTCTTCCTCTTCACAATCTTTGTAGAATAATTTCTTCTCAGCACACTTATGACCTTTTGTATATTTGTTATCACAATTGTAACAAAGCCCTTTTGCTCTTTTTTCTTCCAATTGTTGTGTTGTCAACCTTGTAGGTTGTGGAAGAGTATGGGCAACAACACTTCCATCTTTATAGTTGTGAGTGGTATGCTTCCTAGTTGCCATAATTTTGCTTTCCATTTTTCTTGCTAACCTGAATGCCTTCTCTAATGAATCAGGTTCCAAAGGCGCACATCATGTTGGTTATTATCCTTTAAAGACCCTATGAACACATCAATCCTATGCTCCTCTGGAATATCTTTCACCCTTATGTTCAATTTTTGGAACTCCTCAATGTGCTCCATTATTGAACCCTTTTGTTTGAGACTTATCAATTGGCTAAAAAAGTGTTGCTTTTTGTATCCTCATAATGTGCTATCAATTCTTCCGTAAAAATTGCCCAAGTGATAAATTGTTTACGAGAACAAAGCCATTGATACCATACAAACTGATTTGGTTCCAAATATAAAGTTGCCATACGTACCTTTTGTGTGTTTTGCACATTATTGAGATCGAAGAATTGCTCCATCTGTAATATCCATGTGGCGGGATCCTTGCCATCAAACTTCCTCATATTGATTTTTGGAACATGGTGAGTCTTTGATCCAACATTAGAGTCTATGGAATCATGATTAGCATTTCTTTGTTCTCATCATGAGTTTCTTTACTACCTTTTCACCATTAGTGACCCTTTCTTGTAGCAAGTTCTTCAATTCTTCCATGTCTGTCTTCAAATCTATCTTCAAATTTACCATCGAATCCTCCACCTTAGTTTCCATGCCCTTTATCTTAGATTCCACACCATTTATCTTAGATTCCACGCCATTTATCTTAGATTCCACGCCACTTATCTTAGCTTCTGTTAGCTTTTGTGAGCGTGACATTTGTTGCACTTGTTCTTGTAATTTTTATATATCATGTAGCATTTCTTCCTCTTCTTCATGAGTCATGCTAGAGCTTTCAGGTTCCTTACTAGGTGTTTGCATTTTCTTTCCTCGGGGCATTAGTTACCGATAATAATGCTTTACTATGCCCTTTGAATTCCGTTAAACCAAGCTTACATAAAAATTTAAAAAAAAACTACACACCGTTTTTCACTTTATAGAAGCCTGATATTGAATCTGATGTATCTCTGTAATTTCGGATCATCCAGTCTGAAATTTTACCTGTAGTAGCCTTCTGCGTCCTCTTTAATGCCACAAGTCTGAGCCAAATTGGATTCTCCAAGTAAGAGTTATGTGAAATCTCCCACAGTGACTCGCGTTTAGACTGGTTCAGTAGAGCGAACTTGTACGACATGCCATGAGTCACTGTTTCAACCTTTGAATCTGAAACACACATACAAGAAACCACAGTCCGTCCTCTTTCTGTACCTTTTTACGAAATTTCAATCCGATCCTCAGAGAGAGAGTTATGACGATTTTCCCCAGGTCACCTGTTTTGAATGTAATTCAGGAGTCTGCAGAAAGGCCAACTTCCTCAGATCATATCTTCTAAACTATCGCGCGAAAAGATCTGAAATTTTGACCCAAGGTTCAGCGCCAATTCATGTCAAATGGGTTTTTCTTGTGACTTCTGAAACGTCACAGAAAAAAAGTTATAGCAAAAATTCCACGATGACCTGTTTGGAGCAGCGAAACCCTAGAATCCAAAGCTCTGATACCAAATGTTATGAAACCAGCTCACAAAAAGATAGAAAAGAGAGATCCACGCCTTAGAATTCAGCCTCTTCGAGGGGGCAACCTCCTTTACATTACATAAATGAACAATTCTTGGATGATACAAATGACAAAACCTCCTTTCTATATATAGGAGTCTAAGGAGTCACAATATAATCCAGCCGACCTAACAATAATAATATAAAGCCACACAAATAACAATAGGGGGCTTCTATGGGGCACAGAAATAACAATATGGGGGGTAATAGGGGCACAACAATATAAATAAGGGGTATAACTACACATATTAATGGGGTAATCACTAGTATTATAGGGACCCAACAGAGGGTCATTATCATTATCATTGATTCCTCTTGCGTCTGTTAATAGCCTACATTATTGGTTGGTAATCAGGCGATGTCTTTCCATCTTCGACTTCAAAACATCTCTTCACATGGATTGAATTGTACATCGAACGAAGATTGAACGAGTTTGAAGACCCTGGATCTAGTTTCATCCATCCGGGCTATGATATATTCAAGTATATAAAAACATCAAATGTACAAAGGTGTTGCACAGATGGTCATCCGAACCATGGATGATGACTCTATATCTGAAGATTCACCAGTCTGCATCTGCAGACAGCTATTTGATCTATGTACATGAAATGCATTTGTAAAGATGAGCATGGGAATGCCTACCTTAGATAGATCATGAAATTTATAGTATGTTGATGTATTGTATTGTAACTTATGCAAGTCACCTTCCAGTTCGAAACTTCAGATCCTCATGATAAAGCATTTGACCCGACATCAATATTTACGACTTCATGCTTTAGGGGGCAACTGTTATAGACATATTTAGGCACATCAACCCCAAAATTATATGTCAATAAACTAGGGCTCATCAACCCCTAAAAGAGTTGTTTCATGTCCTAAAAGAGCTTAGTCATCTAATTACATCATTCCCCAAAAGTTCCATCTGAGAAACCATCCTAAAATTGCCTAAACTGAACCATACTGACTGCTCCACTGGCAAAGTGCAATGCATACTGAGTGGTACACTGCTGGGGTATGATGCATATTGTTTAGGCCTTCTATAAGGTGTGATGGGTGAGGATGGACAAATGTCTGAGATAGTTTGCTAGGTGGTTACTCATGGAATCTTCTAGAAACTTCTCCTGTGCCACTTGCCTCTCTGAATTTGCCCAAGGATGAGTAAGAGATCCAAGAAATCTTCAAGTGGAACCAATTATAACAAGTGGAATGACACTAATCAAACCCCATGGATGACTCACACCATTGCACACATCTATAAATGGATCCCTCATCTAAGAGATCTGGAGGCTGGAATATTGTGAATTGCAAGGAAGTGTTGATAGTTTGTAATTGAGGAAAGAGCATTGGTGTGATCTTGCTATTTCATGAGGTGAAGAGGGATTGAAGCTAGGAGGATGATGCTAGATTAGACAACTGGGTTGTAATTCTCCCTTCTATTAATAAAGTTCTTCAATTTTTCTTCCATATAATTGTGCAATTGTGAATGTTATCATTTGTGAATGCTATTATTTGTTCATTATATATCTAATTATGTAATTTTTACGTTGTAATAAATCACGATGCTTTGATGGTTCTTTATTGCTGTACTTGTGCAAGTACTCTCCAAGCGGGTTAAGTACAGGGAGGAGTTGCATGTTCTGTCAAGGGGGAGAGAGATCAAGCAAGGGATTAAGCGGAAGTTCCAGGTTGGTTCCATTATCTTTCTCTTATCTATTACACATAGAAGAAAATAGTGGATTGCTTTAAACTGTTGTTTCTACGGTAGCTACTAAACCTAGAGGGCTAGTCGTTCGACAAGACACTAGTTTTCCCAGAAACACCATGTGGAGATGTGTTGCCGGTAGCTTGTGTTGCCTCTCTATGTATCTTCTAGTTTCACCTGTTCTCATTGCTAATATTGTGCCATCTTGTGGGTTTTTTCCTAGATAGGTGGTGCGAGTGGTGATATGGTTAAACCTTGACTATTAGTGTTTTTGTCTTCAATTCCCTACCTAATGGAGCGTAGTGGTATCCAATTTGTTCTTTGGTACCTGATTTGGTTTCTTTTCTTCCATTATTAATTCCACCACGGACTCCTCATTTGAGGTGTCAGTAACTATAGAGTTTTATGCTTTGGCCTCATCGGAATCTATTTTTTTACTGGTGGAAATATACTATAATGTATTTTTATTTTTTATACCATAGCTTCAGGAATTTATTTTGTACATTAATATTGATAGTACTAATGGATTCCATCCAAGGGTATCCCAAAACAACATCTAGATCATTCATATCTAAAGCATAAAAATTAGAATGCAACACAAACTTATCCATAGAAATCTTCAAATCATTATAAATTTGAACATCATAATCATCAACCTGTGTGTGCTCAATATGTTTGACTGAGACTTGAAATTTTTTGGCCAAATTAATATTGATAAAATTATGCTTTCAACTAGGATTAATAGGCACAATGATCTTCTCTTTTGAATACATCCATGAACCTATAATATGGGGATACTGACAGAAAATAACCCCTTATGTTTATCATTATCTGATTTTCTAGCATGAGACCATTTGTCCAAAAGGAATATTTCAGATTCTTCATCAAAAAGTGTCTGCATCTTACCACAATTAAGCGAGCACACCCATTTGGCAGCCTCATCTCTTAAATAAAGTCATGGTCTAGATCGCCAAGCTTTTTGGCATAGTGACTTGTTATATTTTCGGAATTCTTCAATAGTAGGACCATCATCTTTCCCTATAAAAAATAGTACAATAGAACCCATGAAGTGGAATGATATTTTTGAAAAAAATTACCCTCTATGTGTGGAAAATTTAAAATGGCCACAAATCGGTCACCATGGATCAAAATCCTTATTATGGTCTATTTTCAGAAATGGAATGATCATTCTGCATCTTCCCATGTAACAAGAATCATGATTTGGGCAGCTGGTGAACTCAAATTTGCACTGTAACTTTCCGACTATCACAAAAAAAAATAAATCTAAAACATGAGTTGATTTTAAATTAGTGATATCTCCCTCATCTGGAGCCTGATTTGACTGATTATTTTTAATTGGGTGATTTTTCACGAGAGCTCAGATATGCATTTAGTTTTATGAAATATTACACAAAAACTATAAAATAAAATATATATCCGTTGTCCATGAATTCTCATAAAAAAAAAAATTCCACAAAACAACTGATTTTAAATCAATGATATATCCCTCATCTGGACTCCGATTCGATCTATTTTTTTTTTGAATTTGGATATTTTTCTGCAAGGAATTCAAATCTGAATTTTTGCACAAAATTTTTTAGATCTAATCTACAAACTCACCACCCAAAAAATTCCTATAAATAATGAAAAGAACAAAAAGTTATCACTTTGCCCAAGAAAGATCTCTAATACCACTTGTAGTATATATGAATTGTAGATATATATAATGAAAAATATACCCAAGAAATAACATGATATGATAGAAATTTATATCTTTATTAATATCAAAACCCTTGAGGTCGGGTAATTTCATACAATTACTCCTTAAGGAATGAGATCACTCTGCAAGCCATATGCTTGTCAATACAACAATCCTTGGCATAACTCAATGGGGAGTCTCTAGCCTCTATATAGGATTCATACATAAAATACCATGGATAATTACCATGGGTCTCTAAATACCATACATCCAATACCATGAGCTTATCGCATTATTTATTAACTACTTGTGGTCCCTTGCATAATATAGGTTAACCACTTTATTTATTAATTATGGACCATTTATTTATCATCCTTACATTATTCATTACATTATTCCCTTGGGTACCTCCCTATCTACCCTATATCATCCCCCCAGGTATACTACAGTGATATTGAGTAGCATCAATTCAGGTAGGGACACAATATTTCTCAATGTATTCTATACTTCAATGTGGAAGAACTTGGACACAAAATCAAAGAGGTATACAACATTCCATCCAGAAATAAATGGGAAAATATAAGTAGTTAACAGGAATTTCGTGAAACTTTTTATGGGTTATAATTATAAGCATCTAAATAACTAATATGAAAATTGGTATATACACAACATTGTTGTAATAGAGTCTTCCACGCTTCTACTAGTAAGTTCCCATTTCAAAAAAAAATTGGATATTTTCCACCTTTACCTTTGGATATTGCATATGTGAAACAAGGAGGAGTGAGCAAGGTTGTTACAAGTGATGCCTTAAGGGAAGAAAACTTGTTGAGAAGACTAGTAAAATCCCTTTATAGCTACAAGAGACACAACATAAGTCACTAGAAAAGTAAAAGTATATGAATGGTCATAGAATAAAGAGGTCATTCAAGGTGGGATACAATGTATGATTACATTTAAACAAGGAGAGGCTATATGGTCCTGATAAGAAAATTAAGATTATGTGATATGTCACATTGAGATACTAGAAAAGGTGAGAGACAACACTTATAGACTCAATTTAGCCCATAGATGTGAATTTACTTAGTAGTGAATGTTGAGAATCTAAAACTCTATGAACCTTCAATGATAGATTAGGAAGAGGATGAGGCCCTACCTTTTGTATACGATTTGGAACCATATTTGTTATCGGGAAAACTAGTGTCCATTCAGAGTTGCTAGTCCCACTAAGATGGGTAGCTATCTTAGAAACAAAGAAACCAAAGTTACTTGTGTTTTCCTTTATGAGAGATAGATGAGAGAGAAGCAAAGAGTACCAACCTCAGTCTTTCGCTAGTCTCCTTGCTTGTTTCCTCTCTCCTTTGATAGATCTTTCGCCACTCCTTTCTCACTTGTCCCACTTCAAATAACACCTATAGAGTCAAAGCAAAAAAATACCATAAAAGCATAGAGATCTATAACCATAAACAATGTAGGATCAGATACACATTATCCATACAATGCATATACAAATACAAAATTCAGAGATACACAAATATATGGAGGAAAACTAAAATAGCTTTATTGATAGAAGTGGTAGAATAGAGGATTACAACCAAGCTGTTTGATCCAGCATCATCCTCCCAGCATGAAAGCCCTCTTCACCTCATAAAAAGCAAGATCACCCAACAATACAATGTCTTCAAAGAGAAACCAACAACACTTTCTTACAAATTACAAAATTCCAGCCTCTAGATCTCTAGGATGAGGGATCCATATATAGATGTTTGCAGGAGAGTGAGTCAGCTTCTGGGATTTTGATTAGTTTCATTTCACTAATAGTTCTTGATTCCACTTGGAGATTTCATGATCTCTTACTCATCCCTGGGCAAATTTAGAGAGGCAAGTGTCATATGAGCAGTTTCTAGAAGATTCTTTGAGTTTCCACCTAGCAAACTTCTTCTGCCATTTGTCTGCTCTCACTCATCGCACCCTACAGAAGGGATTTTCAATATGCATCACACCCCCCGTGTGTAATAGGTGAGATGCATCACACCCTCAACATGGAGCAGTCTGTATGGTCTAGTTTTGACCAGTTATGAGCAATTTTTCAGGGAGAACTTCTGGGAAATGATGTAATCAGCTGGCTTTGTTCCTTTAGGGTATGAAACAACACTTTTAGGGGTTTAGAAGCCCTTGTTTTATGGACATATTTGATTGGGGTTGCAGTGCCCAAATATTTCTATAACAGTTTCCCCCTAAAGCATGAGGTCATAAATCTTCTAATGTCGGGTGAAATGCTTTATCATGAGGATCCGAGATTTTTCGAACTGGAAGGTGACCTATAATAAGAAACAATACAATAAATTATCTTCATAATATTTTCATGATCTAGCTGAGGCGGGCATTCCCATGCTCAGCTTTATAAATTCATTTTCATGTACATAGGACAAAAAATCGTCTATGTGGCAGACTGATGATTCTGGTAGAGCCATCATCCCTTAGTTTGGATGATTATTTGTGCAGCTGTGATGTACATTTGATGTTTTTATTTTCCTGAATATATCGCAGCCCGGATGGATGAAACAAGATTCAGTGTCTTCAAACTCATTCAATATTCACACGAAGTACAAGTCGATCCATGTGAAAAGATGTTCTGATGTCGAACATGGAAAGACATCGCCTGATTACCAACCAATGATGTAAGCTGTTAACATGCGCAAGAGGAATCACCAATAATGATGATGACCCTCAAGGTACTACAATACAATTCACATGGTGTGAATACATGAGTTGATGTCGAACACCATGCAAAATCTTTCGGTCGAAGGCCATTGATGTAAACCTGTCGCCAGAAGTGAGAAACTTGCCATTGAGGCATGCAAGCTTCAAATTACTGAAAGGTTTGTTCCTAAATCAACTTCTTGGATAATGAGCTGATGTTGACAAGAAGTGACCCGTCGTAGGAGGGCCTTAATGAATCCCACATATACGACACGGAACGGAGCAAATGATTTTGTTGAGGTGAAAACGATCTGATGATATAAGGTTCAGGGTGGCGGTCATGAAAAATGGAGAGTGAAGGTATTGCAGCGGATGAGGCATTAGTTAGGTTGGTGAATTCTCTGAGCGACTTCTCTTGAAAATATCGGCAACACTGAAATGGATTGGTAGCATTAACCCCAAAATGGATGGTACGACGGACCAATGGTGATATGACCAGTGAATGGAATAACCCAACTTGACTCAATCATGGTGATGGAGTGAAAGTGTCATGTTCAAGAGCGACCTGCTACCAATGAAGTTATTCAAGTTTTCTTCCCTTTTTCCCCAGTCATTGCTGACCAGTACCTCTTTATTTTTGTCAAGCTTGAGGAGGATAACATATGCTTGTTCTATAATTTACCCTTCGGGAAAACTTGTCACTATGTTTAAACGAGCCTAGCGACAGTGAAACTCGTTCTTGTCTGCATGGACAAGTTTGTCACTATTGTTTTAACAAGTTTAACAGCAAAGATAACTCAGTCCTTTTCAATTTTAGAGAGTCTAAAAAGAGACAGAAAGGCAACTCCAGTAGTCCTTTTTCATAATATAATCCCTTGAGTCTGAAAAAGTATAAAATAATACGAAAGTGATGACTTTTCGACAATTTTAACGAGCCAAACAAGAAAAGCGCTCGATCTTTTTGTGCAATGATGCCTCAGGTCCAAAAAGATTAAAATATAGAGGAGGGATAACACTTCCAATGACTTTAATGAGCTATAGAGGCCAATTTCTTGGCAATCCTTTCATATTTTACGAGTTAGATGAAAATAGCTTAAAGGAGACTCATTTTTTGAGGAACGAGTGATGTTTTCAGGTAGCAGCTGGTTCCAGGTAAGGTTTGGAACTTTTTCAATCATGGCAGTATAAAGAAGGTGGCTAATAGAATCACTCGTCGCAGTTGTTCCTCAAAAGGGTAAACAATCAAATGGAGGCGTATGATCGGCTAAAAAAGAGTGGAGGTGATGGTAAGAACATGACCAAGGTTCAAAAGCTGATAGTTATGCGATTGCAAAGATTATTTACCGAAGGGGTTCATTTTTTAATGAGATTGAACTTTGGGGGAACATGTGCTCATTGCTAGGTTTATTTTTTAACGAGCTTGAACTTCGCGTAAAACTTCTTGGGATAATAGTTAGAGATGTTGATTTCACCATTAACACTATGTTCTTTTGACGGTTGTACTGCTTGTTCAATTACTCCATCAAACTAATTATAAATGTGAATACATGCTTGAAAAATGAGTTAAACACCAATATTTTACTTGAATTATGTGAATAGTAACATAAAAGTAGTTTTTACCTCTCATTTTTACCATTTCATTCAAATTTGGGGTTTTTGGAGCTCTAGAGGTGTTTTCCCCCTCGATTTTCATTAGTTGATTCCAGAAGATTCTGTGGACTATTTTCAGTGCCGTCTGGACCAAGTAAGAGCTAACCCTGAGTTCTTCAATTGCATTCTTTCCTTTTCTGATTCTGAGCCTGTTTTCTTGTTTTTCTGAGCCTCTGTGGTTTGAACAATTCGTTCTCTCCCCATCACACCTAGTATACATCGAAAGGTGCGATGCATACTGCGCTGGCCATTGGCTAGTCAGTATGCATCCCACCTAGTATACAGCTGGGGTGCGATGGGTGCAAAGAGGAAAGCTTATGCGCTTATTTAAATGGAAATTTTTCCTGTTTTTTCCTAAATCAGGATCCTAATCCTTCTCTTGTTTGTTTTAAAGATATTCATCAGATCAATATGGTTCTTACATGGCATTAACGTGAGCATGAAGAAGAGGATATGGTTGCTTTACATGATCTGGGTACGGTGACTGTATTGCAGAACTGTGGCTTGCTCAAATTCTTCCGCATATCTAGCATGAGGCAACAAATAAATTTGTTGCAATATTTCATCGATGCATGGGATCCTACCAACAAAGTGTTCCAGATTCAAGGTAAATCCATCCCTTTGATAGTTGAGGATATCTACTTCTTGATCGGTTTATCGAGGCGTGGTGCCCCTCTCTCACTATCAAGATTCGCTCGTGAGGGTGAATCCGTGAGGTATTATATTCACCGGTTCTGTAGAGATGGATCTCAGCCGAGCAGGGACAACAAGATCAGTATTCGAGATGTCACTAACCGGTCCTTGACGACTATCTTATTCACCTTTGCTAGATTGGCTAGTAGTGCGGCTCTTCATTTGGCCAACAGGTCCTATATGTAGTATGCTCTGGAATGCCTTGAACCAAAGGTATTCAACTAGTGTGATGTATTACTTCCAAGTATAAAAGAATGGCTTACCAAGGTGAAGAATGGAAGATCCAAGAACTTTGGTTATGGTCCTATTTTGACCACTTTCGCCTTGGAGAAGATCCCACTGATGTAGCCACAGTACATTTCACTCGGAGTGCCAGCTCCGAAAGAACCACGGATGCAGAGATGGGTTGATCTTATGGCCAAACATGTTGTTCAATCACAAATTTCATTCTCTGATGCCTTCTTTGAGTGGTTCAACCGTCAGCAGATGCTTTTTGCCAAGTATCTATATGCTGGAATGGATTTCGGGGTGACCCAGATTTGGTGCTGCTTGCTGGCAAGCAGTGGGGTGTTATAGGTAAAAGATCTGACCATATCTCTATTTATTGTTTTTATAATGTTCTTGTGTTTCTTAAATGTTATCAAGACTTAATCAAACCCATATATTTGTGCAGATATTAGACCAGTGCGACCAACAGTGCGCCCGAGGGTAGCAGTGGCTGTTCCAGCAGAAGAGGCTATAGGGAGGGTTGTCTCTCGTGATCTGGACATAGCTGAGACTTTTGCAGTATTGCAGGATCAAATCGAGGGTCTCACCCCTGGTATTCAAGATGTGAGGACCGATGATTTACCTCTGAGATTACAATGCCATACTACTGGCATGCCGAGCCGATGGACTAGGCTCTTATGTATGATCACACAGGCGGTGACTTGTTATCACAAACACCATTAGTCTAGGGTGCTTCCCTGCATTTTTTAGTTTTTGGGTCATGTGACTGATTTTGTATTGGACACAGAACATTTTGACAAACTATAAACAGTTATATATATTTTTGATTTTCGGAGCATTCTTTTGGTTAAGTTATATGATCCTGATGCAAATGTTGATTGAAATGATTTTTTTTTTATAAATGCTACAAATGTCTATCTAACACATAATTTGATAATGAATCAGTTAATTTTTTTAAGTTTCTAGAAATGTGTTGATATTGAATAGAATCAAACTGCCTTTCCAAAATTCTGACCCTTAGGAACATACGATAGATAGCTGGACTCCGAATGGAATAGATGCCACTAGGTTGTAGGATGATGAGTTGTGAGTCTAGCCTGACAATAAGTCGGTGAATGCCATGTGAAATGGCATTAGAGAGAAGTTATATCAACGTGCTATACTCAGCGATGTTGTTCATTGACCGACCAATACATACTCCTCTAAAACTCACTAACTCGCCGCTTGGATAAAAAATGGCCCAGGTTGCAGAAGATAGGTCCACGTAATATCCAACAAATGATTCCAATAGGTTCGACATCTAAAACAAATGAAAAAGTGTATTACCTAAATAAAACGATCAGTCTTGACGAAAACAAAAAACGTAACAAAAGCATATAAAGAGATTACTACACTTAGTCAAGCATAGTAACGCTTAAGGTACAACCCGTTTCAGGGTTGCGCTAGTGGAATCCCATCGTAATCTACTAGCTCATAGGCTCCTTTTGCTAACACTCATTTAACAATGTAGGGACCCATCCACAAAGATTGGAACTTACCTGCTCCCAATTTATCAGATTCCTGATCATAAAGTAAGACCAGGTCACCTTCTGAGAAGACACGGGGTTTGAAATTTTTGTCAAATTGCGCCTTAACTTGTTTCTTATGAGTCTCGTTAGCTAAGGTAGCATCACAACGGGTTTCATCCAATTGGATTAGTTCCAAGAAATGAGCCTCTTCCTCTGAAGTTCCGGAGAGAAGGTCGACTGCGAGCTTGAGAGATGAAATCTCACACTGAATTGGTAATACAACTTCCAAGCCATACACTAGCTGAAAGGGTGTAAACTTGGTCGCATTTCTTAATGAGGTTCTGTATGCCCATAGAGCTAAGTACAAGATTAAATGCCAATCCCATTTGTGGGCTCCAATAATTCTCTGCAACATACGCTTGAGGACTTTGTTGATCGCTTCAACTTGTCCATTAGCCTATGGATAATATGGAGTAGAACTGTCGTGGGACAGTCCTAATTTGGCAGTTAATTCAACCATCATATGATTGCGAAAGTGTGATCCATGATCTGTGAATATAGCCTATGGAACACCAAATCTAGAGACTACATGATTGAAAAAGAAAAGAGCAGCCGTTTTTCCGCTGTTGTTTAATGTAGGCTTCGCCTCGGCCCATTTTGTAAAATAGTCAACTGTGACTATGATATACCCATGCCCCCCTGCCGACGTGGGGTTACATGTCATGAAATATATGTCCCATTTGGTGAATGGCCCAAAAAAAAATACTGGATGCAGAGGTGTGGGTGGAATTTTGGTTTTACAGTTGAAGATTTGATAAGCATGGCAACTTCTGATTGCGGTTATGCAATGTTTGAACATTGTTGGCTAGAAGTAACCTGCTCGTAAAATCTTTTGTGTCGTAGCATAACCAAATTGATGCCCCCCACACACGCCTGAATGACAATCATTTAGGACTTTTTCGGCCTCCTCATGGGTGAGGTACCTTCACAGAACTGTATCGATACTGTGACGGTAAAGTGTATCACCGACGATCATGTAGTCTTTTGCTTGGTATCGAGTACGTCGTTGTTGTGAGTGAGAGGTATTAGGCCTGTAGGTTTGGGTTTGGAGATAGATGATTATATCTCCATACCACGGATCGCTTAACGACATCAGAAACAAAGATTCATCCACAATTGATGCTTTGGATGTTGAATCGTTGGACGACGATGGAAAGTCACATAGTAACTCCACGAAAACCAGAGATTTATTTGATTTGGATTTTACGAATTCCAGATCAAACTCTTGCAAAACAGTTATCCATTTCAAATATTTGGCGCCAAGTAACTGATGTGACAGAACGTAAGTCATAGGGTTGCAATCTAACAAAATGGTAGTTTTGCGAAAGAGGATATAATGTCAAAATATTTGTATTGCTTGAACAGCTGCAAGAGCCAGCTTTTCAACATAGGAGTACTTGATTTCTATGTCATTTAAGTTTCGGCTTAAATAATAGACAGGATGTTCGATTCCATTTTCTTCTTGAACTAAAACCATTGCGATGGTTGTATTTGCTGCAACTAGATATAGGTTAAAGTCTTTTTGATAGTCAGGAGCGTACATTAATGATGCTTGTATTAGGGATTCCTTTAGAGCATCAAAGGAAGCTTGCACAACTTAATCCCAGTTGAAGGGTACTTCTTTTTTCAAAAGATGCGTATAACCTTTAGCAAGTTTGGCGTAATTTGGAATGAACCTCCTCAGAATGTTTTCTTTCCCCTGGAGTTTCTAAATCTAAAGCAAATTTGAAGGTGGAGGCATATCAATGATTGCCTGAACCTTACATGGGTCGAGTTGAATTCCGTCCTTAGAAACCACGAAGCCAAGTAAATGACCAGAACTGACACAAAACACACATTTGTGCAGACTGAGTCATATCTTGTAGTGTCAGCAACGTAGAAATATAGCTCTCAAATGCTTCGGATGATCAGTCCACTTTTGCGAATGAGTCAGTAGATCATCGATATATGGTTGAATGATGTTCTTGATTTCATGGAAGGCATAATTCATAGCCTTCTAAAAGGTTGCCCCTGCATTCTTTAAATTGAAAGGTAATTTGTTGTACGTGAATGTGCCCCACGGACATATAAATGCAGTCTTCGACTGGTCCTGTGGGCAGATATTTATTTGATTATACCCAGAAAATCCATCCATGAATGAAAAGATTTTGCATCTGGTGCATTCATCAATTATCTGGTCGATGAAGGGTGTAGGGTAGTTGTCCTTTGGACAAGCTTGATTTACATCCTTGTAATCAACGCACACTCTAATCATTCCTTGCTTTTTCATCACAGGAACAATAATTGATACCCAATCAGTTAGAGGAACCGGGTAAATGAAGCCGACATGTAAAAGCTTTTCAACTTTTGCCTTGATGGCAGCGGCTTTCTTCGGGTGCACCTACTGAAGCTGTTGTCATACCGGTTTGACATCTGGATACTTCTTGATTTCATGTTCAACTATTCTCGAGTCAATGCCTGGCATTTCTTGATATGACCATGCAAAGAAATCTCTGAATTCACGAAAGAGAGCACAATATATTTCTAGTTCTGAAGAAGAACAAGATTTACGACATGAATATTCTCTACAACATCAGGTTTGGTTGAGATATTTATGGTGATAGTTTCTTCAATATTGGACAGATTTCACTTGGAATCCACCATATTTACAGTATTTGATAGAAAATCAAAAACTGAAGGATGATCAAGGTCGCTGGAATAATCTTCGTTGTAATCCGGAAGATGGGAACGATGGTGGTAATCTTCCCATGGTGCCTCTCCTATCATCATCGACTGAATAATTCCTTCGTCTGTAGAATGTACATGTGACCAAGGATCTGAAGAGGTGCCATATTCCTTTGACCTATCTATCAAAATACTCGATGAGTGTTGATTTGGGTTTGTCGTCCATGCCAAGAAAATTGATTGCTACAAAATTTTTATTGGGCTTGGAGGCAATACCTGTTGATGATCCATGCAAACAAAATGTTTGGAAATCTTCTGAATGGAAGATATCATATTGCAAGTTCCTACTGTGGCCACTTCCGCCAGATTAGTTGGAGGTGGTAGGGTGAAAGTACCCATTAAGGCAAGGTCTTTAAGTAGGCCTACTCCAACATTTTGAAGCGATTGAGAGCGTCCATGGATCATTGGAATGCTTCCTGTAACTTGTGAACTGTTGGGGAGAAAGTTTTGTTCATCAACGATCGTAATTCCTCCTTGAAAAGGAAATGAAATCTTTCTAAAGTAAGTTGACACAACAGCGGCCATAGCATAAATCCAGGGCCTTCCCAGTAGGATATTGTAATTGAGGTTTCCATCGATAACTTCGACGTCAATTTCTACTGTTTTTCCCCCCAATTCAACTTGTAAGTTACTTAAAATCTCGTACAGGGTGTATGTTCGTCCATCGAATGCTTTTAATGTCGTTGATGATCTTGACAAGGGTGGTGATCCTAAAATTTTCCAGCAACTCATTGACATAATGTAGGTAGATGCCCCCTCATCAATAATTGTTCTGTGAATAGTTTTGTTGAGGGATTTCACCTAGATGAGGAAAGCAAGATGTGCTAGTAACTGAGGTTTATATCCTTTATGATTAAAAGCCACAATATTGGAATCCACTAGGTCAATCCCACCTATTGCTGATAATAGAGCCTGCTTTTGGGAGGGGCAATTTTGCAGTACTTCAAGCATCGACATAGCAGATGGTGATTTGGCCAGATCCTCTACTATATTATAATTCTGTGCTTCTCAAGCACGAGGATTAAATTTTGATTTGTGTACTACTCCCTTTGGCGGCTTTACCGTTAGCTCAGGAATGATGGGTGGCACAACTTCAGTTGAAGTTGTTGTTGAACTACTAGGTTGATTTGCAGCCTTGTTGTTCGACAGTTGTGGACTCCCGTAATATTTATTCCTTGTCGATACCAAAGCATCATTTTGTTGCTTCGAAATGGACAACATAAGCACTTGGGAAGGGGAAGCATTGTCGCTAGCAACCAAATTGGTTTCTGGGTTTGGAAACGGATCGGTCAATACTGCTTAGGTTTTTAAACTCTTAAAGAATTTCTTAATCTCAGCTTTATATGGACAATCCCTTGTCCAATGGCCTTCGTCACATATGTGACACGGTGAAGGAGGTTTCTTTTGCCCAGAAGGGTCTGCAGAAGATTTTTCAGGAGTCGAATCATCCTGTTTCTTCTTTTTTCTTTTCCCTTTCTTCTTGCCCCCTAGTTGCTTCAGTTCTTTGCCTTTGTTAGTCGATATGGCATTAAACTCTGAGGCAAGAAGTTCTTCATTTGCATTTTGACTAGAAACCGTACAGGCTTTCTCAGATGTAGCCTTTGCGGTTTTCATGCTTTTCGTACCTATCACACTATCGTCGGCATGAGAGTCTTCGTTTGATTTAGGATGAGGAGGAATCGAAAACTCTATTCTAGGAGCATCAGGGATTTTGTCATAGAGCGTGCCAGATTGAGTATAGATCAAGTCTAGATATTGCGCACGAGTAATGACTTGTTCTTTAGTGACAACTCCCCCCTTAGCCACATCTTCTGTAATAGAAGGTAACAATGACTTAATAAACCATTCAGCTAGCAGCTAATCAGGAACATATGTTTTTACCATTCAATGATGACGTTGCCACTCATGAATATGATCAAATATGTGAGTGGCTGTCATCTACTTAAAATTGGTAAGAAGCTTTGTTCATGTTTCATACCTTATTGGTAACTGAAAATGGGTTAAAAAGGTGGTGGCAAGGGCACTGAAGTTATCGAATGAAGTTCTAGGAAATTTGATGTACCACTTCGTTGCCAGACCAGTTAGCGTTCTATGAAAAAGGCGAAGACTAACCAAATCATTGAGAGTGTTGGACGAACACCATAGATGAAAGATCATCACATGATTCGATGGATCTTAACCTGGATTTCCATTGAATTTAGGAATATCTGATGGAAGTTTATGAGGAATCGTCGGCCACCAAGGGGTGACAAAGAAATTGGATCATGTGTTAGCCAATTCAGATCTGGTAATTTCAATGTTGCAACGAAAAGAAACTATTGATTTAGGTTTGGCGAAGCATACCCAGGATAAGATGGGATCCCCTGAGCAGTGGGTCTTTGCATACCAGCATAATGTATTTGATGCTGATAACTTTGATAAGGTTGATGGGCATAACCATTATGATATGATTGATGGTAACTGTTTTGAATATACGGTTGCCCATTACCCACAAAGTTTTGTTGCTCAGGTCCTCGGTAATCTTGCTAGAATTGCGATTGTCGATATTGCACCAATCATGGTTGTGAGGCCATTTTCAGTTGTCCAATACTGGACTTTTGACCAAGATGAGGGGTGATAGTACCCGTTTGCGCTTAAGTTGCTTCAATTAAGGAGCCACCAATTGACGATTGTGGTTGAGTCGTTGAGACAAGAGGCTGTTGTATTACGACCTGAGAGACTTGAGGTTGATATACAACAGGCAGTGTTTGTACTTGCGACACTGTCACAATAGCCGGTGTAGTGGGAATATTCGACACATGCTTATTTGCTTGTATTGAATATACAACTCTTGGGTGTTGAGGCAGTATTGGCACCCAACTACTAGATGCAATTCCAGCTTGACTCGAATTCTGTTGTGAACTCTCATATGGTTGTTCTCCCAGAGGGAATAATGAAAAGGTGTACTGCCCTCCATATGGCGGTAATCCAGTGTTCAAAGGGAAAATTGGTCTCTGTAGACTGGACTGCCCAAATTGATACTGTTGTGAAGGATCAATTTGTTGAGACTCAACATAAGAAATTCTAGATAATATTTTGGACGAACAAACAGGAACAAACCATACTGTCGAAACAGTCCCTGGGTGGACTCCATCTAATGGTTGAGAGCTAGTTGGGACATATGGTATACCAGCGAACATTGTCGGAGTAGTGGCAGGAGGTTCCACTACTGCTGTATCAGAGGACATAGTCCTAGATTTCGATGGTTGTTCAAACATATTTAGTCTATCCAAAAGAATTCCTAGTGATTCTACAGGAACTTGCGATGAAGGGTGACTAAATTCTGTATCAAAAGGATATAGGTGGATCCCAGTTCCAAAATGCAATGGTGTACTGGATGGAAGATCCTCCACAATCTCTTCTATAGCAATTAGTCTAGGTGGAAGAGGTAGACCATCAGGTCCGTAAAATATTTTAGGTTCCAAAGAAGGTACACACTCTGCAGCGACAGATGTTGGAGGGTTTACACCTTCTGAATCAGTCCTAGATGGAGCTGGTTCAAGAATAGATGTGTTTACCATTACACTAGGATCAGTTCTAATGTCCTCTTGTAACTGTGGAACTTCTTCTATAGAGGTAGGGATACCAGAAATAGTTGGAGTAACTGGAGTCTCTGAGGATGTTGAAACACAAGTTTCAAATAACCAGGAGACTTTGACCCAGTTAAATGAAATCGCTTCGCCTGGAATGGTTTCGTTTATGGAGTCAAAGACTATTGATTCGTTAGTCTCCGCGAATGACGGGGTTTTGATTGAGTTTCTTCCATGATTGCGGATTACTTGATCTACTCAAAATAAAAAGGGGAAAATATTATTCTGAATTAAATGAATTTTATGATGCTTTGACACCACTTGCTTTTTCAATTTTTAAGATTCAAGAAAAGGCTAAAGATGACTCTAGTCACCTTCGATTTTTAGTGAGCCTGAAGTGACAAGTGCTCAGATGGACCTTTTGTTTTAAGGAGTCTAAAAAGGAATGAAAGTGGCTTCTCTGGAGATCTAGATAGAAGGATTACCAAACAAATCACAAAACTGCAGAATACTTTTTACGGTACGGCAGTCAATCTTCCCTAATGCTGTGTTCAGTGCATTGCGATCGATAGTGTGGCAGACACAACTTCCTAAGGATACATGATGTAGCCTATTGTGGTCTCCCAATATATACTCGACGGTACGTGGGTGCACAAGTCCGTACTAGCACTTGTCATATCAAAGAGGAGGAATCACCCAACCTATGATGAAAATGATAGTTACTAGGCTTTACGACACCGGAATACGTCTCTAGCCTAGACTTCTAAATGTTGTGTGTTAGGTTCCAAAGTGTTTTTATGTTCATTGAGGTTTATTTTACAGTTGATCTTTCTTAAGAAGTTTTCCTTTAATTTTCACTGCGTGATGTAGATATACAATTCCTAAATGTGCAATCTAAGATGATAAACAATCGTTTACTTTATTTTAGCAATGAAAATCCTAGCTACTAAGGAAAGAGAAATGAAATTCTTTCAACGTAGAGCATAGAGCACACACTAGATGCACTTTTCCTAAATCAATTAATGCATGCAATCTAAATGCAAGTGCACATGCATGTATTTGTTTTCAGTTTCCTTAATGTGAGAATGACAAAAAAGAAAACTAAGTACAGATCTGAATCATTTTCTTTCAAATCAACAGTACTGACAATTTTTTCATCAAAAGACGAAAGGAAGACTAAGACTACACTTTGCGATTTCGAATTCAAAAAATGAAAGGAAGATTAAGATGACACTTTGCGATTTCGAATTCAAAAAAAGAAAGGAAGACTAAGACGACACTTTGCAATTTCGAATTTAAAATTTCTTTCGACACTTGAAATACTATTAATTCAAATCAAATACAATGGTAAAAGTGTAATCAGCTATCTAGAAGAGGAAGAATTTATGACACTCTTTTTCTTGACTGAAAACGACACTTGCGACACTTTCAAATCAAAAGACGACAGTTCGATTAAGCTACAAATTTGCAAAGGAGAACTGTAAATGATGAAAAATACATAAAAAAACATTCACAATTCTTTATCAATGGAGGCTGAATAATGCAAAGGAAGATGGTTTCAATAGTGATATACTGATCATAGACAACAAAACTACTAAATAAAGCTAAATACAATGAAGAAAAAACCAAAATCTAGAGGCAGAAACAGTCTCACTCAATCATCGCACCTATAACACACGAAAACAGGGATGCATCTCACCTGCAACACACAGGAGGTGCAATGCATCTAGATTGCCAATGAAAGACAGTGTGATGGTCCAGGGATGAGACTGGGCTTGGTTTTCACTCACAGTTTACAGCTAATTTTAGGGATTTAGGCTGAACCAATGATTGTCAGTAAACACAAAGTATAAGGGCTAATCTACTGAGGTTATTTGAGCTACCACCAGGGCACTTAGGATGTTCGCAAGTCAGATGTTCAGTTCATAAACCAACCCAAAGATTGAATGAAGCAGCATTGATCTACTTTGCAGTTGCATATAAAAAGTAGTTCGAAGGCTAGTTGGCTTAACTTCAGGCTCGTCTGTAGTTTATAAAGCAAACAATAGTAACAAAACAAACAAACTATTTGTTCCCCAGTGGAGTCGCCATTTTGTTATCGGTAAAAATAGTGTCCATTCAGAGATGCTAGTCCCAATAAGATGGGTAGCTATCTTAGAAACAAACAAACCAAAGTTACTTGTGTTTTCCTTTATGAGAGATAGATGAGAGAGAAGAAAAGAGTACCAACCTCAGTCTTTCTCTAGTCTACTTGCTTGTTTCCTCTCTCCTTTGATAGATCTTTCACCACTCCTTTCTCACTTGTCCCGCTTCAAAGAACACCTGTAGAGTCAAAGCAGCAAAATACCATCAAAGCATAGAGATCTATAACCATAAACAATGTAGGATCAGATGTACATTATCCATATGAATGCATATACAAATACAAGATTCAGAGATACACAAGTATATGGAGGAAAACTCAAATAGATTTATTGATAAAAGTAGTAGAAGAGAGGATTACAACCAAGCTGTTTGATCCAGCATCATCCTCACAGCATGAAAGCCCTCTTCACCTCATATAAAGCAAGATCACCCAACAATACAATGTCTTCAAAGAGAAACCAACAACACTTCCTTACAAATTAGAAAATTCCAGCCTCTGGATCTCTAGGATGAGGGATCCATATATAGATGTTTGCAGGAGAGTGAGTCAGCTTCTGAGATTTTTATTAGTGTCATTTCACTGATAGTTCTTGATTCCACTTGGAGATTTCATGATCTCTTACTCATCCTTAGGCGAATTCAGAGAGGCAAGTGTCATATGAGGAGTTTCTAGAATTTTCTTTGAGTTTCCACCTAGAAAACTGCTTTTTCCATTTGTCTGCTCTCGCTCATCGCACCCTACAGAAGGGATTTTCAGTATGCATCGCACCCCCCGTGTGTAACAGGTGAGATGCATTGCACCCTCAACATGGAGCAGTCTGTATGGTCCAGTTTTGACCAGTTTTGAGAATTTTTTCAGGGAGAACTTATGGGAAATAATGTAATCAACTGACCTTGTTCCTTTAGGGTATGAAACAACACTTTTAGGGGTTTAGAAGCCCTTGGTTTATGGACATATGTGATTGGGGTTACAGTGCCCAAATATGTCTATAACAATATTCTCAGGCATCATTTATAAAGGATATAATTATTTAAAATAGGTCCATAAATTCTAGATAGAGGCAGAATGAATTTCGATAGATTGGGATGAAAGGATGACTTCTAGGAAAGGCTAAATTTTAGACCCAAGAGAAGGTGAAGTAAAAATTTCCTAGCTTGATTTAGTAGAATTTTTTGGGGACTAAAATCCTCCTAAAATGAAGACGTATGATTTGGATTATCATTATATTATTTTCATCCATGTTGATTCTTTTAAGTTGGAAAAAGTGGAGGAATCATCTCAGAAGAATAGTTTTATCGGTAGGACTTAGTTTGGTAAAATGTGTCTGAAACATTTTGTGAGATAAAATGGAACTTTTTGGGTGTAAAAATTTTCTACGAAAGACCCACATCTTTTTTCACTATTTTATACACATTTTCCTTTCTAGCATTGCAAGAATTGTGTTAATTACAATTTGGATGGAAAATTCATGCCACTTAGAAATTGACTTTCTTGTTTTTATTACCATAATTTGATAGGATGCAGTGTTATCCCCCATTATTCTTGGAAAAAGGTCTAGCCACATGATCATGATGAAGGAAACCTTAGAAGAGTCCATATTGTAACTCTAGTCAATATTTGAAGGATTCAAACTTAATCAATTGTAGGCTATTAGGTTGTGTTATAACTAGGTAACTAGGATGAAAAGGGGTTCCATTCTACTTGAATGCATTTTGATCCATAGTTGAGTAGAGTAGTCAGGAGGGGATAAGGATAAATTTAAAATATATAATTTGTGCATTGTAGTAGCCTAGAGGTCGAAGGCATCACTTCTTTTTTCTTGCACCCATATTTCCATTCAAAGGAAGTTAGCAAAACAACCTCTCCTTCTAGTTGGGTTTTCTCCCAAAATGGTTTCCTAGGTTATATCTTATGTAAATTTGTGATTTCTGAGTTCTATTTTGATTTTTTCTATTTTCTACATAATTATAATTTGTATGCATATGCAATAAACAACAATTAATAGATCCTAAAATGTAAGGATGAATAATCCCTCATAGTGTATATTTTGTATTTTGTAATATACATTTTAGTAGATTTGTTGTGACAAATTGTCTAGTGGAATACTGATGGTCCTTTTTGAATATGTTCACCAAGAATTGGAAATAAATTTTTTATATTCTTTTCTTCTCAACCCTCCATATAATACTAATTGTCTCAGAAGTTCCTTAATCTAATAAGAAAATATATGTGGTCTAAACATCTAAATTGTGCCTCTAAATGGAAGAGGTAAGGCCTTGCCATCAACACAGCAATGACCTCCTCATTGGAGCTATGCAAAGCCTTCCATGAGAGGCAAGTGAAATGAAAATCGTGATTTATCATATACAAGGTAAGTTGCATATCCCTACGAACTAATTAATCAACTATTATATGTTAGTTAATTTAATTAAATATTGATTATAACTTGTCTAATAACTAGATATGTGGACCGAGGGCACTTATCTACTTAATTGTAAGCCTCAACATGCATGATTTTATTATACTTCTTGTTCTTTTGGCATGTAACTAATGGAAGTGGCAAACTTGCAATGGTTGTAGTTAGGTTTGGCTACCATTTGTAAGCCCTTACTTGTCCTTAAGATAGGAAATAACTAAGTTAGGTAAGGTGGTAGCTTAATTGGAAACACTACAATATAACTAAGGCATTAGTTAAAATGATGGGCATGTAAGAATAAGTATCCTTTCGTTGTTTTGAATATTCTTTCATTGTTGAAAACACACTTAAGTCAACCTAAAGTAGAGGGTTAAGGTTTGTTTCTTCACTTTGAATTTTTGAATATTTATTTGGGATTGATAAAAAAATATATCATAGGGGATGCATGGACATATCATGTGCAAAGAATGGTAATATTTGTAGGATTTTTGCACAATTAGACTCTACTTTGCTTCCTAGCTCTTTGCATGAGTGAAATCATTTATGGGTTTTTCCCAATAGTGTTAGATGTAGCTTCTAGAACTTTGGATTTGGTTTGCAGCTCGATCCTATATTCTCAAAACCTATAAGTTCACTTCTATAAAGAGGCCACTGAACTAGTCATATTTTGTTAAATAAATAATTCAATGAGTTGACAGAATTGGTTTTGTGAAATTGTTTAGCCAAAATAAGTGTATGAGATTCAAAATCTAGACCTCAGGTTATCGGTCACCATTCTGACACAATGATTGGGTCAATCGATGCCATTCGGGACACAACAATGAAGGATGACATGTACAACAATTTCTTAGGTTCAAATCCCACGACAAACCAATTACAATACCAAGATGCCATTTTTCCCGATTAATTATTTCTACTCCTTTTCTTAAAAAAAACATTTTCATGAAATGGAGTTTAAATATTATCATTTTGTTACTTTATAATTTTCCACAAATAAAAATCTCTAGAATTAAGATTTAATAAATGAAAATTCAATATTATTATGGTGTTGTGTAGATGAGGGGTAACGAAGTGACACTTGAATCATATAGCCACATACATTTGTATGAAAATGGTGGAATTTCAACTCATGTTTATGATGGAGTGGTTTCTAACAAAGCAAATAGAAAGATGGAACAACAGACCTGAGAAAAACTCAAGCCTACATTTGGCTTGTAGTGTCATATTATTCTACAACACACTTCATATGCATAGAGAACATGTATGTGGTGTAATTTGTTATATTATTATTTCCTTAGCTGAATCCATGGAATCCATGGGTTGGTTTATGTAGCTTAATGATATATGTTTCTCTAACCAGTGAAGGTGGTTGTGTTAGTTTATTTTTCATTAGAACAATTCAAGATATGACACATGTTTATTTGGCTACTAAAGATGCTTCAAATATATGTATCCAATGACTATTATTCTCTCACACTATTATTACTATGTCACATAGATTTCACACAGAGGAGGGAGGGGAAAATTAAGCAAGTGAGCATATTAGCCCCACCTCCAATCAGCCATTATGTTAGTAGGAAAGGGACACTGTGTGACATTGCTTAAGGTGGCCTAAGGTGGACTTATACTTAAGATATCTATCATCTTCATGTATTTATTTAAAAATATGTATTGTAAGAGAGTAGAAGTAGAATAATCATCATAGGTTCATGACAGAACATTTAAACTAAAGACAATAGCTTGAGATAGAGGATGGTTTGATTTAGACTTAAGTATTTATCTATGATCTAGTGTTTGTAATAGGAGGTCCATCAATAAATTAAAATTGTGTTAATAGAAATTGCTTATTTGGAAAAAAATAACCAAGTTATCAACCTAATATATATTCCTTAATTCTATTGTCAGTTGTCAACTAAATCCTAGTATCGAGTGACACCAAGTTGTTCTTAAGTAATCGGTAGTCCCCATGCTATTAATAGTGTATTTTGGGCTAGTTTCTTGTCATATAGGGGAAATGAAGTAAGGCATTCTTTTCATTAATAACTAAATTCTAATATCGTGATCCTTAAGTAAGGAAAGTCAAGGAAAGGACTTCAGCGTGTTCATTAATGAGTCTTGGTTTTAGGTAGATTTATTTTTCTTCGATATTTCTTAGATGGGTGAAGCTCTCTACCACAGAGAATATGTTGATTAGTAATTTATTTTTGAACCCTCCTCAAGAGTTTGTAGAAATTCTCACTATAGATCACCTAATAATGCAATAGACTAAAGAAAAATACTTGATCTACTTCTACAAACAAACTTGCGGAAGCTTAATCGATTTTGAGCAAGATCAAATAGAACACATATAACAGAGAAGAAGATTCAATCACACATGAAACATAGAAGAATACTCTGGGGAAAGCCTTAGCTAAAAAACCCTAATCTCTGTATTATCGTACAAGTGGAAATATCTCAAGATTACACAAAGATTTAGCTCACAAGCTATCCAACTCTTTGTACAATCCCTCACTGCTGCTCATAGACAGAATAGACAACACATATGCCTTCCTTCAGTCCTATAAGCCTCATATTTCCTTGCACAGTTTCTCCTGGGTCCTCAAGCTGCCACCTATGTGTAATTACCTCACACACTACTCACTAACCTCTGAAATAATTGTGTAATCCTCAAGGAAAGAATTACTTCTCTATGCAAGAGATATCCTCATGAGAATATTCCTGCAACTGATAGTACATTGTAGCATCCTTTGATTTCAACTGGGTCTCTGTCTGAACTGACATGCATGAGTTATTTATGAGAGAATATTTAGTTATCTGAAGTACACTAGTTGCATGCATGCATGCATTGACTAACTGAACTCACAATCAATTCCACAAACTGTTGGAACTAATCTAACTAGACTTAACTCAGTGAACTGGGCTAACTAATTACAACTCAAAGTACAACTCATCCTAATCTCCTTAATTAAGGGATAACTTCCTCAATCAAATGGATAACTGTTACATGTCTTCACATAGACTTCATGTTTGATTTTCTCAAACTAATTAACTCAAGATGAATTAATTAATTATTTTACAAACAGTTGCTGAGCTCAAATTCGAATTTTAATTCACAATTTTAATTTAGGGACTAATTAAAATTGGAATGTATCCCGAAATTCTATCTATAGGAATGTTGTTTTTATCATTTCTTGTTGTTATTTTCAACACTCCCTCTCAACAAGAAAGGGATTATTTGTCACCCCAATCTTGTCTCTATCGAACTCGAATTTGCATTTTGACAATGCCTTAGTCAAAATGTCTACATCCTTCTCCTTGGTTGAAACATGCTGCAACAACATGATCCTCTTCACCACACAGTCTTGAAGATGATGATATCAGATATCGATGTGCTTGGACCTGTCATGAAATACTGGATCCTTAGAGAGTTTGATACAACTGTGATTATCGCAATAGATCACAGTTGGATCCATCCTCTGATCAAACAATCCAACTAGATTTTTTCGCATCCAAATGGCCTCACATGTTGCCTGGCTTGCAGCCATGTATCCAGCCCCTGTTGAGCTAAGTGCAACTGACCTCTGTCTTCTTCTATACCAAGAAACTACAGTTGAACCAAGGTTGAAAATTCCTCCTGAAGTGCTCTTCCGATCCGATGGACTCCCTACCCAATCTGCATCTCTGAAGCCCTAAAGCTTCACTCACTCTATCTTCCTGTACCATAATCCATACTGAGATGTGCCTCTGAGGTATCTCAGCACATGCTTAGCTGCCTTCCAAAACATCTTGGTAGGGTGAACCATATCTTGACTCATCTGGTTCACCGCAAATCACAAATCTGGTCGTGTGTTCACTAAATACATCAATGAACCCACAAGCTGCTAATAAACAGTAGAAGCTACTACCTCACCTAAAGTAGCATCCTCCTTCCTCCAATTACCTGCTAGAGGAGTCTGCATGGGCTTGCACTTCTCCATGTCGAATCTTCTGAGTATCTCATTGGCATACTTGCCTTGAGACACAAACACTTCTCCATCCTTCTGCCACACTTCCATGCCTAGAAAGTAGTGCATGAGACCCATGTCTTTCATCTCGAAGTCTCTTGCAAGGTCCTCCTTGCAAGACTTGATCAACTGATCATCACCTATTAATATTAGATCATCAACATAAAGATAAATGATCAATGGCTTACCTTCTACCATGATGTGGTATAGGTTCGCATCCACTTCACTCTTTGTGAAGCCCAACCCAGTGAAATAGCTATCGATCCTGGTGTACCAAGCATGAGGTGCTTGCTTTAGCCCGTACAAAGCTCTCTTGATTCGGCACACATGCGACTCACGATCGAAGGTCTCAAATCCTTCCAGCTTCTCTATGTACACCTCTTCCTCAATCTTGCCATTGAGGAATGCAGTCTTCACATCCATCTGATGGATCTTCCAACCCATCTGTGCTGATAGTGCCAACATCGATCTGATATATGATTACCTTGCTACAAGAGCAAAAGTTTCTTCATAGTCGATCCCCTCGACCTGTGAGAAACCATGGGCAAAAAACCTTGCCTTATGTTTCTCCACACTACCATCAGCTACTTTCTTTACCTTGTAAAGCCAACAAGAACTCACCACTGACTTGTTCTCCAGTCTTGGAACAACACCCCCAAAACTGTTCCGAACTGTGAAGTCATACTCCTCCACCATAGCATTGTTATAGACATTTTTTTGCCTTACAGATCTAAGCATGAAATGTCCATAAACCAAGGGATCCTAAGTCCCTAAAAGTGTTGTTCCAACCCCTAAAGGAACAAGGTCAAAAAATTACAGCTTCTCCCAGAAGTTCTCCACCAGAAACTTCTCAGAATCAGTCAAATCAGGATCATTTCAGCTGCTCCACTGGCTAGTTGCGTTGCATAGCACCCAAGTACACTAGCTAGGTGCGTTGCAACGCACCTAAATGCACTACCAGGGTGCATTGAGTGGGAAATGACAAATGGCAGTGCCATTCCGCGAGGTGGAAAGACAATGGAAGCTTCCAGAATCTTCTCCAATGACACTTGCCTCACTGAGTTCGACCAAGGATGAGTAAGAGGCTCTCTGTCTCCAAGTGGAAGCAGGAACTGACAGAGAGAAGCCACTAGTCAAATCATAAGCTGACTCATCCTCTTTGCATACATCTATATATGGATCCCTCATCCCAGAGATCCAGAGGCTGGAACTTTATACATTGCAGAGAATTGTTGTTGGTTTAGAGATATATATCAGAGTATTGGGTGATTTATGCTTTGTTGGAGGTGAAGAGGGGATTCTATGCTGGGAGGTTGATGTTGGATCAGGAATCATCGGTTGTAACTCCTCCTGGATATTCTTGTTATATCAATAAAACTATTTGAGTTTCTCCTACATGCTTGTGTATCATTGATGTTTGTTACATTTGTATGTTTAGCTTAAATCTGATCCTAAGCTATTTATGAATATAAATCCATGTCTTTGTGTAGTTTTCTTCTTCTGTGATCTTACAGGAACTTGGTGAAGCTGGGCAAGTGAGGGAGCAGGTAGCTGGAAGCTGTCAAAGAGAAGAGAGATTGGATCAAAGGACTAGCGCAAGACACAGGTTAGTTCATCCTATTCCTCTTCATTTATAGTTCATAAAGAAGAATACAAAAGTAGTTTTCTCTGTTTGTTTCTAAGGTCACTGTCACACCTTAGTGGGATAGGGTCGTTCTGAATAGACACTTTTCCCGTTAACAAAATGGCGACTCCGCTGGGGATCGTGTCTAATTAGTTTGTTTGTGTTTCTCTTGTTGTTTGTTTCATAAACTTAGAAGTAGCAATCGAACTGCATTTGCCATTAACAAATGCAAAGTAGACATCTGCTACTTCAATCCATTCACTGGATCTATTTATGATTTGAACAGCTGATTCACAAATGATCTGATTGCCCTTTGTGATAGCTCTTACACCTTTTTTAAATCTACCCTCTGATTGTGCATTACTGATTGCTTTTACTCGGCCAAAAACCATAGATTAAACTGCAAACCGTGACCCAGAACCTGGATAGAATTCTCGTTTCTACCCCAACGCAGGCTCTGTGAAGAGGTTCTGCATTTCAACGCAGTTCCCGAGAGGGCTACCTATGCTGCAATCAAGTTCCTCTGTGTAACAGGTGCGCTGATCAGCCTAGCCCTGTGCAGCTGAGGTTCTTTGCTTCATTTTTTCAGTTTTGTCTCTGATTTTTGCAGCCTATGATCAGTGTATGTGTCTGTTTGAAAACCCCTTTTCTTTGCCTTAATTCTGCCTCCTTTGTACAAAAAGACTGTAGATGTTTTTATGTGTTTGTTACATCATTTACAGTTTTCCATTGCAAAAGTAGAATAGTCATACTGTCGTCCTTTGATTTAGATCTGTCGTAACTGTCGATTTTGATCTTAGGAGAAAGTTTATTTGTTGTTGACAGTCGATTATGCTTTTACTTTTACCTTTGGTTTGAATTTGTGACATTCTAGTGTTGAAACGAGTATTTATTTCAAAATCATAAAGTGTCGTAATCATCTCTACCTTTTGATTTCGAAAAGAAGCTTGTTTGTGTTTGTCACTTGAAAGCAAATTCAGATTTGTACATCAACTTTCTTTTTAGGCATCAATATTAAGAAAGTGAAAAACAAATACATGCACATGTGCATTTGCATATTGACAGTCTGTTTGGCTTGATTTAGTAAAGTGAATTTACAGTGTGCTCTTTGCTCTTTGTGAAAAGATTGTGTCTTTCTTTTCCACTTGTAGCTAGGATTTTCATTGTTGAAAGAGATAAAGGTTTGCTTATCATCTTTAGATTGCATTTTAGGAAATACATCTACATCTCATGGTGAACCCAAAAGGAAAAATTCATAAGAAAGATCAACTTAAAATAAATTGAATGAATCTAACAACGCTTTGGAAATTAACGCACAACATTTAGAGGTCTAGGCTAGAGACGTATTCCGGCGTCGTAAAGCCTGGTAACTGTTGTCCTCACTGATGGTTGGGTGATTCCTCCACTTTGAGACGATAAGTGCCAGTACGGACTTGTGCTCCCACGTACCGTCGAGTATATATTGGGAGACCCCTATAGGCTTAAAACCTTTTATCCATAGGAAGCTGTGTCGGCCGCCCTACTGATCGCAATGCACCGAACACAGCATTCGGGAAGATTGACTGCCGTACCGTAAAAAGTATTCTGCAGTTTTGCGATTGGTTTGGTACTCCCTCTACCTAGATCTCCAGAGCAGTCCCTTTCGTTCCTTTTCAGACTCCTTAACGGAAAAGATCCATCTGAGCACTTGTCACTTCAGGCTCATTAAAAATCGAAGGAGACTAGAGTCATCTTTTGTTTTTTCTCGACTCTTAAAAACTGAAAAAACAAGTTGTGTCAAAGCGTCTAAAAATTTATTTTAAACGGAATATTCATTACCCTTTTCCTACGTTGATCTTAGGTTTAGAAAATGGAGTCTACCAACCAAGGAATTCCCCTTGGTGGAAATCCTAGTCCCTTCTCCTCTTGGGGAGATGTTGGTGCACCCCATATGGCCACATTGTCGCTTCCAGGACTGACAATTGGCTTGCCGGTATGGCTCTTCTCAACCAATGTCGTTCAGAACACCACTATTCCTGAACAATCGAATCAGCAAGTAGACGAGTCTAGAGTTGCCCACCAACCTTCTACTTCCTCTAATTCTTCCTCTCCTCCTTCCTCTTCGCTTGATGGGGCTGGCAAAGCCAAAAGTCAAGTTCCTAAGGAGAAGAAGGAAAAGAAGAAGAAAGAGAAGAAGAAGAAGGAGCCAAAGGCGAATGGGGGAAATCGAGTGTCGTCTAACGAAAATCCACACACTGCACCAACCAGGCCTAAATCGCCATGTGTCATTTGCAAAGGAGACCACTTTCACAGAGACTGTCCTTGCATCCCTCGGATACTAAGGGACTGGTCTCCTCGTTTGCACAATCCGGTGTCCTCAACCTCTGGTGATCATGTTGAAAGCACACTGTCAACTAGCGAAAGTGAAGCCCCAGGACAAAAAGGGAAAGCTAGATTTCCTTATAAACTGTGTGAAGGCAATCATGCCCTCCACCGTTGTCCCTTCTTAGATGAAGCTAAAAGAGTTTTGGATGATCCTCCGGTTTCACTGTTACGACTTCCTCCTGGATATAAAAAACTCTTGCCGAGTCCGTCGCTAGTTGAGAATCCAGCTGGCCCGCTCAAGTGGTCAGCTAAAGTGCCTATCATTGAAGATAAACCAGCTGAATCCATACCAGACGAAAGTCAAAAGGTCGAGGCGGCAGTTGACCCGGTCTTGCCTTCAGAGGTTTTATCTTCAGATGATACAGTCACTGAAGAGAACAAAGATGACACCGTCCAAATTCTCTTCATCAACACAAACTGCGACGAACATGGGGGCAATCTACCCATTCCTTTACCGCAGGAGGGAAGTTCGTCAGAGCCATACCCGGCCGTCTACTCGGTCCCACCTCCAAGCAACCTAGTTGTCTCCTTCGACTGGAATCAACTAGGCAGACCCCATTTACCAACAAGCATACCATTCTGATTTATCGTTCAAATATATAGAATGGTCATGGCTGGTACCATCATAGATGAGGGGGCTTCTGTGAGTATCCTTTCCTCTATTTCTTGGAAAGCGCTTGGTTCACCATCGCTGTTGCCTGAGATGAGAAATTTGACAGGCTTTGATAAAGGAACCAGTCAACCTTTAGGGATCCTTCCCGATGTGCCCATAACATTGAGAAGGAAGACAGTTCGCATGAACGTAATGGTAGTTCAAGGACCCTTGGATTATAATCTACTCCTTGGACGAGACTATATTTATTGCATGGGAGCCATCGTCTCCTCACTCTTTAGAGTAATGTGTTTTCCGCACGAAGGAAGAGTGGTCAAGCTCATGGACCAGCTTTCATTTCCCGGATCACGCATAGCAAATAGTCATATACCATCCCTAAATGGTCTCTTCACGCAAGAAATGTCTCAATCCCCAGTCCGTCCTCCCGATGAGCGCGAGTAATTCGGAGGGATATGACTGAAACCCAGGGGGCATGCGTCCTGGTCTGCTTCGGTAGGAAAACTTCGGGTATAGGGTAGGTTTCCGCGGGAGAATATGACTAGTCTGTACCCCGTCCGTCGGTGGAAGAGGGATTATTCTAGAATAATATTCTCTTGTCAAAGTTATGTGAGTTGGCGGACATCGTCGCTCACCATTGTTTATCTCGGTAGACATCGCCGAAGAAGTGTTTTGTTTGCACCGCGAATAGAACAATCTTTGGGTAACCTGTAAGAGGTAGGCCTTTCCTGATAGAACAAATGTTTTGTCTGCAAATTGAGGGGTAACCTTGAAACCATATTTTATACCTGGGGGCATGCAAACCTTTTGGAGTGCAAGCGAGGGGCGGCTATTTATTTTTTAATCTTTTAGGACCACTAACCCTTTAAACTCGTAGGATTAGTCGTCACCTAACTTGCATAAAGAAAGGATGTGGGGCAAAAATCTAAAAGTTGCCGTTTTATATGAGACATTCTTATCATATGACTGGATTAATCGAGCAGTTTTAGCACATAGTTCAAGCTCGTTAAAAAATAAACATAAGACATGAGCAAATGTTTCCACCCGCTTTTAAGCTCGTTAAAAAATGAACTATTCCCCAGTAAATAACCACCGTGAATGTAGCATTTCAGCCATTAAAGCCTTGGTCGTGTTTGCACCGTCACCTCCACTTTTCCATTGGCCGATCATTCACCTCCATTTGATTGTTTACCCATTTTGAGGAACAGCTGCGAAGAGTGATTTCACTAGCCATCCTTGTGACACTGCCATGATTGGAAAATTCCAAACCTTACCTGGAATCAGCTGCTACCCTTTTTATCACTCGTTCCTCAAAAGACGAGTCTTCTTTAAGCTCTTTTCAACTGACTCGTAAAATATGAAAAGATTTTCAAGTTTTGGCCTTCCAGCTCGTTAAAGCGACCGGAAGTGCTATCCCTCTAGATTTTAATCTTTTTGGACCTGAGGGATTATTGCACAAAAAGATCGAGCGCTTGTTTTGTTCGGCTCGTTAAAACTATTGAAAATTCATCCCTTCTGTATTGTTTTATACTTTTTCGGACTTAAGGGATTAGATGATGAAAAAGGAATTTTGGAGTTACCTTTACATACCTTTTCAGACTCTCTAAAAATGAAAAGGACCGAGTTATCTTTGTCGTTAAACTCGTTAAAAAGATTAATAGCGACAAACTTGTCTTTAGACGAGAATGAGTTTCACTATCACTAGGCTCGTTAAAACATAGCGATTGGTTTGCCCGAAGGGCAAATTATAGAACAAGCATATGTTATCCTCCTCAAGCTTGACAAAAATAAAGAGGTATTGGTCAGCAATGACTGGGGAAAAATTGGGAAGAAAACTCAAATAATCTTTATTGGTAGCAAGTCGCTCTTGAACATGACACTTGCACTCCGTGCCTGAGTCGGGTTGGGTTGTTTCATTCACCGGTCACATCACCATGGTCACGCCATACCATCCACGTTTTGGGTAAATGCTACCAATCAATCACATAAGTGTCGCCAACATGTTCAAGAGAAGTCATCCAGAGAAGTCACCTTTGTCCCATCCACTACCATACATTATACTTCATTCTTTCATGACCGCCATCCTGAACCATATATCATCAGATCATTTTCACCTCCATCAAAATCATTTGCTCCATTCCATGTCATCGATGTGGGATTCATTAAGGCCCTCCTTTGACGGATCACTTCTTGTTGACATCAGTTCATTATCCAAGAAGTTGATCTAGGAACACCCACTTCAGTACTTTGAAGCCTGCATGCCTCAATGGCAAGTTTCTCACTTCCAGCGACAGGTATACATCAATGACCTTCGACCGAAAGATTTTGCGTGGTGTTCGACGCCAAGTCCTTTATTCACACCACGTGAATTGTACTGCAGTACCTTGAGGGTCATCATCATTATCGGTGATTCCTCTCGCGCTTATTAACAGTTTACATCATTGACTGGTAATCAAGCGATGTCTTTCCATGTTCGACTTCAAAACATTTCTCACATGGATCGACTTGTACTTCGAGTGAAGATCGGACGAGATTGAAGACCCCAGATCTAGTTTCATCCTTCGGGCTGCGATATATATTCAGGAAAAATAAAGACATTGAAATGTACAGCATTGCAGCACAGATAATCATCCTACCAAAAGGATGATGACTCTATTAGAATCATCAGTCTACCATCAGACGATTGTCTGTCCTATGTACATGAAAATGAATTTATAAAGCTAAGCATGGGAATGCCCGCCTTAGCTAGATCATGGAAAATAGTATGAAGATAATGTATTGTATTGTATCTTATTACAGGTCTCCTCCCAGCATTGAAAGAACTTCGGATCCTCCTAATAAAGCATTTCACCCGATAAACGGCCTCATACTTTAGGGGGCAACTGTTATAGACATTTTTGTGCCTTACAGCTCTAAGCATGAAATGTCCATAAACCAAGGGATCCTAAGTCCCTAAAAGTGTTGTTCCGACCCCTAAAGGAACAAGGTCAACAAATTACAGCTTCTCCCAGAAGTTCTCCACCAGAAACTGCTCAGAATCAGTCAAATCAGGATCATTTCAGCTGCTCCACTGGCTAGCTGCGTTGCATAGCACCCAAGTACACTAGCTAGGTGCGTTGCAACGCACCTAAATGCACTACCAGGGTGCGTTGAGTGGGAAATGACAAATGGCAGTGCCATTCCGCAAGGTGGAAAGACATTGGAAGCTTCCAGAATCTTCTCCAATGACACTTGCCTCACTGAGTTCGACCAAGGATGAGTAAGAGGCTCTCAGTCTCCAAGTGGAAGCAGGAACTGACAGAGAGAAGCCACTAGTCAAATCATAAGCTGACTCATCCTCTTTGCATACATCTATATATGGATCCCTCATCCCAGAGATCCAGAGGCTGGAATTTTGTACATTGCAGAGAATTGTTGTTGGTTTAGAGATAGATATCAGAGTATTGGGTGATTTATGCTTTGTTGGAGGTGAAGAGGGGATTCTATGCTGGGAGGTTGATGCTGGATCAGAAATCATCGGTTGTAAATCCTCCTAGATCTTCTTGTTATATCAATAAAACTATTTGAGTTTCTCCTACATGCTTGTGTATCATTGATGTTTGTTACATTTGTATGTTTAGCTTAAATCTGATCCTAAGCTATTTATGAATATAAATCCATGTCTTTGTGTAGTTTTCTTCTTCTGTGATCTTACAGGAACTTGGTGAAGCTGGGCAAGTGAGGGAGCAGGTAGCTGGAAGCTGTCAAAGAGAAGAGAGATTGGATCAAAGGACTAGCGCAAGACACAGGTTAGTTCATCCTATTCCTCTTCATTTATAGTTCATAAAGAAGAATACGAAAGTAGTTTTCTATGTTTGTTTCTAAGGTCACTGTCACACCTTAGTGGGATAGGGTCATTCTGAATAGACACTTTTCTCGTTAACAAGCATCAACTCAAACTAGCTACTGCATTGCTTCCTCAAAGGAAGATGGTTCAGTATCGATACATTCCCCAACAAGGGCCATGTAACCAGTGTACCACTTAGGTGACCTCCTTTGTCTGCATTGAGAAGATGGCTCTCCCACATTCTCTCTCGCATCCATCAACTATATGTTAGCTTCCCTTCAGTGTTTCCGCCCATCTTTGGAAGACTCTGCATGAGTGGATGTCTCCACTCTTAGATCCTCTACATGCGGCTGCTCCACATTAGTCTAAGGCTCCTCCTCCTTAGGAACCAAAAGTTCCTAATCTACATGCAACTTGAGCTCCCTCTCAAGGGAAACTCACATGGCCTTCTTCTCGTCGAACTTTAGATCTTTTCATACCACTTTCCTTTGACTGGTAGGCAAGAACACCTAATAGTTGTGGGGTGTATCAGTGTACCCCACAAGTATTCCCAACTCTGTTGTTGGCTCTAGCTTCTTCCGGGCATCTTTGGTCACATGGAAAAATACCAATGAGCCAAATATCCTGAAGTGACTCACATCTAGTCTCTTCCCAAAGAAAGCCTCCTCTGGTGTCTTCATCCCAAGTATTCGTTGTGGGCTTCTATTCTGCAAGTATACCATTGTATTGCATGCCTCAGCCCACAAATGAAGTGCTAGGCCTTGGCCACGCAGCATCACCCGAGGTGCTCCCACAATCGTTATGTTCTTCCTTTCGGCCACCCCATTTGGCTGTGGGTTATGGGGTGCTGTCAACTCCCGTTTAATTGATTCTGTTGCATAGAAGTCCTTAAACTCTTGAGATACATACTCTCCACCATTGTTGTAGCCCTAATCTTCTTTCCTGATTCTTTCTCAACCAAGGCTTTGAACTCACAAAACCTTGAGAAGGTTTGATCCTTCTTCTGCATGAAATAGATCCAGCATCTATGAGAAAAATCATCAATGAAAATAACTTAGTACCTTTATTTAGCGGTGGAGGCTATCGAGAATGGTCCACACACATCTGTATGAACTTGCTCCAAGATTTCTTCAGCTCAACTGTTTCGATCATGAAAGGAAGATTTTGCATACTTACCTAATACAACCTTTTCAAATGTCTACTTTCACAAGTTTACCCTTGGGAAGTCCAGTAGAAATCTGTTACATGATCTTCAAGGCCCCATGGTGCAAGTGGCCAAATATTCTATGCCATATCTTGCCAATATCTTGGCTTTGCACCAACTCTGCTTTGGAACTCAATGCAACACAATCATCTACCTCCATCTTGTAGAGATTCTTTACTCAAATACAAATTCTCTTAGTCTGACCTATGGCAATGTGTCTCAGGAACGCCTTTCCTTTACTGAAGACTACATCATAGCCTTTGTCTTCCAACATTGTGACAAATACCAGGTTCTTCTTCAGTCCAAACACATACTTTACATCAGTCAGGGTGAGAGGAACTCCATGCTCCCTCTGAAACACAATCGTGCCTTCACCTGAAACACAATACTTTCCATCATCACCCATCTCTATGCACATTTGGAGGTCCTTCTCCTCCAAGGTACTGAATAAACTCTTGTCGTCAGTCATGTGGAATGAGGCTCCGCTGTCCAGGTACCAAACAAAACCCACCATTGATGAAACCATGCATGCGATGAGGGTAAAATCCAATTCGAACTATGAGGCCAGTGCCTCACCATCTGATCCTTTTGAAGATCCCTTCTTGGATTTCTTATGTGGACAATTTTTTTCATAATGGCCCACCTCATGACAATTAAAGCATCGCACTTTAGATTTGTCAATCTTCTTCCCACCATGGGAAGAACTCGATTTGGAATCAAAAGCCTTCCCTTTCCCTTCCCTTTCCCTTTCCTTCATCATCATGCTTTGATGAAGAACCATCTCTGGTGCTTCTCCTGATCTCCTCCTGCATCAGATCCAACCACATTCATTCCCAATCTGGCAGTTTCTCTCTTCCATTCACTGAGTCTTGGTAGCTATTCCAACTCTTAGGAAGACCGAGGAGAGCAAGACTCACTATGTCATCATCGACTGTCATGATTCCTACACTTCCAAGCACATCCTTGCAGGTGGTGAGCTTGTTCAGATATGTAGAGATCGTGTCTCCCTTTTCACACTTGATTTTCTGAAGCTTGTCTTTCACCGACAACTTCCTCTGATCGTTGTTTTTCTTATATATATCCTTCAATGTATTCCACATTGAAAACGGTGTCTCCTTCCCATGGAGACTCAAGACAATATGGTCTCAAACTCCCTCCAGAAGAATCCTCCTCGCTCTAGCCACACATTTCTTCCATTCCGCCAATTCTTGGGCATTAACTGCTTCTGGCTTGGGGACTTCTTGATCAATTAATTCCTTCAAATCGTTGTCCTCTAATACTACTTCCATGTGATCCTTCCAAGCTATATAATTCGAGCTGCCATCCAGGGCATACTCAAGTCTCAAACCATTGAATGCCATTGGTGAACTTTGAGATGTGATAAGAATTCGATTTATACAATCAAGAACTTCAAACTTTGAACTTCTCCCTTCTTTGTATATTTTTCTCTGCTTTGATCACCTTTTCTCTGATACCATGTAGAAATTCTTACTGTAGATCACCTAATAATGCAATATACTAAAGCAAAATACTTGATCTACTTCTACAAAAAAACTTGTGGAAGCTTAATCGATTTTGAGCAAGATCAAATAGAGCACATCTAACAGAGAAGAAGATTCAATCACACATGAAACATAGAAGAATACTCTAGGGAAAGCCTCAACTAAAAAGCCCTAATCTCTGTATTATCATACAAGTGGAAATATCTCAGGATTACACAAAGCTTTAGCTCACAAGCTATCCAACTCTCTGTACAATCCCTCACTGCTACTCATAGACAGAACAAACAACACTTATGCCTTCGTTCAGTTCTCCAAGCATCCTATTTCCTTGCGCAGTTTCTCCTGGGTCCTCAAGCTGCCACCTATGTGTACTTACCTCACACACTACTCACTAACCTTTGAAATAACTGTGCAATACTCAAGGAAATAATTCCTTCTGCATGCAAGAGTAATCCTCATGAAAATATTCCTGCAACTGATAGTACATTGTCCCATCCTTTGATCTCAACTGGTTCTTTGTCTAAACTGACATGCATGAGTTATTTATGAGAGAATATTTAGTTATCTGATGTACACTATTTGCATGCATGCATGCATTGACTAACTAAACTCACAATCAGTTCCACAAACTGTTGGAACTAATCTAACTGGACTTAACTCAGTTAATTGAGCTAACTAATTATAACTCAAAGTACAACTCATCTTGATCTCCTTAATTAAGGGATAACTTCCTCAATCAAAGGGATAACTGTTGCATGTCTTCACATAGACTTCATGTTTTATTTTCTCCAACTAATTAACTCAAGATGAATTAATTAATTATTTTACAAATAGTTGTTGAGCTCAAATTTGAACTTTAATTCACAATTTTAATTTAGGGACTAATTAAAATTGGAATGTATCTCGAAATGCTATCTATAGGAATGCCATTTTTAGCATTTATTGTTGCTATTTTCAACAGAGGTATCATCAATTGGACTGATATCACAAGGTTATTCTATCACATAGTAGACCTCTCATGTAGTAGACTTGAGAAAAGCCAACAATAGACTCTTTGAGGAGAGTTACAAGATAACTGAAAGGAGGAATGATCAAAATGCAATATGCAACATATACTATCAATCATAATTGGTTGAAAGTGAGTAGTAGGAGCTAGGGACCCATAAGACAAGGCCATGAAATACAATCAAGTGGATGGATTTGAGTCTATGACAACCACCTGGATGGGATATTTATTTTCTCTAGTAGTGCTCCTCATTGATGGGTGTATCCCAAGGTGCTTCTTAATATGTTCCATCCATTGATCAATGTCATTTTTTTGTTGATGCATGTGCTTGAGATAGTGGAGGATTTTGGTCCAATTTTCATGACAATCCAGAAGAAATTGACCTAAAAGCAACTACATGTGCTAGTAGAAAATAATAGTCTGCTTGTATTGATTAAACTTGCCACATGTATGTCTGATGTTTAGAACCCAATCAATAATCTCAGTAATAACATTTGTGTTCAAGAGATTAATTCAGTGAGACTTTACTTATCCCTTGGCATGAGTGAGTACATTCCAGATGGCCTCAAGAGTGAGGTCATGATAGTGAGAGGCTACTTCTTCTAGGTTTTGATGCATACACGAGTTTCCCCTATGGACCCCCTCTTGGTAATAGGTCACTCCCCTATGACCCCAAGCTTGCTGAAGAGGCATGGGGGTATGAGAGACAGACAAAAGGAAGATGATAACAAGGAAGGGTAGAAAGAGACAAAGTTGGTGTTGAGGTGATGCCACCTCACTATAACATAGAGAGGTGGAATGATGAGAGAAGTGTGGACAACATAGATATTTTTTATGCACACCCAGTGATGGCAGGGAGGATGGAAACCAAGGGGTTCCAACAACTATCTATTAAAGGCCAGGTTGAATGTATAGTCCAAGCTCTGATAGGGGTTAGAGGAACAAAGGGAGAGGGTGAGCATTAGAAGAGAAATAGGTGGACAATAAGAGAGAGAAGGAAAGTTGGGAGTAGGCAGAGGGGTTGAGATGAGAGATAGATGAGGATTCCCAGGGGCTTCAAGAAAATTGTAGTAGGGACTGTAGTGTTGTTTTAATCAATCCTAATTGACCAAGACTGCAACATTTAATTGTCAACCCAGGGTAGGTCTTGTTGTTTCAATGGAATTCACACTATTTGTGTTGCTACACTACATCTAAGAATGAAAAATAGAAAGAAACAGCAAAGGATGTCACTGAATAAATTGAAAAAATTAGAACACTCCATAGAAATGAAATCACACTTCACAATTACCAGAACAAGGGCGCACCACACAATAAACTAATGACTACACCAACTGGTCACTATGATTTTGTTTAATCAAAGCAGTGTAACAACATAATATAATCTGGAACTGAAGTGGATGTATTTTCAATTTATACAACAATAGCAACAAAACCATACAACAATAAAAGAAACAATAATATACAATTACTTCTACTGTTGTAGTCCCTGCTAAAGAGGAGGGCCCTTCCTCCCTAGTAGGAGCACAGGAATAAATGCAAGATTATTTAAAGAATCAAATGAGCAGTAACAGCATCACCGTAGTGACTTCAATATTAAAAATAATTAAAAGTTGCAAGATCAGAGTAACAGTGCTTTTCTATATGCCATCCAAGTACATGAGAAATTGAGTTTCTTTTATAATTATTACATGCTCGAAATCAGGAATAGATCAGTAATGAGAATCTCACGATTCTCATGTTGATCATAAAATAGAAGTAGTTATAACCTATTTCTAAATACAAATACTTCTCAGATACATTGGTTAAGATTGTAACCACTTGGATCTGTTGCTTCTAAATAAACAATTCATAACCCTCGACAGTTGTTGTGTGGAATAGTACCCACGACTTTTCCAGCTGTGGTGCAACAGCATCCTGTGGTCAAATGATGGTTCGGGATGTAACAAAAATCACTAGGTGACAGCATCCTTGGTGTAATAGTGGTCATCTGTATTAGCACGTGGTGTAATAGTAGCCTACTATAGCATACAATGTGTAACAGCAACCTGTAACAGCATACAGGGTGTAAAAAAAATCTTCTCTGCCCTACTTTGAAACCAATCATTGCGACTTCTTTACTCCATAACCTTGTCCCCACAAGCAACACCTAAAAAGGAGAAGAGATTACAAAATAATTCTCCAATTCTCACCTCAGTTAGCAACAAAAAGGAATATAGTATCATAATATTCAACAAAACATGGAAAAATAACATGATAGTGGAATAGGTTGTATAAATGAGAAAAAGGGTGATTAACATTTTAAGTTTCATGGGCCTGGAGGAAACGAGGATCAAAACAGGGGAAAGAAAGTGTAGAAAACTGGTATAAAATTCACACCCATCATCTCCCCCCAACTGAAGCAACTGCATGTCCCCATGCAGAACCTCAGCTTCTCCTGTTATACCCCAAATGCAAGTCTGTAAAATTGTAAGCACCAACAGTGTCTTCACCCAGAGCCACGTACCTCTCAGTAGCCATCAATTGTCGCGGCCTAGATTCTTCTTCATAATCGCATAGGTGGTATTCCGAATGATATTCTTCTATTGGTAACTAAATTAAAGGAAATTTAAATCTGAGTCCGATCCAGAATGCCCTCAATGTCTGCACTACCCGAGCATATTCGGGCACCTGTGTAATAGTAGCCACAAAATTTCTGTATTCAAAAGGATCTCCTTCTTGCAATTCAGTGCTATAGACCTCAGTGCACTTAAGGCACTCTTCTAGTGCTCGACTTTTCATCTGTGCATGCAAATCGAGGCAAATCCTCACAATCCTCTTTCTATAAGCGGTTGATTGTTCCCTAACCCCTTGGGTACTCAAGAACAACTTAAACTCATGCCTTAGTTCATAAACCATTCCTAATTATGCTCTAAGCCATAATACTACCCTTTCTTCATTAGTTTTGTCTAATTTCATGGCTAGATGTCATTCGATTTGGTTTCTCATAAACGAAAGGAAAGCCCGCAACTGCAAATCTCCCATATATGAGAAGACACTTGCTACCATTTTTGTGTTGACATACTCACACATTATGTTATGCAAAAATAGCTCACAAAGCAATCTCCGTTCATCAAAATTGCAAGTGTGAAAAATTTCAAGAAAAGTACAGGTAGAAGAACCCAAATAAGTGATGTTCTCAAAGTTTGCTTTTAACTTAAATAAATAATAACATTCCCAGAGAAACACTGGATACGATGGGGAAGTTCGCATGCATCCTAGCAGATTCAAGGAAAAATCATGAAGCTTTGTCTTGTCATTTATCCGATCCAGAACCTGTCGTTGTAATAGCTACAGTTGTCCATCCTTTTTCTTCATGGATTCCTTATGTCTCTGCACTTCCCATTCTCTCTCACACTCTTCCTTTAACCATTTCTCCCTGAGTGAATCCATCATCCTTTTGTGTGCCTTGAGCGAGATCATTCCCTCTTGTAGATAGAGCGTCTATTGCTTCCATTTCTGTAACTCTGGTAACAACAACATTCTTTCAGAACACCATCCTTTGTCAGGACCCAGTGTTCTCCCACATGCACTAACAATCGAGGGTGTAACAACCTCCCGAGGGTGAAACTGCTCCATTTCGGTTGTTGGTTCTTATGTAACAGCAACATCATCAATGGATTTTTTTGTAACAATTTCTTTCTCTCCTTGATCAGCTTCCATTTCCACTGTTGGTTCTTGTGTAACAACAGTGTCATCCATAGGTTCTTTTGTATTGTTTTTCCCTTGGTAAGCTTCTACCTCTATTGCTGGTTCTTGTGTAACAGCAGTGTCAACCATAGGTTCATGGATATAAACTTCTTCTTCTTTCCCTTGGTTGACTTATGTCTCCACTACTGGTTCTTGTGTAATAGCAGTGTCAACCAAGTGTTCATGTGTATCAACTACCAAATTATTTTATGTGGAATACGCCATCTTAGTTGCTGGTTCTTGTGTAATAGTAGTGTCCTCAATGGGTTTTTGTGTGTCAGCTTCCCAATATTTGGTTTTTGTTCCCCTCAAGTTGGTGTCCACTACACAGAATCTATACCTCGCTCCCACTAGCTTCTTAGCACAAGCCGTGCACACAACACCCGGTACATTTCCCTTCCCGACCCTGTCTACAACCTTGGCCAAAGTGTCTAACCCCGGGGCCCTTGCCTCTACCTTCTCCTCTGCTAACTGTTTCCTTAGCTTTTCATTCTCTTTTTCTAAATTTTCAATTTTGAATAGCAAGAATTGAGTTTCGTTCTTACCAGGTGAGGAAGGTTCCTTCGGCTAAGCCTGCTCTTCATCCTTCTGCTCTATTTCCTCCTTGTTCTTATTAGACATGGATAGGGACTTTGGGTGCCCACTAACCCTTATTCTTTGTTATGGCCGCCTATCACCAATTGGCTTGCTAACTGGCCTCTTTCCAACCCTTACTTTCTAGGGTTGGGGCTGCTCCTTGGTTGCCACCGAAGCTTCCTCAGATGTCTCAGTTTGTTTCCTGTGACTAGTTCTAGCCTTCTTTCTCATGAATTCCTCCCAACTACTACCCTGGAAACTTAGGGTGTCCAGCAAAATAAGATTAATGAGGCCATGGTTTGTGGCTCATGTCTCTAGATGCGCAACTGTCTTTACGTATGCTTGATGTTTTCCAGCAAAATTTAGGGAATATTTATCGTCTGTCGATGCCTAAGGTGGTTTAGCAACAGAAAGTGGTAATTTAATATGATTCTTTCCCTTCCCTCATAGGTGATATACATGATGATTTAAAGGGTGACATCCTCCCATGGCTAGGGAAGTGACAACCTGCCAACCCCCCTTCCTTTCTTCACCAGTTGTTCCGCCCCTTGGAGAAAATCCTCCTTCAAGAAGGGGTCATTCACTTTCCTGTTAAACCATATTTTTTCTTCTATTGGTAATATTTTCACTCGGGAAATTACCCCTTTTGTAACCTACAGCGTTAATCCCTTGACCTTTGTTTGATTCCTCTCTAAATTCTTCGCGAACTCCATGGAAATTCCCCTGTCTGATCCTTCTAGCCTGTGGAAAAACTCAAAAGGGACATCACATTAGATTGCTATAATTACTGAATAAAAGGGGATAATGATATTACCTTTGTATGACATACCTGGTGTAATGTGGGGAGAAGGCGTTGGTGGCAAGGCGTGTGAACTTAATTCCGGCGATCAAGGCAACTACGTTCTGAACCATGATGATGCATGTTGTGTGTTACAATAAATAAGTTACTTGGATTATTTCTAGAATTTGTCTTATATATTATTAATTTTCACAAAGGATAAAAAAAAAAAAAAAAGGTCGTGTAACAACATTTATTGTAGAGTATGCTTGAAATAGAAAATGTTGTTACAGAGTGTGTAATAACCACCACAGAGTGGTTTTCAACTACTACAGAATTTGTTTGTCTGCGCCCAGAAAAGGTTTCCACAACCATATTGTTTTATTATGTGTTTTTTTTTTTGAGGAAGGTGTAACTTCCACCAATAGAGGTTAGTTTTTAGCTATTACACTTATTGAAAAATTAGAATTTTGGTAGCATAGGGGGGTTTTCCTCTATCCCTGTAATCTGGAGATCCGAATTTGTGACAATGTTGACAAATGAATCCCTTGAAGCAGGTTTATGATATAATCGAAGACAGTGCCCATTTGCAAGCAATGGTATCCTCGCACTGTCAATTGTGACCAATTTTCAAGTCCCATTGTCAAAGAGTGCATCTACCTCATAGGGACCTAACCATCTGGTTCAGAACTTACCCTTGAAGTCCTTAAATCTTGAGTCATATAAGAGAGCCAATATTCTTTCTGGAACTTCTTCTTCTTGATGAACTTGTCATGCCACTTAGCTCTCTGCTGCTGAATAGTCTCTGTTTGTTGGATACCATCTAGTCGTTTCTCCTCGAATTCATTGAGTTGTTTCAACCTCTGCTTTTGCGTTGTAGCCAAATCCAAATTTACTTGCAATGTTGTTCTCAATGTCTTGATTTCAAACTCAATAGGGAATAAGGGATTTTTACCATACACAAGTTCATATGGTGAGAATCTGATGGTATTCCTCCATGTAGTCCTGTATACCTAGAGCACTTTTAGAAGTTTATTAGCCCAATTCCTTCGGTGACTGGCCATGGTATTGGTAAGAATCCCCTCAATGAATGTTTTTGTGCTTTCCACTTGGACATTCACTTGTGGATGATAAGTTTTTTTGATTCTATGATGGATTTTGTATTTTCAACCAACTTCTGGATCATATGGGATGTAAATTGGGGCCCTCCATCTATGACTATCTCCCTGGGTATACCAAAATGGGCAAATATGTATTCAAATAAGAAGTCTGAAATAGCTTGCTTTGTGGCTCTAGTTAGTGCTTTTGCCTCAACCCATTTTGTGACATAGTCAGTTGAAACCAAGATGTACTATTTCTATCTGGATGAAGGATTAATTGGTCCTACAAATACAAGGCCCATTTCTCAAAATGTTCTACGATGATTTGAGGTTGTAATGGCATCTCATCCGATTGCAGTGGTTGGCCCATTCTTTGGTAGCTATTACATCTTTTCATGAACTTCTTAGCATCCTGAAATATTCTTGGCCAATAATACCCTGTCGAAAGGACTTTGTATCATGTTTGCTTGTCTGTAAAGTTCCCTCCACAAGGTTCCTCGTGACAAGCCTTAAGGATATAAAAGATCTCATCTTCTCTAACATAATGTCTGATCTAGAAATCTAGTCCATTGTGATATAGATTCCCATCTATCCAGGTATAGGTGGCACTCTATTGCATGATCTTTCTCTTCTCCTTGGAGGAAAAATATTGTGGAAAATTCCCTGCAGCAAGATAATTGGATATATCTTCCTACCAAGGTGAGTAAGTAGAAATAACAAAGAGATATTCATCCAAGAAAGAATCCTTAGTAAGAATGCAATTGTCATCAATAGTTAACCTAAAAAAGAAATCGACTACTACATTATCGCTTCTAGGTTTTATCGACAATTGTGATATCAAATTCCTATAACATCAACAACCAACGTGTAATTCTACCATTGGTAATCACTTATTCATTAAAAACGAATGGTAGAGTAGTCAGTGTGTACAAATACTTGATACCCAGTAATATAATGTCAAAATTTATTGATTGCATGTACTACTGCTAAGAATTCCTTCTCGGTCACCGTGTAATTGAGCTCAATCGGAGTCAATTTTTTTCTTATGTAGTAAATAGCATAAGGTTTCTTGTCCTCCACTTCACCCAAAACAACACCTACAACAATATTAGATGCATCTGTAGCTATGTGAAATGACAGTTCCCAATTAGGTCCTCGTAAAACTAGAGCTGCTGATACACAACATTTCAGCTTCAAAAAGGCCTGCTCACACTTTCCATTCCACAAAAAGCCGACATCCTTCATGAGAAAAGAAAATAATAGCGATGCAATTTTTGAAAAAAAAATTGTAAATCTTCTGTAATACCCTACATGCCCCAAGAAACTACATACCTCTTTTTGCATCTTGGGAGTTGGAATTTTCAGAATTACCTCTATTTTAGCAGGGTCTACCTTGATCCCGTCAATAGAAATGTAGTGTCCTAGCATGATCCCTTCAGTCATCATCATGTGACATTTTTCAGTGCTCAAAGAAACATTAGTCTGTACACAATGTTCTAGCACTTTTTCTAAATTAGCTAATGTTGTTTCAAAAGCATCACCATAAGTTTTAAAATTGTCCATAAATATTTCAAGGTGGTCATTCAACAAATCAGAAAAACTAAATAAATAAATAAAATAAAAATAAATTAATTAATTAAATTAAATAAATAAATATAAATATAAATATAAATAAATAAAATAAATAAATAAATAGATAAACAAAAAATAAAAAATCAAATAAAAATAAATAAATCAAATAAAAATAAAAATAAATAAATAAATAAAAATCCCATTATTTCCCTCTGAAAGGTTGTTGTCACATTGCAGAGTCCAAAAGGGAGTACCTTTTATGCGAAAGTTCCCCAAGAGAAATTAAAGGTTGTTTTATCTTGATCCTCTAGGGCAAATAGTGTCTGGTTGTAGCCACTAAACCCATCTAGAAATGAAAAAAAACTTTTTTCTAGAAAGGGTGTCAAGGACTTGATCTATAAATGGTAAAGGAAAATGGTCCTTTTGAGTGGCCTTATTGAGTTCTCTGTAATCCACATAGACTCTCCACTTGCCATTCTTCTTGGGAACGATGACAAGCGGAGACAGCCACTGACTGTTAGATATCGGATAAATAAAGTTAGCACTCAGGAGCTTTTGTAATTCTTCCTTCACTACCTCCTTCAGTGTAGTGTTCATATGGCACTAAGGTTGTCTAACTGGTTTGTAGCCATCTTTCAAACAAATATGATGAGTGCATAGGTTAGGATGAATCCCTTTCATATCCATATAGTCCCATGCAAATTCCTTTTTGTATTTTTGTAATAGCTGTAACAACAGTTGGTTTTGCTCAGCAGTCAAGTTGGGGTTAATGTTCAGAAACTTTCCTAGTTCTATTTCAATTGGATTGTTGTCAGTATTCAGAGTGGTTCTCATTTGTTCAAAATCTATATCTTCTACATCCCCTTCCTCCTTTGAATTTTCAATGGAAGAGATAGAAAGTGAGTTACTAATAAAACCATTAATGATATCATCTTCTGTCTCATCCTTGAAGTACTAGGCTTTCCAAAAAGTGAGGAGTGGTAGGGAAAGATCTGATTCGGGCTCAAACTCATCCCACCAAGGGTTATACAAATCCACATTTGGTTTTGGGGGGTAAATATTAAGATTCTTTGTAGCCTGGCCATCTGAGATCACCATAGATCCAGATCTGCATCCTATAAATTCATCTGCAGTGGCCAACTAAGGTCTCCCTAAGATCAAAGGATGTTCACCCAAGTTGGATTTGGGTTGTAAGATAAGTAAGTCAGCAAGATACCTCCAGGAGGCATTTATGATTACTGTGTCCTCTAACACCCCCTCAGGTTTGACATGGAACCTGTCTACTAATTCAAGTGCAATAAGAGTTTGTTTAATCCCATGTAGCCCCAAGGTGGTAAAGAGGTCCTTTGTCATCACATTAATGGCAGCCCCAAGATTGATCAATGTGTTAGTTATGGGTTGGTCATTAATGTAGACAGTAACCATTGGGGTTCCTGGATCATTATACTTGGTTAGAAGAGGCTAAGCATACATTAAATCGGACAATTTCCCCATCACGTGTATAGTAGCAAGGTCTTTAGGCTTCCTTCTAGGTTTCTTAATGCACAAATCTCATACTATTTTAGCATAAATAGGTACTTCTTTAAGAGCTTGTAGCAGAGGAATTCATACATGAAAATTTTGCAACTCCCTAAGAAAATCATATTTGAGCTATGAGGCCATTCCAGGTTTAGTTAATCTCTAAGGATATGGAGGATTCTGAGTTATAGCAATCGATTTGGCTGTTACAGGTGTATCAGCCTTACCTGAGTTGGTTGTTATAGGAGTAATAGTCCTTCATGGTTTGGTTGTTACAGACGTAACAATTTTCTTTCTATCAGTTGTTATAGGTGTAACAGTCGCCTTCAAATCTACGGTACCTCCCCTGGAAGGTTCATGTTCCTCCTCGGTAATAATAAGGGATTGATTTGGTTTAATTACCTTACCCGACTGCAACTAAATTTCATTAATTCCCATGGGGGTAATAAGGTAGGTCTAAAAGTTAGTAGGAGACTATATGCCATGTGCTACTTTATTGTTTGGGTTAGGGTTAGTTTGCACAGGTAGTTGGGATCGCACAAGCGGTGTAGGAGCAAGAGCTTGGAAAGGAGGCAATTGTAGTTGTTGTTGCATTGGTAATATAGGTGGAGTTGTATTATGGGCTTTCCCCCTCTAGTGGCCATGGATGTTGTTGAGTATTATATGCATTGTTCCACAAATTGAAAGAAGAAAAATATTGGGACATACCTAGAGGTCATGGCTGCCATGGTCTCCTGGGTGCGATGAAATAAGAGGATTGCTCTTCTTCTCTCGATTCTCTAAGTACTGCTTTCAGTCTAGGAAGCTCCGTACATTGACCTGTCCAATGTTTCAACTCACAAACATTACACAAGCTGATATTGTTCATTTCACAATCCTTCAAGGGATGCTTCTTCTGGAAATTTGGGTAGAACACAACCAAAGGTGTATCAACTTCTACTTTTGTTTTCTTTATCTATGATGTCACTATCTAGGTAGATAGAGTACTAAGGATATCGGTCTTGAAATTTTTGAATAAATTCCCGATCTTTGCTCTGGTTACTCCTTCGCCTGCAGATTTTTGTATTTAGGCAGAGGCATCTCGAATTGAGCTCCCCCCTTAAATGATCCTCTAGAGCATCTTAGACAAATCTTTACAATTTCGGTGAATGGTTCCTGAGATATGTCCCCTTTTCCTAGTAGATTCAGGGTATCGAGGCAGACGTCCCTCATTCCTCTTATAAATATGGTCTTCAAGATCTCATGGTCTAAATCACTATGTGTAAACCTCTGCAAATTATAGTGGAACTACTCTACATGGTATTCCAGGTTCTCATCCTCCTTCTGTTTCATTTTGAATAGTTCCTCCCTTAAGTCCTTGGTTCTGCAATAGTCTTGGTACTTTGATAAGAATGTCTCCTTCATATTGCTCCACGTTCGAATAGAAGCAGATCATAATCCCATGAACCATCTCAAGGCTATTCCTTTTAAAGTAGTAGGAAAAAAATTTAGTTTCTGAGCATCTGAGACATAGTCATAACTCCTGCATAAGACATCAAATTCAAATAAAAAGGTGTTTGGGTCTTCCACAGTCATCCCTTGAAAAGATGGTAAGGGTGATAAAGGAATATTTTTCATGGGAGCCTCGCCACTGATATCCCCAATTGGGAGCTCAAAGGTGGTGACAATAGAATATGTTTTAGCGTTGTTGTCAATTTTTTCCCCCATTGTTAATCCTTCTGGTCCTTGCTGTAACAAACATTCTTCAAACTACTCTTGTGATTGTCTTACAGGTGGATTTGATGGCTCAGGTGATTTTAGGGTTGGTTTTTTCACCGTACTTCCTGAATCCGGATATTGATAAAATAATAGGTGCTCTCCTGTCTCAGGTTTTTGATTTCCCTCTTCAGTTTCCCCTTGTCCCTTGGTCCTAAAGCTCTAGATACTAGCTTCCCCCTACTGTTCCTGAATTGAATGCTTAATCTTGGGAGTACGTTCACTAGATTTAGAGTGGTATAGCCCCAAGATAGAGGAATTGGAGGTTTTTGTCCTTGTTATGGGAGTAACAGTTTTTTTGGCTCTGTTTCCTTGTGTCCCTTTGAGAACTTGATTGTTCTTTTTCTGCCTTGAAGATCAGTTCCTAGATAAATGTTTTCCTTCCTAAATCTACACACTTCCTTTCCTTTTTACGACCTATTTTCCCTATGACTAATTAGAGTGGGGGTAATTTTTGTATTTCTATAATTCCTACAGTTGCACACATGGACCTTATGTGTATTTTTTCACACCCTAAGTGTCTCAGTCTTTGACAGTGGTGAGCCCGCTCAGGTATGTTAGAGCGATGTGTAGGTTCTTACCTCTTGTCTTACTACCCAATGACTAAAGAGCTCAAGACATGTTAAAAAAACCAAAATGGCACACCCTAAGTTCCCTAGTGATCACAACGATGATCCTGCCTAGGTTTGTTAGAGTGATGCGGAGGTTGTTACCTCTCATCTTACCGCCCAGTGATTGTGGACTAAGAACACTCTATCATCAAACAAACAACTTGGCTAACTGTACCGTCAACTGCCATCCCCAACAATGATGCCAAATTTACCAAGACTACAACATTTAATTGTCAACCTAGGGTAGGTCTTGTTGTTTCAATGGAGTTCGCATTGTTTGTTATAATACAGTACAACCAAGAACAAAAAATAGAAAGAAACAGTAAAGGATGTGGCTGAATCAATTGAAAAAAATAAATCATTCATGCAGAAAATAAAACACTCCACAGAAATTAAATCACACTTCACAATTACCAGAACAAGAGCGCACCATGCAATAAACTAATGGATACACCAGCAGGTCACTATCATTTTGTTAATTCAAACCAATGTAATGACATAATATAATCTAGAACTAAAGTGGATGTATTTTAAAATTTATACAGCAACAGTAAGAAAACCATACAACAATAAAATAAACAATAATATACAACTACTTCTACCGTTGTGGTCCCTGCTAAATAGGAGGGCCCTTCCTCCCTAGTAGGGGTGCAAGAATAAATGCAAGATTAGTTAAAGAATCAGATGAGGAGCAATAATAGCATCACCGTAGTGACTTCAATATTAAAAATAATTAAAAGTTACAAGATCGGAGTAATAATTCTTTCCTATATTCCCTCCCTGTACATGAGAAATCGAGTTTCTTTTATAATTATTACATGCCTGGAATCAGGAATAGATGAGTCATGAGAATCTCACAATTCTCATGTTGATCATAAAATATGAGTAGTTATAACCTATTTCAAAATAAAAATACTTCTTAGATACATTGGTTAAGATTGTAATTGCTTGGATCTGTTGCTTCTAAATAAACAGTTCATAACCCCCAACATTTATTGTGTGGAATAGTACCCACAATTTTTCCAGCTATGGTGCAAGAGCATCCTACGGTCAAATGACAGTTCGGGATGTAACAAAAATCACTGGGTGACAACCTCCTTGGTGTAATAGCAGTCATCTGTATCAGCACGTTGTGTAACAGTAGCCTATAATAGCATACAATGTGTAACTTTAACCTGTAATAGCATACAAGGTGTAACAGCAGTCTTCTCTACCCTTCTCTGAAACTGATCAGTGTGACCTGTTTACTCCATAACCTTGTCCCTGCATGAAACACATGAAAAAGAGAAGAGGTTCCCAAATACATCTCCAATGCTCATCCCAGTTCAGACACAAAAAGGAATATAGTATCATGATATTCAGAAAAACATGGCAAAATAACAAACAGTGTAATATGTCGTATAAATGAGAAAAAAGGTGATTAACATGTGAAGTTTCATGGGCCTAGAGGAAAAAAGGATCAAAACTAGGGAAATAAAGTGTAGAAAACATGTATAAAATTCACACCCAATAGGGACTACGTAAGAAAGATAGTATCAAGGTGAAAACCCTATAAATACAATTGAATTCTGTAGGAGAATATATAATTCAATTGTGAAAGAAAAAAATAGTGGGAAACAAAATTATCACCCACGTTGAGATACAACTAGGACTGCAACAATGTGTTTCCTTGAGGAGGGCTTATGTTCAGGTAGTGGAGGTGTTTTTTCCAAAACTTGAGCACAAAGGAGCTAGGGAGAGGCTATCTATAGACTGAATTGATAGAGAATCCTACTGGTCTTAGAAGAGATTTTTTATTTGGAAATCCACAAATCTTGACAACTTTTAAAGGAGAAATACGCTCGATTTTAAGAGTTATCATGCAAACAATTAACTAGGAAAGGATCCCCATTGCGATAGATAAATGTTTCCATTGTTAGAGAGCACAAGCCATAATGTGGTTGATGTTTGAAATGATTAGACTCCCACTAAAGGTCATTAATATGTATTTGAGAGTAATGGTTTACATGCTCTAACTCAAGGACTTAATGATAGTCATGGGGTTGTGCTTCCACATAGCCCAATCCTTTAGTCAGGTGCGTCGTGGTAAGCCCCCTTGCTTATCTAGGAAAGCTCGCCATTTGAGGTAGAGAGATATATCTAAACACATTGTCAACATGCTCTATTGAGAGGAGAATTTGACATTAGAATCCAATTGGTAGATATTAGGGAGGAAGACATAGTTGGCCAGTAGATCAATGATTTTTTTTCTTGATCATTAGACGTGAGAAGGGATAACCTTCAAGATTTTGGTAAGTAACTCAGGGATTTAACTAAGTGATTCTAAGTGCCAAGTTATAGAGACATTGTGTATGTGGGTATTGTTTCGAAGCCTACAAAGAATCTGCACAATGAGTTGAGTGTCACCTTCCACAAGTATTTTTGACATTCATTACAAGCTTCAAAACAATCCATACACAAGGGTTATAAGCTATACCATATTATTTCTACTGATACCAAGTGATGAGGGTTATACATTGTAAGCTTTGTCATATTATTGCTATTGATACCAAGTGATCCATAGAATATGTATATGGTTTTTCCTTCACGATGATGGATGATACAACCATATATAGATGGGATAGAATTTCCTTTAGATACCCAATCAAAAAATAGTTTAAGGGAGGAAGGAAGAGGGGAAGTTGGCTAAAGGGATCATAAGAAGGGAAGGGGTGGATGAAAAGAGGGAGGAAGAAGGAAGGTATGGGAAAGAAAACCAACTTTAAAGGATTATATCTTAATTACTAGTGGTTTTCTAGTCCTAGGGAGGCCAAGGGGGAGAGAACAATTTCCTTGATATTCAAAAGAAATAAATTCTAGAGGGAGTTAGAGGGGATGGATAGAAATTTGAAGATTATTCTACTATGTTCTTTCCAAATTTCCAAAAGAAGGAGACAGGGGGAGAGAGTCCATATATGATTGAGGATATGGTTAGAGAATACTTGAGATTTCCAACTAGAAATAGTGCCAAAAATATTTAGAGGAACTCTATCAGAGAAGGAGAGGCTTGTTACTAGCCTGATCCATAATCCTGATGAAAAAGGAACATCTATTGAAGAGGTGATCTATTTTTTCTTGATGAATTAGAAAACATGGACATCGTGATGGTCGTGGGAAAGTACATTTTTGGATATTGTCACAACTTAGGAGCTTGCTTTACCTCAAAAGCCATAGGAAAATAGATACATTGGGCCAAAGATTATATTTCCATATCTTGCACTAAATTTATTCTATTGGTAGTGATTTAGGAGTTTCTTACATGTGGTATGCTTCTTGAATAGAGAAGGTGCCTTTGTATGTATAGCCTCAATGGATTTTATCTAGAAGCAGTAAGAAAGGAATTTTCCTTTCCTTAGTATTACTCCAAAAGATTTTCCAACTTCTTAGGTCTGGTTTGGGTATCCATTCCTCTAGTGGGAGCTATTGGCACCACCCCGAGTTGTTTTTTGGTTTGAGGTAGTAGTCAAAGAACTTAGTCCTTCCCTTATCTATCGTTTTTTTTTAGCCTATCCATATGTTGTTTGTCACCTAGTTCAGGTAGTTGTTGCAAGGACTCATTATAGAATAGTGTTGTCTATCCTTAACTTCCAAGGAAAAATGACATTGGATTAGACACATACATTTTTTGAAAACAACCATATAAATGAAATATTAACTAAAAAATGTGTTCAATGAGGTTATGCAAAGATGACTTGCGAGCATATTTTCATTTCCATATGGTTTTCCATAAGTTTGGCCCTCCTTGTAGCTAGTGCCATCATATTTTTCCTCTTAAGACTACTAACATGGTCTCATTAGGGGAATTTTGAGGTCTAAACTGGGCCTCCTAAGGAAATTATAAAATAATAGTGGAAATAATAAAATAAGATTAGATTACATCATCAAATTTTAGAGGGAAAGAAGAAAACACTACTTTTTCAACTCGTATTTTCAACTTATCTCCCTATGGGCTTACTCAAATTTCGAGTGGGAACACTCTTTGGATGCATAATTTGATTCCTCATCCAAGGAGTACTTGTGTTGCATACTTTCTATGGACCCTACTACACGAAAAATTAGAAATACATGGAAAACGTTATTGTAATCACATTTTTTCTTGTATTTCCCATTTTTCGTGTAGCAGGGTCCATCGAAAGTATGCAACATGGGTACTCTTTAGACGAGGAATTAAATTTTTCATCCAACAAGTACTCCCGCTTGAAATTTGAGTAAAACCTTAGGGAGATAAGTTGAAAATACAAGTTTAAAAAGTAGTTTTATTATCTTATTATTTTCTAATCTTTTTACTCTTTTACCCCAAAATTGGTGAATCATCCCTCATGGTTGACATCATCCTCTTAAATCCTATTAGTTATCATAAAGATTATTTTGGTTGTACATTTTTCTTAGGACACCCATTTTAGACCTCAAAATTCCCCTAATGGGGGATGTCGTAATCCAAGTCCTCCTTTTCATTTTGTTCTACATAGCTTGTTCCATGCCATTGTGACCTTTCTTTTCCAACCAAGTACCCCCAGAGGAAATTTATTTGGGTATGGTTGATCTCTTGAAGCACTATTTTTAGGGCCATCATTGCTAAACATAAATAAATGGGCAGTTGCTCAAGAATGGATTTTAAGAGAACAATTTATCCTGCAATATTACAGGATTAAATCGTTTATTGTAAAATTTTATTATTTATCTGGAATATTAATTCTTCCTAAATACTCAATTTAAGAGATTTGATTGCTAAAATGACTCTTAGATATTTTGAAGAGATTTTGTTGTTTTGGAATCCTATCACATGACATATGTGCCTTTGGATTATCAGAGGGGTATTAAAGAAATAGACATAATATTTTAGATTTATCGACATCCAAACCTGAGGTTAGAGCAAAAAATTCCATAATTTTTGTAAATTCATGTGCATCAGGAGTTTTTGATGTGCTCATTGCCATCATATCTTGTACAAAGTATTGGTGGGTGAGTGGTATATTATTCCCATATAGGAAAAGGCATTGGAGTTTGTTCATTGAAGAAATAATTTCAAGGGAGTGTTCCAATCCTTCCACTACAATAATGAAAAGGAATTGTGATAATGTGTCCCACTGTTGGATTGCACGAGATGAAGTGAAGAGTGCAGAAGGGGATCCATTGACCAGAACAAAAAATATTTTGATGATATAATATTATTGATCCATTCTACCCATTCACTAGAGAAACCAAAAGATTTAAGTATGATGTTTAATTATTTCCAAATCAATTTATCAAATTCTTTAGAAAGATCACGTTTAAGAATTGTATCTAGCTTTTTTGTTACTTTTAAGGAGTGTATGTATTCATGGGCCACAATTATACCATCCAAGACATGTCATCCTTCAAAAAATACCAATTTTCTTTATAGATATGAGGAGAGGTAGGAAAATTTTGAGATTTTTCGCTATAACTTTGGCAATAATTTTATACATGACATTGCACAAGCTATATGCCTATAACCATTCAGGTCCTCCAATTTGTATTTTTAGGAACCAAAATTAGGAATGTGGCATTTGATACTTTGAATATTGTACATGAATACATAGATTCCTCTATTGCTAGCCATACCTCATGCTTAAAAGTCATCCAATACACCCTATTAATTCAATAATGAATTTGTCTAAATTAATCACTTTGTTGTTGGACACAAATCTCATGATGGCTCCCACTTCGTCCATTGAGATAGCCTGTAGTAGAGATTAATTTTATTTGGTTGTGATTAATTTAGTTATGTGTTTGAGAGTATGTTCGGTTGTTCTTGATCGATCAATTGAGGGTTTAGTGAGAATATCTAGAAAAACGATTGAGCTCAAATGAGATCTCAAGATGGGTTTTCGAATTTTCTCCTGTAGAATTTTTAATAAAAGAGATACAATTATTGTGTGAGTGATAAAACGTTGATTTGTGGAAAAAGGTGGTATTCCTTTCGCCTTTTTTGAGCCATTGAATTCTAGACTTTTATTTCCATATAATCTCATATTTTTTTGTGTTCTTCCAATGCATTGAGGGTGGAAGTCCCCCCTTAACTAGAGTCTCAGATCAGCCAAGAAGAATGGCTTCCGGTTGAACCGCTTCCTTTTTATACTATAGCTTGCACTTTTCTTATTGGATGTTTCCAAATTTATCTTTGTTCCATCACTTTAGTCTTGATTTGATATGTTTTAGCTTCTGATGGAGAGAAAACATTATTGAGCCATTTTTTATTGTGATCTCACCCTACCATCATTGAATGTTTGTTTGGAAATAAAGATGACATATCCAAAAAAATTCGAAGCAAAAAGTCCTATTGCATGGCTTAGATTTAAGATACATATTTATGCAGATGGGACAATGATTTGATCCATGACATGGAAGCTTCCAAAAAGACATACCACCTAAATATATCTTCAAAGATTAAGAATTGATCTAGTTTAGAGGTCACTTGTTGGGATTTATCCCTCTTGTTGTTCTAGGTGAATGTGTCATTCTTTGTGTCAATATTGAATTGTTGAGAGTTTGCAATTTATTTCTCAAAAAAGAGAAAGTGTATCCAATATCCTTATGTTTCCTAACTCCTCATCAAAGGACTTGATGAGGTTGAAATCATCCCCATGTATCGAAGGGGATGACAGGAGAAAATTTGTGTGTTGATGGTGGAGTCAATGTTATCGGGAAAACTAGTGTCCTTTCAGAGCTTCTTGTCCCACTAAGACGGGTAGCTATCTTAGAAACAAACTAACTAAAGTTACGTGTGTTTTCCTTTATGAGAGATAGATGAGAGAGAAGCAGAGAGTACCAACCTCAGTCTTTCGCTAGTCTCCTTGCTTGTTTCCTCTCTCCCTTGATAGAGTTTTCGCCACTCCTTTCTCACTTTTCCCGCTTCAAAGAACACCTATAGAGTCAAAACAGCAAAATACCATTAAAGCATAGAGATCTATAACCATAAACAATGTAGGATCAGATGTTCATTAACCATACCAATGCATATACAAATACAAGATTCAGAGACATACAAACATATGGAGAAAAACTAAAATAACTTTATTGATAGAAGTAGTAGAAGAGAGGATTACAACCAAGCTATCTGATCCAACATCATCCTCCCAGCATGAAAGCCCTCTTCACCTTATACAAAGAGAGATCACCCAACAATACAATGTCTCAAAGAGAAACCAGCATCCATTCCTTACAGAATACAAAATTCCAGCCTTTGGATCTCTAGGATGAGGGATCCATATATAGATGTTTGCAGGAGAGTGATTCAGCTTCTAGGATTTTGATTAATGTCATTTCACTGATAGTTCTTAGTTCCACTTGGATATTTCATGATCTCTTACTCATCCCTGGGTGAATTCAGAGAGGCAAGTGTCATATGAGCAGTTTCTAGAATATTCTTTGCGTTTCCACCTAGAAAAATGCCTTTTCCATTTGTCTGCTCTTGCTCATCACACCCTACAGAAGGGATTTTCAGTATGCATCACACCCCCTATGTGTAATAGGTGAGATGCATCGCACCCTCAGCATGGAGCAGTTTGTATGGTCTAGTTTTGACCAGTTCTAAGCAGTTTTTCAAGGAGAACTTCTGGGAAATGATGTAATCAGTTGACCTTGATCCTTTAGGGTTTGAAACAACACTTTTTAGTGGTTTAGAAGCCCTTGGTTTATGGACATATGTGATTGGGGTTGCAGTGCCCAAATATTTCTATAATAGTTGCCCCCTAAAGCATGAGGTCGTAAATCTTCTGATGTTGGGTGAAATGCTTTATCATGAGGATACGAGGTTTCTCGAACTGGAAGGTGACCTGTAATAAGATACAATACAATACATTATCTTAAAAATATTTTCATGATCTAGCTGAGGCAGGCATTCCCATGCTCAACTTTATAAATTCATTTTCATGTACATAAGACAGACAATCGTTTGTGTGGCAGACTGATGATTCTGGTAGAGCCATCATCCCTTAGTTTGGATGATTATCTGTGTAGCTGTGATGTGCATTTGATGTTTTTATTTTCTTAAATATATCGCAGCCTGGATGGATGAAACTAGATCCGGGGTCTTCAAACTCGTTCAATCTTCTCTTGAATTACAAGTCGATCCATGTGAAAAGATGTTCTGATTTCGAACATGGAAAGACATCGCGTGGTTACTAGCCAATGATGTAAGTTGGTAACAGGCGTGAGAGGAATCACCGATAATGATGATGACCCTCAAGGTATTGTAGTACAATTCACGTGGTGTGAATACATGATTCGATGTCGAACACCATGCAAAATATTTCGGTCGAAGGCCATTGATGTAAACCTATCACCAAAAGTGAGAAACTTGCCATTGAGGCATGCAAGCTTCAAAGTACTGAAAGGGTTTTTCCTAAGTCAACTTCTTGGATAATGAGCTAATGTTGACAAGAAGTGACCCATCGTAGGAGGGCTTTAATGAATCCCACATCTATGTCACTGAATGGAGCAAATGATTTTGTGGAGGTGAAAACGATCTGATGATACAAGGTTCAGGGTGGCGGTCATGAAAAATGGAGAGTGAAGGTATTGCAGCAAATTAGGCATTAGCTGGGTTGGTGAATTCTCTGAGCGACTTCTCTTGAACATATCGGTGACACTGAAATGGATTGGTAGCATTAACCCCAAAATGGATGGTACAAAGGACCAATGGTGATATGACCAGTGAACGGAATAACCCAACCCAACTTAATCATCGTGATGGAGTGAAAGTGTCATGTTCAGGAGCGACTTGCTACCAATGAAGTTATTCAAGTTTTCTTCCCTTTTTCCCCAGTCATTACTGACTAGTACCTCTTTATTTTTGTTAAGCTTGAGGAGGATAACATATGCTTGTTCTATAATTTTCCCTTCGGGCAAACCTGTCGCTATGTTTTAATGAGCCTAGCGACAGTGAAACTCACTCTTGTCTGCATGGACAAGTTTGTCGCTATTGTTTTAACGAATTTAACGACAAAGATAACTCGGTCCTTTTTAATTTTAGAAAGTCTAAAAAGAGATGGAAAGGCAACTCCAGTAGTCCTTTTTCATAATATAATCCCTTAAGTCAAAAAAAGTATAAAATAATACGAAAGGGATGACTTTTCGATAGTTTTAACGAGACGAACAAGACAAACGCTCGATCTTTTTGTGTAATGATCCCTTAGGTGAAAAAATATTAAAATATAGAGAAGGGATGGCACTTCCAATGACTTTAACGAGCTGGAGAGGCCAATTTCTTGGCAACATTTTCATATTTTACGAGTCAGATGAAAAGAGCTTAAAGGAGACTCATTTTTTTAAGAACGAGTGATGTTTTTGGATAGCAACTGGTTCTAGGTAAGGTGTGTAACTTTTCAATCACGGCAGTGTAAAGAAGGTGGCTAGTAGAATCACTCATCGCAGTTGTTCCTTAAAAGGGTAAACAATGAAATGGAGGTGTATTATTGGCTAAAAAGAGTGGAGGTGATGGTAAGAACACGACCAAGGTTCAAAAGCTGATAATTATGCAATCGCAATGGTTATTCACCAAAGGTGGGTTCATTTTTTAATGAGCTTAAACTCTGGGGAAACATGTGCTCATTGCTAGGTTTATTTTTTAATGAGCTTGAACTTCGCATAAACCTGCTCATGCCAGTCGTATAATAAGGATGTCTCTCATTAAAATGTTTATTTTTTAGGGAGCTTGCCCTATGCGAAACTTTTCTCTGAAGCCTTTTGTATGCAAGCTAGGAATGACCAACCTACAAGGTTAAAGGGTTGAGAGCCTACAAACTAAGAAAATAAAAGGTCATTTTTCACTTGCATGTAAAAAGGTTTGCATGCCCCCAAGTATAAATAGAAGTAGGCGATCACGATGGGACCCTTTTCCAGTCTTATCCCATTTTCCTAAACAGACAGGGGCATCAGACAAGTCATATATCCTACGTGGAAACCTACCTTATATCTTGGGTTTTCTTGCTGAAGCAGACCAAGGGGCATGCCCCCTGGGTTTAGTCACAATCACCAAATCACTCACGCTCATCAAGTGGACGGACTGGAGGTTGAAGAGACATTTCTTGTGTAAAAAGACCAGTTAGGGATGGAATTTGACTAGCAGTTATGTTTGAACCAGGGAATGAAAGTTGGTCAATTAGTTGGACCACTCTCCCTTCATGCGGAAAACAAATCTCTCGAAAGAGTGAGGAAACAATAGCTCCCATGCTGTAAATGTAGTCACGCCCAAGGAGTAGATTTTAATATAGAGGTCATTAGACTACCATCATGTTTAGATGAACGGTTTTCCTTCTCAAAGTTATAGGCAAATTTGGAAGGATCCCTAATGGTCGACTGGTTCCTTTGTTGAAGCCTGACAGATTTCGAATCTTAGGCAGAAGTGATGGTGAACCAAGCGCTTTCCAAGCAGTTGAGGAAAGGATACTCACAGAAGCCCCTTCATCTATGATAGTACCAACCATGATCATTCTGTAAGCTTGTACTATGATTCAGAATGGTACATTAGATGGTAGGCAGGGTCTCCCTAGTAGATTCCAATCGAAGGAAATGACTAGATTGCTTGGAAGAGGGACCGAATAAACAACCGGATGAATCTTTGACGAACTTCCTTCCTGCGGTAAAGGAATGGGTATATTTCCCCCATGTTCATCAGATTCTACGTTAACGAAAAGAATTTGAACGGTGTCGTTCTCATCCTCTTTAGTGACTGCATCATCTAAAGGTGGACCTTCTGCAGACAAGACTAAGTCGACTACCGTCTCAACCTGTTGACTTTGGTCCGGTGTGGACTCAGAAGGTTTATCTTCAAAGATAGGTGCTTCGACTGAAAAAAAAGGTGTGTCAGTGGGATTTTCAACTAGCAATGGACTTGGAAAGAGTTTCTTGTATCTAGGAGGAAGTCGCTGTGGTGAAGCAGGATGGTTATCCAAGACTCTTTTAGCTTTGTCTAGGAAAGGACAACGGTGGAGGGCATGATTTCCTTCACAAAGTCTACAAGGAAATTTAGATCTTCCTTTCTTTCCATTGGCTTCGTTTTCACTAGTTGATGTTGTGCTTTCAACATGATCGTCAGAGGTTGAAGACATCGGATTGTGCAAACGGGGAGACCGGTCCCTCAAGATCCGTAGGATGTAGGGACAATCTCGATGAAAGTGGTCTCCCTTGCAAATGACACATGGAGATTTAGGTTTCGGTGGTGCAGTGTGTGTATTTTCGCTAGATGATGCATGGTTTCCCCCTTTCGTCATTGGCCTCGTCTTCTTCTTCTCCTTCCCTTTCTTCTTCTTCTTAGTTACTTGGTTTTTGGCATTACTAGCTTCACCAAGCAAAGAGGAAGAAGGAGAAGGAGAAACAAACAAAGTAGAAGGTGGGGGAGTGACTTCAGAATCATCTAGTTTCTAATTTGATTGCTGAGGATTTGCAGTGTTTTGAAAGACAGAGGTCAAAAAAAGCCATATTGGCAGGCCAATTGTGAGTCCTGGAAGGGACAATGTAGCCATGTGTGGAGCACCAACATCTCCCCAAGAGGAGAAAGGACTAGGATTGCCCCCAAGGGGAAATCCTTGATTGGTAGACTCCATTTTCTCAACTTAAGAACAACGAGGGAACAATGATGTTATTCCGATTAAAATAAATTATATGACACTTTGACACAACTTGATTTTTCAATTTTTAAGAGTCGAGAAAAATCTAAAGATGACTCTAGTCGCCTTCGATTTTTAATGAGACTGAAGTGACAAGTGATCAGATGGACCTTTTCTTTTTAAGGAGTCTAAAAAGGAACGAAAGTGACTACTCTGGAAATCTAGACAAAGGGATTACCAAACCAATCGCAAAACTGTAGAATACTTTTTACGGTATGGCAGTCAATCTTCCTGAATGTTGTGTTCAGTGCATTGTGATCAATAAGGCGGCAGACACGACTTCCTAAGGATAAAGGATATAGCCTATTGTGGTCTCCCAATATATACTCGACGGTACATGAAAGCACAAGTTCGTACTGGCACTTGTTGTATCAAAGAGGAGGAATCACCCAACCTACGATGAAAATGATAGTTACCAGGCTTTACAACACCGGAATACGTCTCTAGCCTAGACTTCTAAATGTTTTGCGTTAGGTTCCAAAGCATTTTTATGTTTATTGAGGTTTATTTTACTGTTGATATTTCTTAAGAAGTTTTCCTTTAAGGTTCACCCCTTGATGTAGATATACAATTCCTAAATGTGCAATCTAAGATGATAAACAATCATTTACTTTCTTTTAGCAATGAAAATCCTAGCTACTAAGGAAAGAGAAGTAAAATTCTTTCAACATAGAGCAGAGAGCACACACTAGATGCACTTTTCCTAAATCAATTACCGCATGTAGTCTAAATGCAAATTCACATGCATGTATTTGTTTTTTAAGTTTCCTTAATGTGAGAATGACAAAAAGAAAACTAATTACAGATTTGAACTATTTTCTTTCAAAGCGACAGTACTAACAATTTTCTCTTCAAAAAACGAAAGGAAGACTAAGGCGACACTTTGCGATTTCGAATTTAAAATTGCTTTCGACACTTTAAATACTAGTAGTTCAAATCAAATACAATAGAAAAAGTGTAATCAACTATCTAAAAGAGGAATACTTTATGATACTCTTTCTCTTGACTGAAAACAACACTTGCGACACTTTCAAATCAAAAGACGACAGTTCGATTAAGCTATTATTTGCAAAGGAGAACTATAAATGATGAAAAATACATAAAAAAAAAATTCACAATTCCTTATCAATGGAGGCTGAATAATGCAAAGGAAGAAAGTTTCAATAGTGATATACTGATCATAGACAGCAAAATTACTGAATAAAGCTGAAGACAATGAAGAAAAAACCAAAATCTGGAGGCAAAAATAGTCCTACTCAATCATCGCACCTAAAACAAAGGGAAACAGGGATGCATCTCACCTGCAACACACCGGAGGTGTGATGCATCTAGGTTGTCAATTAGAGACAGTGCAATGGTCCAAGGACAAGACTGAGCTTGGTTTTCACTCACAGTTTGCAGCTAAGTTCAGGGATTTAGGCTGAGCTAATGATAGACAGTAAACACAAATTATAGGGGCTGATCTAATGAGGTTATTTGAGCTACCACCAGGGCACTCAGGATGTTTGCAAGTTAGATGTTCAGTTCATAAACCAACCTAGAGATTGACTGAAGCAGCGTTAATCTACTTTGTAGTTGCATAGCAAAAGCAGTCCGAAGGCTAGCTGGCTTAACTTCAGGCTCCGTCTGTAGTTTATAAAGCAAACAATAGTAACAAACAAACAAACTATTCACGCCCCAATGGAGTCGCCATTTTGTTATCGGGAAAACTAGTGTCCATTCAGAGTTGCTAGTCCCACTAAGATGGGTAGCTATCTTAGAAACAAACAAACTAAAGTTACTTGTGTTTTCCTTTATGAGAGATAGATGAGAGAGAAGCAGAGAGTACCGACCTCAGTCTTTCACTAGTCTCCTTGCTTGTTTCCTCTCTCCTTTGATAGAGCTTTCACCACTCCTTTCTCACTTGTCCCGCTTCAAAGAACACCTGTAGATTCAAAGCAGCAAAATACCATCAAAGCATAGAGATATATAACCATAAACAATGTAGGATTAGATGTACATTAACCATACCAATGCATATACAAATACAAGATTCATAGATTTACAAACATATGGAGGAACACTCAAATAGCTTTATTGATAGAAGTAGTAGAAGAGAGGATTACAACCAAGCTGTCTGATCCAACATCATCCTCCCAGCATGAAAGCCCTCTTCACCTCATACAAAGCAAGATCACCCAACAATACAATGTCTCAAAGAGAAACCAATAGCACTTCTTTACAAAATACAAAATTCTAGCCTTTGGATCTCTACAATGAGGGATCCATATATAGATGTTTGCAGGAGAGTGAGTCAGTTTTTGGGATTTTGATTAGTGTCATTTCACTGATAGTTCTTAGTTCCACTTGGAGATTTCATTTTCTCTTACTCACACTTGGGTGAATTCAGAGAGGCAAGTGTCATATGAGCAGTTTCTAGAAGATTCTTTGAGTTTCCACCTAGAAAATGGCCTTTGCCATTTGTCTTCTCTCACTCATCACACCCTACAGAAGGGCTTTTCAGTATGCATCACACCCCCCATGTGTAATAGATGAGATGCATCGCACCCTCAGCATGGAGCAGACTGTATGGTCTAATTTTGACCAGTTCTGAGCATTTTTTTAGGGAGAACTTCTGGGAAATGATGTAATCAGTTGACCTTGATCCTTTAGGGTTTGAAACAACACTTTTAGGGGTTTAGAAGCCCTTGGTTTATGAACATATGTGATTGGGGTTGCAGTGCCCAAATATGCCTATAAGAGTCAAGAAATAGGGATTTATCCTTAGTGGCTAGGAGGCTAATAAATTGATAGGAATCACACTTCCTCTTTGATAATAACTTGGAACTATATGGCGAGGATGTGAAATGTGGTGAGCACATTATAAACTTGAATATCTTGATCACTCTAGATAATATAAAGGCATTGAGAAGGACATTGCACATCTATAGATACTGCTTGATTTATCCTACCCCATTTGTTAATCATATTTTCTAGATTCTTGATCTGAACTTAAATAGGAACGCAAAAAAATATAGATATAACCATAAACATAGAGATGTAGAAGAAATAAAACTTCATTTCATTAATATCATAATACTAGAATATGCTTATAAACAAAATGGAAATAAACTAGCTTAGTTGATGGTAGCTTATCTCTGAGAAGAGATGTGGCGGCTACATGCCTCTAAACTATGTTACAATGAGGCTCAAGGGCCTATTTATTATTGAACACTAAAGGAAAAACTTAAACAAACAAAACCCTAACCCCAAGAGATGGAACGCCAAGAGTTTGTGGGTCTCATTGGGGTTAGTTGGGCAACCAACTTCCCAAGGTCGTAACTTGGTCTTATTATCTTTGTTTGGTGCGTAAAATACCTTATTGTAAAGGTATCTTTGAATACTACAATATTTGTGGAAAGCACCTACCCATAGCCACACACTTGCTGTGGACCTCAAACAAAAAATGTCATTTAGGGGGTCAAAACTACTTTGGAAGTTTAGGACCCGAAAAACTGCTAAAAATAGTAAATGATGAAATAAACAAGGAAACACATGAAACTGACTAAAGGTATAGGTGGAATAGGTAGGTGGCTACCAAAATACAACTAGATCGGTCCTCTCTCCTTATGAAGAAATGGTCCCCATTGCATCCAGAGCCTCCATGAGGTGAGGAAAGTTCTATTGAACCTGGTCTCTAGTGAACCACTTGGCTTGGTGAAGTATTTGGCCTGCTTTGACAACTCAATATAATTGGATCCTTTGTTGTAGAATGTTCTTAATCTATGTATTAATGATCTGATCAGTTGTGGCATGTTGCATGTATTCTGGGTTCAGCTATGTTGGTGTGAGTTGTTCTTTAATGTCGGATGTGTCCAGCAATTGTGGAAAGTATGGTTGAAGGCAGTCTACATTGAACATTGGGTGCAAACCAAGGAAAGGTTGAATGATGAGCTTGAAGGAATTCTCCCCCACAACCTTGGTGATGGTGTATGGCCCATATCGAAGTGGTTGAAGCTTGTGGTGCGGTCAAGTGAGGCACTCCTTCTGCAAATGTAGCCAAACTTTGTTGCCCACCTGAAACTTATGCAGAACATGATGCTGATCATGGCGCTACTTGTACTTAGAATTGGATCTGTCCAATATAGCACGGACCTACTAACGGATTTTTTGAATGTGCTCAATGAAGTTGCTAGCCTTGTCAACTTCGAATTAGACGTGACCTGAATCTACGTGAGTAGCTGCAAATGGTATGGCCACATTGATGGGACATAATGATTGAAATCACATCCCTACCTAAAAGGGGTTGTGGCCTGTTGAGCTATGGAGAGCTCTATTATAGTCGTGTTGAACATAGGGGAGGCTTTCATCCCATGTGCATGGATTCTTTGAGTTGTACATGAACAGAATGTGTATGATCATCTTGTTGACGACCTCTATTTGGCCATCAATTTGGGAATAGAAAGTCGTGGACTTAGTAAGTTTTTTATCCATAATCGACCAAATACTTCACCAAAATACACCTAGGAATTTTTTTTACTGATCAAAGACAATGGATTGTGGGATCCTAAAGTGTACCCACACTCGCTCAAAGAAAAGTTTAACAGTGGCCTCTGTTGTGATACGCTTTTTGTAGGGCACCATAATGTCCATCTTAGAGAATCTGTCGACCACCACGAAAACAAAATCGTTTCTGTACTTAGAAGAAGGAAGGCCCGACATGTAATCAATGGAGATTGATTCCCAAGGTTGAATAGGAGTAGGAAGAGGAGTATATAAGCCTTGCTTATTGATGGTTGGTTTGGAAATGGTGCACCCGGTGTAGGATTTAATGTACCTACCAACATTCTGACAAAGTTTTGACCAATAAAAATACTTCTACAATACTTCCACTATTTTCTCTACCCCAAAATATCTAGTGACTCGAGTACAATATGCCTCCCAAATCATCTTGGCACGCTCACTTGAAGGAACACATTGTGTCCCAAGTGGCATAACAATGCATCCTATAGGTGAAAGTTTTTAACTTTCTTACCTTCCAAGAGTGTCTAGTATGTTTTGTCGAATTCTAGATTGCACTTATAAAGATGCGGCCACCCCCGAAGTCTCGTTCCCATAGGAGTCAAGCATAGTGATTAGTGCCATGACTGGTGGTCGACTGAGGCAGTATACAACATTATTATTGTTTTCCTTCTTGTAATTAATGTTCAAATGGAATTGTTCTAGGTATGTGGACCACCTCTGATGGTGATCATTCTGCAACTTCCCTTGTGTCTGTAGGAACTACATGGGGTTGGTGGTCTATGTGGATGACTATTTCCTTCCCTAGAATGTAATGCTTCCATTAATGGAAGGCCTGCACAATGGAATAAATTTATTTTTCATGAATGGGATACTTTAAGATTGTGTCCCTAGATGCCCCTGTTGAGTAAGAACTGCACCAATAGCATAGTCGAAGGCATCTATCTCAATATCAAATGCTTACTATAGGTCTGGTAATGTGAGCATTGGTGCAAAGAAAAGGTGATGCTTCAACTCGACAAATGCCTTATGTTGGGTTACAGACCAAAGAAACTTTGCTTTCACTCTACCCTTAGTGAATTGACATGAAGGCCAAGTGATATGAGAGAACCCCAACATGAACCTGCGGTAGAAATTTGAAAGACCCAAAAAGCTATGAAGATCTATTAGAGTGGTTGGGGCTTGCCAATCCTTAATGAATTGTATCTTGGCTAGGTCCACATGCACACCCTACTCATCAATTATGCATCCCAGATATTGGACCTGGGTCATGCCAAAAGTGCACTTCTCCAAATTATAACATAGCTTATGTTTTCATAGGGTTTGAAGGACCTGTCGAATATGGTGTAGGTGCTCTTCCCAACTATGGTTGATGATCCGAATTGGATCCGAAAACACTCTCTAAGTTTTCATAACTCTGTAAAATTCATGCCAAAGTTTCAAAGTCTTATAAAGATCAAGCTTATCAGAAATATCCTCAAAACAGTTGCAATTTGTGAGCAGCGCGGAGCAACGAGGACCCTCGGTCAAGTGCGCAGACCGTTGGCCCATGGTAATATGCGTTGTCATGAATTGGAAAAACGAGAGGTCTTTTCAAGAAACGGGGGAGGTTTCTGATATGCGATTAGTGACAAGTCGCTAATCGTCACTAATCACATATCACTGAGTAAACCCTTCAAAGAAGGAAAAGCTGTTGGAAATAATACTGAGAGGGGGGGGTGAATCAGTATTATCAAATCAATAAAACGTTTCCATTTCCATACTTAGATACATATACGCTACTTCAGTTAATGGAACCCGCGTGTATACCCAACTATGTCTAATGCAACTAGCATATATCCAGAATACTTATGATTCACTTAATCCATTAAAGGTTGATCTTTAGTTAGTGCATCAGAACTTCATTAACCATATCTATGTTGGGTTGTGTTATATTCTTTCCACGACTAACCAACGTAGTGAAACAGGGGTTAGAGGGGGCCGGCAGCCCCCCTTCGTTGCGCCGATTACGCAGCGGGGGGGTCACAGGGGGGGCGGCAGCCCCCCTTGTCCGGGGGGTTTGAGGGGGGCGGGTAGCCCCCCTCTACGGGGTCTGGGGCAGCGCCCCGGGAAAATTTTTTTTGGACCCTATATTAGGTTGGGCGAACCTACCTATGGTTTTGTGCATGATTTTCGCACATGGTATTCGACGCGATGGTTTTTCGGTCCATGGTATTGGATGCTTCGGCATGTCTAAATATGTATTGTAACATTGAAAGGAACATAATGAAAAATCAAGCTGGTAGTCCCGGTTTTGGGATCCAGGGAAAAAATCTCTGTGCATATGTGTTTTATGGGTTATGCTCTCGCATTGTTTATTTTCTTTGTTTAAGAATTCGTATGCAGGTAATTTTTGTATAGGGTTAAAACCTACATTTGGTATCAGAGCTGTTTTGGCTTCAAGGGGACGCCTTTGTTGCTGAGGGGTTTCGCTCGGGCCTGTGGTAGACCCTGTTCAGTGGGAGATCTGCGAGATCGATTCTAGTGGTGAAAGAAGATGGCGAGCAGTGGAAAGATCGAGATTGAGAAGTTCAATGGTCAGAGTTTTGAGTTGTGGAAACTCAAGATGGAGGATCTGTTGATCGATAAAGATCAGTGGATCGCGGTAGATCCGGGTACTAAACCATCGGGAGTGACCGATGAAGAATGGAAGAAGTTGGATCGGAAGGCAAAGAGCACAATACGATTGTGTGTCTCAGATTCAGTATTGTTGAATGTATCAGGGGAAGCTACGGCGAAGGCTTTGTGGGTCAAGTTAGGGACTTTGTACCAATCTAAGTCTCTGGTGAATAAATTGTTCCTGCGGAAAAAGTTGTATAACCTGAGGATGAAAGATGGAGACTCGGTGACAGAGCATCTGAATGCGTTTAATACTGTGGTAAGTCAGTTATTATCTGTTGATATTAAAATTTCAGATGAAGATAAGTGCATCAGTCTATTGTGTTCTCTACCAGATTCGTGGGATAGTCTGGTTATTGCAATAGGTAGCAATGCAACTGCTTTGCAGTTTGATGAAATAGTCTCAGCCTTGCCGACGGAGGAGATGAGACGGAAGAATATGGACAACGAGAATGGTGATGCCTTGTCTGTACAAGGACGGTCCCAGAACAGAAACAAAAATAAGTCATCGAGTGGGAGATCTAAATCTCCACGAAAACCTACAAAGGTGGTGTGCTGCAAATGCGGAAAGGAAGGACACTTCAAAAGGGATTGTAAATCTAAAGCTCCTGATAAAGGAAAGGGATCTGATGATGCTCCTTCTGTAGAGGCGAAAACCACCTCAGATGAAGGTGGGGATGTGTACTTGGCTTCTTCAAGTACACATGTAGATCATGAGGCATGGTTGATTGACTCAGGTGCATCCTTTCACTTCACTCCCCATAGAGAGTGGTTCTGCGAGTATGAGAAATATGATGGTGGTGATGTCTTCTTAGGAGATGATAGGAAGGCTAGAATCATTGGTCGAGGAAAAGTAAAGTTGAAGTTGCAAGGTGGAAGGGTTAGAACACTTCCGGGTGTTCTACATATTCCTGCATTGGCCAGAAATCTGATTTCTGTAAGCAAGTTGGATGATGCAGGTGTAAAACGGTGTTCGAGAAAGATACCTGCAAGATGGTTCAAGGAGCACTGATATTGATGCGGGGAGTTCGGACTGGAACTCTGTACAAACTACAAGGTAGCACTGTTGTTGATGGGTGCAATAGTTCTATGGTTCCTGAAAATGGAGTAGAAAATCTAGTGGTCTCTGGAGAGAAGACCATGTTGTGGCATCAAAGGCTTGGACATATTGGAGAGAAGGGCCTTTGAATACTTCATAGTAAAGGTATGGTAGAAGGTATGAATGATAGCTCTCTGGATTTTGATTTTTGTGAAAATTGTGTGTATGGGAAGTAGAATCGAGTGAGTTTCCCCTCTGGTGGTAAGAGGACGAAACAGATATTAGAGCTTGTGCATAGTGATGTGTTTGGACCTGTGAAGGTTCCATCACTGGGTAAGTTTGTGTACTATGTATCATTCATAGATGACTTCTCAAGGAATACATGGATATATTTCCTTAAGAAGAAATCTGAAGTCTTTGACAGGTTTAAAGAATTTAAGGCTCTGGTGGAAAATCAGACAGAGAAGAAGATAAAGGTGCTGAGGACAGATAATGGTGGAGAATTTTGTAGTAAGGAATTTGAAGAATTTTGTAAGAAGTGTGGTATAGCACGGCAGAAGACTACTCCATATACACCTCAGCAAAATGGAGTCGCAGAAATAATGAACAAGACGTTGATGGAAAGGGCAAGAAGCATGCTCAGTGGTGCTGGGTTAGGACAGGAATTCTGGGTAGAGGCGGTGGATACTGCATGTTACCTGATCAACAGATCACCTTCATCAGCGTTGGAGGATAAGACTCCACAAGAAGTATGGACTGGTAAGAAACCCTCTCTTTCACATCTGAGGGTATTTGGATGTGTTGCATATGTACATGTTCCAAAGGAGAAACGAACCAAGTTGGATAGTAAATCTGAAAAGTGCATCTTTATTGGGTATAAGGATGGTTTAAAGGGTTATAAGCTTTGGAACCCAGTCACACGGAAGGTTGTGTACAGCCGAGATGTGGTGTTCAGAGAGGTAAAAGATGTTATTCAACATGAAGTCCAACCAAAGGAACCTGAGAAGATAGAGTTTGAGCCAAAGGAGGAAGAATCAAACTCTGCAGTAGAGGAGGAATCAGAAGATGAAGAGCCACTAACTCCGGCTGTGAGAAGATCAGGTCGAGAAAGAAGGCAGCCAGAAAGGTATAGTCCATCTGCTTTCATTTCAAATTTTGCTTTGTCTGTTACTGATGATGATCCCAGAACTGTGAAGGAAGCAGTGGATTCAGAGGATGGAAAACTCTGGAAAGAGGCCATGGTTGATGAAATGGCATCTTTGCACAAAAATGAGGCTTGGGATCTGGTAGAGTTGCCGGCTGGAAGGAAACCCATTGGCAGCAAATGGGTGTTCAAGAAGAAGACTAATGCAGAAGGAAAGGTGGAGAAATACAAAGCTCGGTTGGTAGCAAAAGGTTATTCCCAGGTGCCGGGAATTGATTTTGGTGATATTTTTTCTCCTGTTGCCAAGGTAGCTTCTATTAGATTACTTTTATCTGTTGCTGCTGCTTTTGATTTTGAGGTAGAACAAATGGATGTGAAGACAGCATTTCTTCACGGGGATTTGGAAGAGGAAATCTACATGAAGCAACCTGAAGGCTTTGTGGTGAAGGGTAAGAAAGAACTGGTATGCAAGTTAAAGAAGTCTCTGTATGGGTTAAAACAATCACCAAGGATGTGGTATCAGAAATTTGATACATTTATACGGGGACTTGGCTTCACCAGAAGTAAAGCAGATCATTGTGTGTATTTTAAATTAATTGGTGACCGTGTTATTTATCTGGTCCTGTATGTGGATGATATGTTGCTGGTTGGAAATGACAAAGAAATTATCCAGGATTTGAAGACCCAATTGTCCTCCAAATTTGACATGAAAGATCTTGGTGCTGCAAACTATATTTTGGGCATGGAAATTAAAAGAGATCGGGCAAAGAGGAAGCTCTAGTTAAACCAGAGGAAGTATGTCGAGACAATACTGCAGAGGTTTAATATGCAAGATAGTAAACCGGTGAAGGTTCCTATTCCTGTAGGTGTGAGGTTATCTGCTGAACAGTGTCCCAAGACACAAGAAGAGGAAGAGGACATGTCCCGTGTTCCATATGCAAGTGCAGTCGGTAGCCTGATATATGCAATGGTCTGTACTAGACCAGACATTGCACATGCAGTGGGAGTATTGAGCTGGTTTATGTCAAAACCTGGGAAGGAGCACTGGACAGCAGTGAAGCGGGTTTTCAGGTATTTGCGTGGCACTAGTGATTATGGTTTGTGCTACCAAGGAAGACCAAGATTGGACAGAGTGTTGGATATTCATGGTTTTGTTGATGCAGACTGGGCTGGAGATCTGGATCAGAGAAGATCTACAAGTGGGTATGTGTTTAACCTATTTGGAGGTGCAGTCAATTGGATGAGTAAGAAACAATCTATAGTGGCACTATCAACTACAGAGGCAGAATACATGGCAGCCACTCATCCAAGCAAGGAAGCAGTTTGGTTGCAGAGATTGTGTTCAAGTATGGGGTTAGTACAGGGAGCTATAAGAATAGACTGTGACAGCCAAAGTGCAATTTTCTTGGCAAAGAACCCTGCTTATCATTCAAAGACAAAGCACATTGATGTTCAGTATCACTTTGTGAGCGATATGATAGAAGAAAAAAAGGTGTTGCTAGTAAAGGTGGACACTTTGAAGAATACTGCAGATGCATTGACAAAATCTGTGAGCTCTGAGAAGTTCTCTTGGTGTAGAGAAACAATGGGTGTTTCAGGGCTGGAAAAATGACTAAGCTCTCCTGTGGCCCCTTGTGGAAAGAAAACAACAAGTGGGAGATTGTTGGGTTGTGTTATATTCTTTCCACGACTAACCAACGTAGTGAAACGGGGGGTTAGAGGGGGCGGCAGCCCCCCTTAGTTGCGCCGATTGCGCAGCGGGGGGGTCACAGGGGGGGCGGCAGCCCCCCCTGTCCGGGGGGTTTGAGGGGGGTGGGTAGCCCCCCTCTACGGGGTCCGGAGCAGCGCCCCGAGAAAATTTTTTTTGGACCCTATATTAGGTCGGGCGAACCTACCTATGGTTTTGTGCATGATTTTCGCACATGGTATTGGACGCGATGGTTTTTCGGTCCATGGTATTGGATGCTTCGGCATGTATAAATATGTATTGTAACATTGAAAGGAACATAATGAAAAATCAAGCTGGTAGTCCCGGTTTTGGGATCCAGGGAAAAAATCTCTGTGCATATGTGTTTTATGGGTTATGCTCTCGCATTATTTATTTTCTTTGTTTAAGAATTCGTATGCAGGTAATTTCTGTATAGGGTTAAAACCTACAATCTATAGTAAGCAGGTGCAGTAAAATAGAATAGATCATCACACACAAGAAGCACACATGAACACCATGATATAAGGTGGAAACCCAATGTGGGTGAAAACCACCTGCTGCAAGTCGTCTCTATCTTCTTTTAATAAGAAACTTCATTTTACAATAGTTCTGTACTGGTGCAGTCTTATACCAGTACACAGGCTTCTACCTACAGAAGGCTACAACCTTCTCTCATTCTCCAGACTCTCCTAGATGGGAGCTACGACCCCCGTTGCTCTTGTACTAGCTGATGTACTAGTACGTAGGCACCAGCCTACAATCTCCTTTCATCCTCCAGGGACCACATTTCATACATTTTCAAACTGGATACTCCTGAAGCACGACACTATAATCTGAAGGCCACGTTTCATCAAATTTTCATACTGGACCCATAAATATCATTGAAGCACAAAACAGTCAATACTAGCATCATCAATTTCTGAATCACTTAAACATTAAAACCCTATCAACAACACAATCACCAAAACACAGAGTAGAACAATGAAATCTGCAACAATATTCAAAACCAACTGTATCATCAAAATCATGCATCAAAGTGCATACGCTATTTGGAAGTGCTGAACCAGCGTGTATACACAACTTCACCAACGTATATGTCATCAATTGCTTACTTATAACTTGACGCACTTCCTGTCTTCAGACATATCCAGATTATTACATATACAAGGATAATATGTGTGTTAGCACCCAAATGTAGTCCACCAGATCACATAAATATGAGTCATTATGATCCTGATCCAATATTAGTTCTCATCCATCAATACTGAAGCTAAACACAATTAACCAAACAAGATATGCAGAATACTGACACCTCTAAACTGTCATCAGAACTCATCAACAACCAAAACCACCTGTAACTTCAAACATCATAGCTCAAATGGTATATGCTACTACCATGAACCAAACCCGCGTACATACGTGCTTACACCAAAGCCAACCCGCGTACAAATCTATAAATATTCAATCATGACTTGCAGCGATTTCAAACTTAAGTTATACCCAGTTCAGATCATTACATGCGTCAGAATACAGATCTAGAATAAACATAATCAATCATATAGAGATAGTTCATTTCAAACCATTTGATCCCGATCTATCCTTAGATCTTGTTCTCCATCAACCGGTGAGATCCCTCCTTAGCTCAGATCAAGCAATGCATCATCAACCCATAACCTGCATACTAGATCTCATCATTCATCAGATATTCAAGACTTTTTCGATGCACTTGCCTAATGATCTTCTTCTCCTTTTATAGTCTTAGGCCTTGCTCAATACCATGGTCCAAAACCATAACAAACCAATACCATGGACCCAATACTTGAGATCAACACATCTGACGAGATACTATGGTCCAAAACCATAGGTTCAAATATCAATGACTAACTACCATGGACCAAAAGTAAGTTCTCCAACATATATGCGCTTTTCCTAGCATGAAAGTGCGTGTATACGCATACACGCCTTTGTAACGTCTAACCCGCATGTATACGTGGCTCTATCACGATGAACCTGCGTATATATATTTTCTCTTCATTCTTGTAGTCTGATCATCAAATCCTTGCTACTGACCTGCTACACTGTGATCTATCATCTTGCCATCAAGGACAACACTTGTATCATAATGCCAACAAAAGCCCCGAGTGACCTGGACTCGGAAAGTCATAAAACCGTATAGATATTGCGTCGATTCTATCAGAGGCGGGGTCCCACACAAAAACCGGCAGGATATAGGAAGGGCTTTGAGCAGTAAGTGGTTTCAACCGAGTCCCGCCCAATGCCACACACTAGGTGCCATGTGTCCAGTGGAAGAGAGAGAAAATCGCTCACATCGGACAGGTAAATGTAATGCTACTTACCCTCCCGATATGGACGAAGACCATAGGATTTGGAGGCCCCAGATCGATGGTAGAAATGCGATCTGATGGATGACCAGATTCAATGGGGTAAATAGGCCGATTTGTATAAGGTTTGAAGTCCGGCATGGATGATGAGTTGGAAAAGTTTCGTGTTTCGTGGGCAATCTAGGAGCAAACGGAAATAATGATCGTTCAAACATTTCCAAGAGAACTGACACTCAGTTCGTTATGAAATAGGTGGCCACCTCCCTGTGAGGCATTACACAGTGATGATGATGCATAACAGAGGAATTCAAACAGACAAGGGCAGGGAAACTAGAAATCTGGGAAGCAGAAATGAACAGTCAGAAAGCAGATTGGCTTTAAAGCCACGAACTGACAAAGAAAGAGGCAAAGTTATTTAGACACAGAAAGTAGAGAACAGAGAGAAGAAGTCAAGCTGACCTGCAAAAGCAAAGGCAGCATCGAGCTAGACAGAGCCAGAGAGAGTCAGAGAGTCTGTGTACTCTAGAGAAGGCTTGAGAGGTTCAAGCGAACTCCTCTATATATGCCTGTCATGTATGAGTCTCGGATTGGGCTCATACCAATGTGACTAGTAGAGGTCGAGTTTCAGTAAGGAGAGTCTGTGTACTCCAGAGACTTGGGGGATCCAAGTAAAATCCTACTGATTTATATTTGTTGAGTGAGACTCAAATTGAGCTCACTGTTGTAAAAACTCTGCTTTGAAAACATAATAGAGATTCCACCACTGATGGCTGGACCAGGAGACGTAGCCCAAGAGTATTAGGTGAACGCCTTATTAAACTTGTTGTGTTTATATGTTTTCCTATTATGTTTTCTCTAACTGCTTCAGTGTCTGTGTATTTCGTAATCTTATCGATCTGTTGGATAAAATAACATAGGCACATCCATGCACATGATTATGTAATAACTTAAAATTTTTTATCTTGGATTAATTCTAGATCAAGTGGTATCAGAGCTCTAGGTTACTAAGGTTAGACAAGCTTGTGCTGGATTTTGTTGTTGAATGCTAACTAGATCAAAGCTTAAATTAGGAGAAGGAGAGTTGGTTGAAGCTAACCCAGAAATTGGAAGAGTCTATCCTAAGAGGAAAATGTCAGAAGAAAGTCCCTTGGAATCAGACTCCTAGTTCATGGACAGTTTCTTGACCATGAAAGCCATGGTAGAAGAAATGTATAGAGAATTTAAGAAAGGTAGAGATGAAGATTCATCAAACTCCAAACAAGATAAAGGAGTAGAAGAATATCTCCTCCATGACCACTCTAAAGGCAAAGGGAAAGAAGAAAAACTTCCCACACCTCCTAATAGCCCTAAAAATAAAAAGAAAACATCTTTGATTAAATTAGATGTTAAATTTGATTTGCCGATATATGATGGAGAGTTGAATGTAGAGAAGCTAGATAATTATATTAGACATATTGATGTATATTGTAGAGTGTAGAGCATCAATTCATACAAGATTAAGATTCAACTAGCCAGCCTACACCTTGGAGACACTGCCTTGGTATGGTGGGAAGGCAGGACACAAGCTGACATGAAGAAGCATGGTAAAATTCTTTTTGTCTGGAGTGAATTTGTTTCTACAATTAAAAATAAATTCTATCCACTAGCCTATATGCAGCAAGCCATGATGAGCTGGAAAACTCTTCGCCAATTAAAAGGGAAAAGTGTACAAGTCTACACTCAAGAAATTAGGAAAAGAGCTTTGATTCTAGGAATTTCTTTAGACTCGCCTGAAACTCTGTTGAAGTATATAGGTGGTCTACATAGCTATTTAAAGCACACCATTCTCATGTTTAATCCCACTAGCATAGATGAGGTATCTATTCAGGCTATACATCTAAAGGCTAGAGGCAAGAATGCGAACCCAGAAGTTGGGGGATCATCAAAACCCACTGCAAGCAAGAATAAGGAAAAGAGAAAATAGAAATGGAAAGAGAGGAAGACAAAATATTGTACAAAAGACCAAATCTTCATGCACTCACTATAAGAAGGATGGGCATGATGATGAACACTACTGGATTCTACATTCGGAGCTGAAGCCCAAGAAGTACGATGGCAAAAAGAAGAAGACTATTGTAGCTATTCAAAAAGATTTGGGGTCAGACTCAGGGGATGAAACAATGATCGCAGCCATAGGTTGTCCACTTTAGAGAATGCAGAAATCAAGAAGCAGGTACAGGAGTTGCTCGAGAAAGGGTTCATAAGACCTAGCACATTACCATGTGGGTCTCTAATTGTCTTGGTGAGAAAGAAAGATGGCTCATGGAGAATGTGCATTGATCACCGAGCACTGAATAAGATAATGATCAAGAATCATTATCCCCTTCCTCACATAGATGATCTACTAGATCAGTTGAAAAAAGTTGTTTATTTTTCTAAGCTGGAGTTGCATAGTGGCTATAATCAAGTCAAAGTTGCAAAGCAAGATGCATGGAAGACTGCTTTCAAAACAAAGTAGGGATTGTATGAGTGGTTGTTTATGCCTTTTGGTTTAACTAATGCTCCTGCTACTTTCATGAGAGTAATGAATGATGTAATCGGACCTTTTATTGATGATTTATTCTTATATTCCATAAAACATGGGAAGAGCATTTGAAGCATGTAAAGCAGACTCTAGATGTTTTGAAAAGAGAAAATCTTTATGTTAAGTTCTCGAAATGTGAATTTGGCAAAACATCTTTGAATTATTTGGTTCATATTGTAGGGGGTGGTGAATTGAAGATAGATCCCTCTAAGGTTGTAGTCATTGTAAGCTGGCCTAAACCCAAATCTGCTACAAAAGTTAGAAGCTTCCTAGGAGCATCACAGTATTGGAGAAAGTTTATTTCTAACTTTTGCTTGATTGCAGCTCCCTTACATGCTTTAACAGGATTGAACAAGGTGTTTCCGTGGGGAGATAAAAATCAAAAAGCCTTTGACACCTTGAAAGAAAATATTAGTACAACACTAGTACTAGCATTGCCCAATCTTCAAAAACCATTTGAGATTCAAACGAATGCCAATGACTATGCCATGGGAGCAATGTTGATACAGCATGGTAAACCCATATGTTATCATTCTGAGACATCAAAATTCTGCAGTAATTAATTATCCCACATATGATAAAGAATTGTATGCATTAGTACAGAGTGTGAAAAAGTGGAAACATTATTTAATGGGCAAAGAGACAGTTATACATACTGATCATCAACCACTTCGATATTTGCACTCACAAACTAAGTTGCAACAATCAAGACACTATAGGTGGATGGGTTTTCTACAACTGTTTCATTTTGTCATCAGATATAAAAAGGGCATACACAATAAAGTTGCAGATATGTTGTCCAGACCAATCATAAATGCATCTACTATACTTAAGCATAATTCAGTATTACATGAAAGCTACATTGAATAGTATGCTCAAGATATAGATTTTAAAGATATATATGCAACTTTAAGTCATGGAAAACAAGTAGAAGAATTGGATTACATGTTAAGGACCAACTCTTGTATCATTTTGGAAAGTTATGCATTCCACAAATTGAAAGAGTAAAGATAATTTGATAAGCACACACTTCTCTAATATCAGGTCACTTTGGTGTAAGTAAAACAGTTGCACAGCTGCAAAGATTTTATTATTGGCAAAAAATGAATGAGACAGTTTCTAGATATGTAAGAGGGTGTACCATGTGTGCTAAAAGCAAGCCCAACAATAGAAAACTAGGCTTGTACACTCCACTACCAGTTCCTTCTCATCCTTGGGAAAGTGTTTACATGGACTTTGTTGGGGGACTGCCTAAATCTAGAAAAGGTCATGACTATTTATATGTAGTTGTGGATAGGTTCAGAAAAATGTGTATTTTAATACCTTGTAACAAACAGATTATAGTTGAACAAACTGCAAAGTTGTTCTTCCAGCATATATGGGTTCATTTTGGATTACCCACTTCCATTGTATCTGATCGAGACTCTCGATTTGTTGGGAAATTTTGGTTGAGTTTGTGGGAATTGATGGACACCAGACTAAAGAAGAGCACAACTTTTCATCCACAAACAGATGGCCAAACAGAAGTGATCAACAAGACAATGATCTAGCTTCTTAGAGGCTATTGCAGCAAGCATCCCAAGCTTTGGGATGAACATTTATGTTATGTGCAGCATGCTTACAACTGAGCTAAACATTCTTCTACACAAAGATCTCCTTTTGAGACCTGTTTTGGTTTCACACCCAGGTCTCCCTTCGATTTTGTCTTTCATAAAGATATAGCAATTGATGGACACAGTGATGTGGACAAGGCAACCAAGTTAATTGAACAAATCCAAGAGATTCACTAGTCAGTACAGGAACAGCTGGAAAAGATCCAAGCCAAGTACAAGGCAAGGCATGATAAGCATCGGATTGAGCATAGTTTCCAAGTTGGTGATCAAGTCTGGCTGTATATCAGCAAAGACAGAATGCAGGGTGAAGGCAAGAAGCTGAAGACAATAAGGTATGGACCTTTCAAGATACTTGAGAAGATTGGTGAGAATGCTTTTCACCTTGATTTACCAGCTTACATGCACATCTACTCAGTTTTTAATGCAGATAGCTTGAGACTATTTGAACCTTCATTGATTGAAGATCCTGAAGAGCAGAGTCAATTTCCTTCTATTGATGATCTGTTACTTGAATATCTCAATGAGTTGCAGGAATATATATTTCTGGACAAGAAGGTGAGAACTACGCATAGAGGGGATGTTGAGTACCTTAGGATTGGGCTCAAAGGTTCAAAACCAAGAAGTGCAAAATGGATAGAGATTGAGCAAGCGAGGAATCTATACCCTCACTTGATTGATGCTTAAAAACCAAATTTTGGTGGTCCAAAATATTTTTCAGTGGGAAGGTCATGATCCGAATTGGATCCTAAAACACTCTCTAAGTTTTCATAAATATGTAAAATTCATGCATAGTCTCAAAGTCTTATAAAGATCAAGCTTATCAGAAATATCCTCGAAACAGTTGCAATTTGTGAGCAGCACAGAGCAACGAGGACCCTCGGTCAAGCGCACAGGCTGTTGGCCCATGGTAACGCACGTTGTCACGAATTGGAAAAACGGGAGGTCCTTTCGAGAAACGAGGGAGGTTTCTGAGTCGCTAATCGCATATCGCCGGGAAAACCCCTCAAAGAAGGTGTTATGGGAAAATCTAGTGTCTTTTCGAATGACTAACCCCCAGACCTAGTAGCAAGTCTAGAACAACAGTTAAAGTAATTCCATTGCTTTTCCTGTAGCTAATAGATAAAGAAAGAGGAGTATAAGTACCAACCTATATCTCTCGCTCGATCCCTCTTCCCTTTGACCGCTTTCGCCACTCCCTTGCATACTTAACTCGCTTGAAAGGTACTTGCACACAAGCCGAGACAGAAAACCATCAAAGCATACATATTGGTCTATTAACTAAACATATTATAGAATCGAAATTACAATATAAATCACATGAACTCATGAATGGAAAAAGCATAGAACTCTTTATTCATAGAAGGAAAGATTACAACCCATTTAGATGCATGTCCAATTCAGTGGCATCCTTCCAACTTCAAACCCTTCTCTCCTCATGAAGTAACAATTTGACATGATAACATTACTCTCTCTACTAATCTCATTCCAACAGCATTTCCTTAGCTTAAGAAGTCTCAACCTTAGACCAGACTTGGATGCCTAGTCCTTTTATAGCTAAAACGAGGAGGTTAGGCCATTAATGGCCCTCATGAATGCTTTGCCATATTTTGGAAGTGGTTCCATAGAGGAAAGGATAATGTATTAAGGTTCATTCATCTCCTTCCTCATCCAAAAGCGAGCCCAATCCTTCTAGAAACCTCTAGAAGCATCCATTGGATGAGACATCCAATGGATTCATTTAAAAAATTCAATGGATCTCACTCATCACAAGTTCAACAAAGGCCAGGTGTTATGCATAGCACCCAGACAGTGTAGTGCCTACCATTCATTGCAGCCAGATAAAAGGCCACTTGTGATGATCTCCTTAGGGACATTTTTTGGATGAATGGTGTCATGAAACTCTTGGGAAGCAAGCATGATGTAGGTTAACTTAATTAAGGAATGAAAACAACTGAATTAGGGGTTGATGGACCCTAATAATATGGATCTGGAAGTTGGGGTTGATGTGCCCAAATTTTCTTATAACAATTACCCTAAAGAATGAAGTTGAAAATAAACATGTCAAGTGAGATGCTTTACCACTTGGAGAGAATGTTTCAAAGCGGAAGGTGGCCTGCATTAGTTACAATACAAATATCGTGATACTTTGATTTTTTCTCATAATCTAGCTGAGGGAAGGCATACCCATGCTCAGCTTATAAACTTTCATTACATGTACAAATATAGTCATCTACAGATGTAGACCCATGAATGGATGACCATGAATGTAAGGCCATTGTACATTTGATATAGTACTCCTGAAAAATATATCGCAACCCGAATGGATGAAACTAGATCTGGGGTCTTCAATCTCATCCAATCTTTCACTCAAGTACAAGTCTAACCATGTGAATAGATGATCTGAAGTCGAACATGGAGAGACATTGTCTGATTACCAGCCAATGATGTAATCCGTTAATAGACATGAGAGGAATCACTGATAATGATAATGACCCTCAAGGTACTGCAGTACATTTCACAAGGTGTGAATAAATGATCTGATGTCGAACACCATATGAAGTCTTTCAGTCGAAGGCTAGTGATGTCAACCTATAGCCGGAAGCGAGAAACCTGTCATTGATGGATGCAAGCCTCAAGGTACTGAAGGGGTGTTTCTAAGTCAACTTCTTGGATGATGTGCTGATGTCGACAAGAAGCGTCCCGTCACAGGAGGGCCTTGATGTATCCCACATCGAGACACAAAATGAGGTAAATGATTTTGGAGATGAAACATCGATTGGCGACAGAAGGTTCAGGAATGATGGACATGAAAATGAAGGTTTACTGTATTGTAAAGGATGAATTTTTGAACTAAATGACTTCTCTTGAACATATCGGCGACACTGAAGTGAATTGGTAGCATTGACCCAAAAAAAAGTGATGGATGGTATGATATACCAATGGTGTGATAACCATCAAGCTAAATGACCCAACCCACATAGTCACGGTGATGAGGTGAAAGTGTCATGTTCAAGAGCGACCTGCTACCATAAAGTGTTCCCATCTTTTTCCCATTTTTCCCCAGTCATTTCTGACCAGTACCTCTTTATTTTTAATCAAGCTTGAGGAGGATAACATATGCTTGGTGTATAATTTCACCCTTTGGGTGAATCCATCGCTATTTTATGCTTTAACGAGTCTGGCAAAGGTGAAACTTGGTCTTGTCTAGATGGACAAGTTTTTCGCTATTTGATGTTTTTAACGAGTTTAACGAAAAAGTTAACTCAATCCTTTTCACATTTAGAGAGTCTGAAAAGGGACTAAAATGAATCTCGAAGAGTTCTTTTTTGTACACTTGTCTCTCAAACTTGAAAACGCATAAAACAATACAAGAGAGAACCTATTGACCATGTTCGATCAATGAGTACCTTTTTCGTAGTTAATCTATCTCAGCCCGAAGAAGGGGTAAAAATATACTGAGTAGATATCGATTCTAATCTATTAACGAGCTAGAAACGACAAGTGCTCGGCAATATTTTCATGTTTAGAGAGTCTGAAAAGAGCTTAAAGAGGACTCCATTTTGAGGAACGAGTGGTGTCTAGGGTAGCAACTGGTTCCAGTGATGTTGGAACTTTCTCAAAACATGTTGATTTATGTAAAGAGGCTAGCTAATAAGACCATTCATTGCAACTATTCCTCAGAAAGGGTAAAACAACCAAGTGAAAGCATATTATCGGCCAAAGGGATGGTGGCAACGGGATGAACTCAACCAAGGCTCAAAAGGCTGATAGAATGGCAATCACAAGGGTTAAAATGGAAATGGGTTTATTTTTAGACAAGCTTGAACCATAAGGAACTATGCTTGGATTCGATTTCATGTTTACACAAGCTTGAAACGAAAAACTATGCTTGGATTCAGTTTCATTTTAACACAAGCTCAAAACGAACAAAACTATGCTTGAAATTGGTTTGCATGCCCCCATCATGATGAAAGGGAGAGTCTCCGGTAACCAGATGGAAGTCACTGCGGTGAAGCAAGATGGCTATCCAACACTTTTTTGGCTTCGTCCAAATATAAAAAGGTGAATGGGGTGATTCCCTTCACATAACCTACAGGGAAACTTAACTTTACCACTAGGTGCATGCCCCCCAAGCTTCATTACATTCACCTAAGTAGACTACTCAAGGCTATCAAGTGGATGGAATGAAGGTTCTTTTATGAGATCAAGTTAAAGACTCGATTACGAGATCTAATCAAAGACTCGAATTGGAACTTGGGACCTTGTTTCATTTCTTAATGAGCTTGACACAAGACAAGGAACTATGCTCATATCCTTGGTTTCATTCTTTAACGAGGTTGACATAAGATCAGGAACTCTCCTCATGGGTATGTTTCATTTTTTAATGAGGTTGACACAGTAAAAGAACTATCCTCATACTTGGTTTCATTTTTTAGCGAGGTTGACACAAGACAACAAACTATCCTCGAACCCTTGTTTCATTTTTTAACGAGGTTGACACAAGACAACGAACTATCCTTGAAGACCCTTGTTTCATTTTTTAACAAGGTTGACACAAGACAACGAACTATCCTTGGACCCCTTGTTTCATTTTTTAACGAGGTTGACACAAGACAACGAACTATCCTCATACCCTTGTTTCATTTTTTAACAAGGTTGACACAAGACAATGAACTATCCTCGTACTCCTTGTTTCATTTTTTAACGAGGTTGACACAAGACAACGAACTATCCTTGAACTCCTTGCATTTACTTTTTAATGAGGTTGACACAAGACAACGAACTATTCTCGAACTCCTTGTTCACAACTCATAAGAGGTCATGAAAGAGAGATCTGGTTCCAATGCCCCTAGTACATGATGTACAACATCACTGAATTGATCGTCGGTTGATGTAGGTATGGAACTGGTTGCCACATAATTAACTCGTGGCAGGGATGATACAATTGGTATAAATCGACCATTTAGGGATGATGGTTGACTAGGAGCTATATTTGGACCGGAAATGAAAGCTGGTCAATGGTGAAAATTTTGCCTTCATGCAGGAAACAAATAACTCGAAAGAGTGTGGAAACAATAGCTCCCATGCCATAAACATAGTAACGCCAAATTAGTAAAGTTATAAACTAAAGGGCCTGGGATTACCATCATGTTCAGATAAACGGTTTTTCCTCCCAAAGTAATAGGTAACTGAGGGAGGATCCCTAATGGTTGACTCATTCTTCTATTAAAACGCAACAGATTCTGTGTAACAGGCACAAGCGGTGGTGAACCGAGCACTTGCAAAGCAGTTGGAGAAAGGATACTCACTAATGCACCTTAATCTATAATAGTGCCAGATACAATCATATTACAAACTTGTACTATGATCTGGAAGGTCACATAAGAAGGAAGGCGGAATCTTGCTAGTCGATTCCAATCAAAGGAAGTGACTAGACTACTTGGAGGGGGTGCAGTAGAAACAGGAGGATTAACCCCTTGAGTTACGAGAGCGGGAGTATTTTCCTCTTGTCTTGATGGAATAGGAGGATTGCCCCCAAGCTCATTAGAATCTAAAGAAACAAAAAGAACCTAAGTGGTATCATGTTCACTCTCTTCAAGAAAGGTACAATTTACTGAAGGTGAAATCGGGTCAACTGTTACCTCGACCTGTTGATTTGGGGCGGGTATAGACTCAGAGGATTCAATTTCAGAGAGAGTGGGTTCGACCGACAATTGATTTTGGTCACTCACTTCATTAACTAGTGAAGGATTAAGGGATAGTCTCCTGTAACCATATGGAAGTCGCTGCGGTGAAGTAGGATGGTTATCCAACACCTTTTTGGCTTCATCCAGATAGGGACAAAGGTGAATGGGGTGATTCCCTTCACATAAGCTACATGGAAACTTAACTTTTCCCTTATTTCCATGAACTTTACTATCACTAGTTGATGGTATGTCACCAACATGATCTCCAGAGGTTGATGACACAAGATGATGTGAACGGGAAGACCATTCTCCTAAGATCTAAGGAATATTAGGACAATTTTGAAGAAGATGGTCTCCCGCACAAAGTTTGCATGGATATCAAACTTTGTGAGGCTTGATGAACGATCTTTCATCAAATTTTACATTCAAAGCAGTGGTTTCTTGGTTGCCCCTCTGCTGAATTTGCTTCTTCTTCTTCTTCTTCCCTTTCTTATTCTTCTTAACCACCTGGTTACTAGTACTAATACTTTCACCCGGCAAAGAGGAAGAAGGGGAGGAAGAAACAACCAAGGAAGAAGGAAAAGGGTCAACTTTAGGATCAACTAGAGGTTGATTTTTTCCAATTGAAGGAGTACTCGATTGTGGAGAAATCACGACATTTTGAACCAAAGAGGTTGAAAACAGCCAAACTGGCAAGCCAATGGTAAATCTCGGAAGGGACAATGTAGCCATTTATGGAGCACCAATATTTCCAAATGTAGGAAAAGGACTAGGATTCCCATCAAAATGAATTCCTTTATTGGTGGACTCCAAATTTGTCGCCATATGTTTCAACCTAAGATCAACTAAGGAGAGAGCGTGGAGGATGTTATCCACAGTCAATTAATTTTATGACACTGGAACACAACTTTGCTTTTTCATTTTTAAAGAGTCGATAAAAGGCAAAATATGACTCTAGTTGCTTTCGATGTTTAATGAGCCTGAAAGGACAAGTGCTCAGATGAACAGGGAAAATTTTAAGAACCCCCCCTAAATTTATAAATATAATAAATGGGCGAATCTCCATGGTATATAGGAAAAATGGAAGGCGATTTTATCAATAATATAATATGTATATATAATTTTTTGGCGAATCTCTCACCAGGCATGGCGAATATTTTACTCAATTATAAAATCTTGTAAGATCTTGGCGAGTCTTTCACTAAATAATAAAACTTTGTAAAGTCCTAGTGAATCTTAGCATAGGCTACATACTGGTTTAATTCCCCCATTTAAATAGGCTACATTCCAGGTCAATACCATGGGTCAATACCATGTGCCATTTTGGTGAATACCATGGGTCAATACGATGTGCCATTTTTATTTTTATTAATTCTGATATTAGGGTTAATAATGGTTTTTTGCATGGTATTAATAACAATCTAGTCCATGGTATTTGTCCCATAGTATTTTGGCCATAGGTTTCACCTAAATATAACCCATTTTTTGAGTGTTCGTAAATATAAGGTGACTTATGGAGTAAATATAAAAAAATGTTTTATTTGTTTACCATACCTCTTGTTTATTTATATTTTTATTAATTTACCATACCTCTTCTACAAGTATGGTATTTGGCCCATAGGATTCACTTAAATAAAACCTCTTTCTTGAGCCTTCATAAATAGAACGAGGGTTATGGACTAAATATAAAAAGAGGTTTTATTTATTTACGATAAGTCTAGTTTATTTATATTTTTATTTATTTACCATACCATTTGAGTAAGTCTAAAAAGACGTTTTATTTATTTACCATACCTCCACTTTACTTATATTTTTATTTGTTTACACCGTTACATGTATATAAGGTGACTTATGGAGTAAATATAAAAAATGTTTTAATTATTTACCATACCTTTCATTTATTTATATTTTATTAATTTACCATACCTCTTTTATAAATATGGTATTTGGCCCATAGGATTCACTTAAATAAAACCTATTCTTGAAAATGGGCGAATGGAAGGTTGTTAGTCCTAATTTCAAGGGCTAAATTTACCTGTTTTACCCTCTCCCTTAAAATAAGGTGGGCTATTTGAGGTGATTTGTAAAAATGTACTATGATACAAAATATTCGCCCACTAAAAATTTAAAACCCCTTAATTTCGCCAAAGGGCGAACATTCGCCCCTAAAATTATCCTTGCAGATGAACCTTTTCTTTTAAGGAGTCGAAAAGGAGAAAGTGACTTCTCTGGAGATACTAAGCAAGAGGGTCTACCAAACTAATCACAAAATTGCAATATACACCTTGGTGGTAAATTAAAGAGAAATTACCAAGGATTTATCGTACGGCAGTCAGTCTTCCCGAATGCTATGTTTGATGCATTATGATCGGTAAGGCGGCAAACTTGACTTCATAGGGATAAATTATTTAAACATATTGGAGTCTCCCACTATATACACGATGGTATAGGGAGCACAAGTCCGTACTAGTACTTATCAGTTCAGAGAGGAGGAATCACCCAACCTCAATGAAACGACAGCCACTAGGTTTTAAGATGCTGAAACACGTCTCTAGCCTAGACACCTCTAGATGTTTGTGTTAAATTCCAATGTGTTATTGAGGTTAATTTTAGGATGATCTTGCTTAAACTTTTCCTTTGGGTTTCACCACATGATGTTTTCCAAAATTCCTAAGAATGCAATTAAAATGAGAAGCACTCTTTCCATTTTGACAATGAAAATCCTAGCTACAAGGGAAAGAGGAAACAAGTACTTTTTGGATCAAACAACAAAAAGCACTCACTAATGCATTTCCCTAACCATTCCTTTTAAGCACACACATTCAATCTCCTAAAATGCAATTACATGTATTTCTTTTTCTTTTCAATTCTCCTTAATGTGAATTATGCATTAAGAAAAACAAATGCACAATGATTCAAAAGCTATTTTCACAAAAATTTCGATTTATGACAATTTCACTTAAAGATAAAGGAAGACTAAACAACACTTTCAACTTTAAGGAAACGAAGATTTTCGACACTTAAACGAAAATATGAATCAGATGCACAAATAGACCAATCGATTATTTAATGAAGGAAGATTTTACGACACTTCGTATTTGACAAAAAAATCGACTGAAACTACATTCAACAATGGACTAAAAATGATAAAACAAATACATAAACAAACATTTAACAATCCAGTCTAAAATGGGTCAAAATAAGGAAACAAATACTTCCTTCAGAGACAAGAACTCATCTAAATCCAACAGACAATTCAAACAACTAAAAATTGACTAAAGGCTTCAGCTCTTAAATGGGAAAACTGATCCAAAAGGAATCGGCGCAAGCCAGAGTGAGGGACAGTGCGATGCATAGCACTATCTCTGTGCAGAGGGTGCAATGCATAGCATCTTGTCAGTTACAGAGCTGCAATTATTACAGAATGACAATTTTATGCTCAAAATTGACTCAAATTTCATTGAATTGGACTTAAATTCGATGAAAAACAAAGGGTAAAGTATGTCAAAGTGTTTTAAAATATTGATTAGCTACTATAAGGGATAAAATTGATCCCCAACAGAGTTTCCATTTTGTTATGGGCAAATTTAGTGTCTTTTTGAACGACTAACCCCTAGACCTAGTAGCAAGTCTAGAACAACAGTTAAAGTAATTCCATTGCTTTTCCTGTAGCTAACAGATAAAAGAAAGAGGAGCAAAAGTACCAACCTATATCTCTCACTCGATCCCTCTTCCCTTTGATTGCTTTTGCCACTCCCTTCCATACTTAACTTGCTTGAAAGGTACTTGCACATAAGCCAAGACAGAAAACCATCAAAGCATACATATCGATCTATTAACTAAACATATTATAGAATCTAAAGTACAATATACATCACATGAACTCATGAATGGAAAAAGCATAGAATTATTTATTCATAGAAGGAAAGATTACAACCCATGTAGATGCATGTCCGATCCAGTGTCATCCTTCCAGCTTCAAACCCTTCTCTCCTCATAAAGCACCAATTTGACATGATAACATACTCTCTCTACTAATCTCATTCCAACAGCATTTCCTTAGCTTAAGAAGTCTCAACCTTAGACCAACCTTGAATGCCTGGTCCTTTTATAACTAAAAATAGGAGGTTATGCCATTATTGGCCCTCATGAATGCTTTGCCATATTTGGGAAGAGGTTCCATGGAGGAAGGGATAATGGATTAAGGTTCATTCATCTCCTTCCTCATCCAAAAGCAATCCAAATCCTTCTAGAAACCTCTAGAAGCATCCATTGGATGAGGAATCTAATGGATTCATATAAAAAATTCGATAGATCTCACTCATCGTAGGTGCAACAAAGGCCAGGTGCTATGCATAGCACCCAGATAGTGTAGTTCCTGCCATTCGTTGCAGCCAGATAGAAGGCCACTTGCGATAATCTCCTTAGGGACATTTTTTGGATGAATGGTGTTATGAAACCCTTGGGAAGCAAGCATATGTAGGTTAACTTCATTAGGGAATGAAAAAAACTAAATTAGAGGTTGATGGACCCTAATAATATGGATCTGGAAGCTAGGGTTGATGTGCCCAAATTTTCCTATAACAGAACGAAAAGCCCCAAGTGACTCAGACCCGAAAAGTCATAAATCGTATGGATATCACGCTGGTTCCATCAGAGGCAGGGTCCCACACAAAAACTGGCAGGATATTGGAAGGGCTTCAAGTGGTAAGCGATTTCAACCGAGTCTCACCTGATGCCACACACTGGGTGCCACGCATCCGGCGGAAGAGAGAGAAAACTGCTCACATCGAACAGGTAAACGTCATGCTTACCTGCCTGATATGGATGGAAACCGTAGGATCTGGAGGCCCCAGATCGATGGTGGAAATGTGATCCGATGGATGACCAAATTCAATGGGGTAAACAGACCGAGTTGTATAAGGTTTGAAGTCTGGCATGGACGATGAGTTGTCAAAGATTCATGTTTCACGGAAATATAGAAGCAAACAGAAATAATGACCATTCAAACATTTCCAAGAGAACTAACACTCGATTCATTATGAAACAGGTGGCCACCTCCCTGTGAGGCGTTACACAGTGATGATGACACAAAACAGAGGAATTCAAATGGATAGAGGTAGGGAAACCAGAAAGCCGGGAAGCAGAAACAAACAATGAGAAATCAGATTGGCTTTAAAGCCACAAACTGATAGAGAAAGAGGCAAAGTTAGTTAGACGTAGAAAGCAGAGAATAGAGAGAAGAAACCGAGCTGACTTGCAGAAGCAAAGGAAGCATCGAGCTAGACAGAGCCAGAGAGAGTCAAAGACTCTATGTACTCTAGAGAATGCTTGAGAGGTTCAAGCGAACTCCTCTATATATGCCTGTCATGTATGAGTCTCAGATTGGGCTCATACTACTCTGACCAGTAGAGGTAGAATTTCAGTAAGGAGAGTCTGTGTACTCCAAAGACTTGGGGGATCCATGTACAGTCCTACTGATTTATATCTGTTGAGTGAGACTCAAATTGAGCTCACTGTTGTAAAAACTCTACTTTGAAAAAATAATAGAGAGGTCACTATTAAAGGTTGGACCAAGAGATGTAGCCTAGGAGTATTGGGTGAACTCCTTATTAAACTTGTTGTGTTTATATGTTTGTCTGTTATGTTTTCTCTAACTTCTTCAATGTCTGTGTATTTCGCAATATTATCGATCTGTTGCATAAAATAACATAGGCATGTCCATGCACATGAGTCTGTAATACCTTAAAATTGTTTATCTTGGATTAATTCTAGATCAATTGAAGGTCAAGATGTCATCTAAATACACCACCACAAATGCATTGGTGAAGGGTCACAAGATGTCGTCCATTAATCTCATGAAGGTTGTGGGGGAATTCGTCAACCTGAAAGGCATGACCAACAATTTAAAAAGACCCTCCTTGGATTTGAAGGCAGTCTTCCACACATCAGAGGGTTCGATAAGCACTTGGTGATAACCAGAATTCAAGTCAATCTTGTTGAAATATTTTCTCCCCTTGAGTTGGTCTAGAAGGTTGTCAATCTATGGGATTGGGTAACTATTCCAGACAATGATCTTGTTCAATGCCCAATAGTCAATACATAGTCTCCAAGTCCCATCCTTCTTCTGTACCAATACAATTGAGCTCCCATGGGGTGATGAGCTTGGCCTGATGCACCCTTTCTGCAACAACTCTTGAATCTTCTTCTTGATCTCATCATTGTTATGAAATCAGCTCAAGAAAAGATAGAAAATATAGATCAACGCCTTAGAATTCAGCCTCTTCGAGGGGGAAATCTCCTTTACATTACATAAATGAGCAATTCTTGGATGATACAAATGAAAAGACCTCCTTTCTATATATAGGAGTCTAAGTGGTCATAACATAATCAGAGCCGACATAACAATAATAATGTAAGGGCACAATAATAACGATAGTGGGCTTCTATGGGCACAATAGTAATAATATGGGCACTACATGGGTACATCAATATAATAAGTGGGTTGTACTAATAACAATAAGGGTTACACTAGTAGTATAGGGGCCTAACATGCCCCTCTCCTTCAAAAAGCATTGTCCTCAATGCTTGAGTAGTTCTTGATGCTTCTGTATAAAATTCTTGTCCTCCCATGTGGAATCTTCAGCAGGTAAGTTCTTCCACTTGATGAGATACTCTGAAATTTATCGATTTCGTAGCTATCGGGTTCTTGTTTCTGTGACTGCTCCAGGTTCCAATATGATTTTTCCTTCCTCTTCAATTTCTGGCAATATTGTTTGAATTGGGATCTTTTGCAACTTTTGAATAAGTGGCCATACTTCATCATCCTTCTTCCATTCATCCCTTGCTTTGTTTATCCAATATGGTTGGATAATAGAAATAGCACAAAACAATGCTTCCACATCCTCATCCTTGAAGAGTCTTCCCATTCGGTAAGGTCATCATTTTTTAAGTGCATGTAGTATTGCCAACATTTCCTTCTCATAAATAGCTTGCTTGATATGTAGCAATAAAAATACCCAATCACCTACATCAAAACATTTTTCACTACAATGTTGATCTACCTGTTGTTTCGTTTGATTTTGCACTGAAGTGGCATTATCCTTTAAAATTTGGAGAACTTGTTGTTGATGCTCGATGTGATCTTTCACTGTTTGAACCTTTTTCTTCTTGATATGTCCTTCTATATTTAGAGTTTGAGGAGTGGTAATTTCTTCCAATCCTTTACAAGATATGGTCGGATTCATTTCTTGATGCTCGATGTGATCTTTCACTTCTTGAACATTTTTCTTCTTGATATGTCCTTCTATCTTGATAGTTTGAGGAGTGGTAATTTTGACCAATGAATTACAAGATATGGTTGGATTCATTTCTTCTTTCTCGATTTGATCTTTCACTTCTTGCACCTTTTTCTTCTTGATATGTCCTTCTATCTTGAGAGTTTGAGGAGTGGTAATTCTTGCCAATGCTTTACAAGATATGGTCTGATTCATTTCTTCTTTCTCTGGGGTGGGGTCCTGGTGTATATCTTCTTCTTTTGATGTTTTTTGATCCTTTTCTTCCTCCTCTTCATATTCTATGTAAAATAATTTCTTCTCAGCACACTTATGACCTTTAGTGCATTTTCTATCACAATTGTAACAAAGCCCTTTTTCTCTTTTTTCTTCCAATTGTTGTGGTGTAACCCTTGTAGGTTGTGGAAGGCTAGGAGAGACAACACTTCCATCTTTATAGTTGTGAGGGGTATGCTTCCTGGTTTCCATAATTTTTCTTTCCACTATGTCACAAAGCCCTTTTACTCTTTCCAATTGTTGTGGTGTTGCTCTAAAGAAGGTGTTGCTCTTTGTATCCTCATAATGCGCTATCATTTCCTCTATGAAGATTGACCATGTAACAAGTTGTTTATGAGAACAAAGCCCTTCATACCATAAAAATTGATCCGTTTCTAAATATGAAGATGCAATACATACCTTTTGTAACAGTGGTACACCATGTAGATCAAAATATTGCTCCATCTGAAGTATCCAATTTACCGGATCCTTGCCATCAAACTTCCTCATCTTGATTTTTCTTGATTTTAGGAGCTCGATCTTGAAACGACTGTAACTCTGTACTTTCGGATATTTAAGTTCTGAAATTATGACCTGTAGTATCCCTCCGTGTCCTGTTTCCAATGCCACCAATCTTATCCAAATTGGATTCTCCAAGAAAGAGTTATGCACAATCTCCCAAGATGACCTGATTATAGACCTTTCCAGAAGAGAAAACTTGTATGAAGTGCCACGTGTCATTGTTTCGATCTTTGGATCTAAAAAAAATATGCAAGAAACTACATTCCATCCTCTTTCTGTACCTTCTTACAAAATTTTAATCTGATGCTCAGAGAGAAAGTTATGACGATTTTCCCGAGGTCACCTGTTTGGAATGTAATTCAGGAGTCTGCAAAAACACCAACTTCCTCAGATCATATCTCCACAAATATAGCGCGAAAAGCTCTGAAATTTGGACCCGAGATTCAACATGATTTCTTCTCAAATGGGTTTTTTTTTAGCTTCTGAAACACTGCAGAAAAAAAGCTATAGCGAAAATTCCACGATGACTTGTTTGGAGCAGCGAAACCCTAGAATCCAAAGCTCTGATACCAAATGTTATGAAACCAGCTCAAGAAAAAGATAGAAAAGATAGATCAACGCCTTAGAATTCAGCCTCTTCGAGGGGGAAACCTCCTTTACATTACATAAATGAACAATTCTTGGATGATACAAATGAAAAGACCTCCTTTCTATACATAGGAGTCTAAGGGGTCATAACATAATCAGAGCCGACATAACAATAATAATGTAAGGGCACAATAATAACAATAGTGGGCTTCTATGGGAACAATAGTAACAATATGGGCACTACATGGGTACATCAATATAATAAGTGGGTTGTACTAATAACAATAAGGGGTTACACTAGTAGTATAGGGGCCTAACAATCATTCTCCATAACAGAGCATCAATAGATTGGTCCATTGGGTAGCGGCACGCCCGGGTTCAGATCGATGGAGTGCTTGACTTGAAAATGCAGAGGTACCCCTGTAGGTGAGGAGAAAATGTACCTGTACTCCTCCATGACCTTTTCCATCTATTGCTGCTATGCAGAGGAGCCTTGTCTGGAATCTGTGGCCACAACCTTCTCCTTTCCCTGAGGTCGAATCATAAGGAAAGCAAATTTCCTAGTTTGGGAAATGGTCTTACTACATTGTTTTGCATTAATCAAAGAGTTGGTGGTAGGTGGGGCTACCTCCGATATCATGTACAACTTGTTGTCTAAGGTAATAATCACATAGCGAGGTCTAGACTCATATACATCATGTCGCTTCCACAAGTATGGTTTTCCTAATAATAGATCACAAACTTCAAGAGGAGAAACATCACACAATACCTCATCCATCAAGGGCTTGATGTTTTAGGGAAGGTGACATTATTCACTAACACAAAGATACCATCCTTGATGAATCCAGTCAATGATGTACAGCTGTGGATGTGTTATCGTTGGTAGGCCCAGCCACTTCACAACCTCTATTGAAATGAGGTTTTTTTGGCTCCTATTGTCGACAATGAACTGCAACAAAGAACCCTTCACCCACATCTATGAGTGGAAGAGGAATTCCCCCTCCTTTGTATCTTCAGGCTCATTCTTCTTGATCTTGGTTGTGGCAATGGTGGCATTGGGCTCTGCGTCAATGATCTTCTTCCATTTATCATTACCCTTGTCAGGTTTTGACTTAGATTCATCAAATGTGTCTAATTCGGAAGCCTTAAGCTCAGCCACTATTGACTATTTGGCTCGGCATTCACTTTTATTGTAAGTGGAGATCTTATGGAACTCACACCATTTTTTCATGTCCTTCTTCGTCTTCGGGGTGTTGTTATTTTCTTGTGCCTTTGGCGGGTTGTCCTAGGTCACCCCACCTTGGCTTTAGCCTTTACTCTGTGGTTTGGAGTTCCTTTTATTTGCTTCATATGCGCTGATCCAAAGTCTTGCTTCTTCTGTTTAAACTTCTGGTCAATCTTGACAGCATATCTATCTATTGTGTCGAGCGAGGATATGTACAGGAAATTCATCTTGTCCTGGATGTACTTGTGCATGAAACCACAGTACTTGAGTACCAAATTCCTCTTAGAATCCTTGATACCCAATTTTGTGTGGAGGGTATGGAAATAATTTGTGAACTCTGACACATCTTGGCCCCTTCCCTGCCATAGTGTGGTCCACTTTATGTATATATCTTCATAGCTCCTGATAGGGTAATATTGTTACTTAATGGTGTCCTAGAAAGAACCCAAAGTGGGTGCTAGTGAAAACAATGAGGATTCCCTCTTGTCCTTTTATTCACAGTATGTTTCCCACCAGTCCTTGACATGTGGGATGGCTTTGAGAAGTGCAAAAGTATTTTTTTCCCAATTGGAAAATTCATGAACTGAAAAATATCCTTCCAACAGATTCAACCATTTATCTATGACGTCTGCATCTATCTAGTCCTCAAATATGGGAATTTCAAAGCTAACTTGTACCTTAAAAGGAGTGGCACCTCCATAGTGGTTGTTTGATGAAGGTGTGTTGCATGTGGATAGCCGTCGAGGGATCTGGGAAATTTTATCCATCATTGTGTTCCTCTATTGCTCAAGGGATTCCTCGAGAAATATTTTGATAGGATTTCCTACCCCCTCATCTTTCTTTTCTTCCACCATAGGAGGTTTTCGGGGTTTGCGAGGCTGGGTTTGCAAAGGTTCAACTAGATCGAGCCCTAACTCCTTATACGCTGACCTTGTTGGGGACATGCAAAGAAAAATAGAGGAAGAGTAGATCACTCTGATACCACTGATATGAACTTAAAAATCAACACAAAAAATTACATATATAACCATAAATATAGAGATGCAGCAAAAATAACACTTCATTTCATTAATATCATAATATTGAAATATGATTACAAACATAATGGAAATAAACTAGCTCGAGTGATGGTATCTTATTTCTGAGAATAGATGTGGTGACTAAATGCCTCTTAATTATGTTACAATGAGGCTCAAGGGCCTATTTATTATTTAACAACAAGGGAAAACCCTAAACAACCAAAACCTTAACCCCAGGAAATGGAATGCCAAGAGTTTGTGGGCCCCATTGGGGTTAGTTGGGCAGCCAACTTCACGAGGTTGTAACTTGGTCATATTATCTTCGTTTGGCACGTATGATACCTTGTTGGAAATGTATCTCTGGGTATTATAGTATTTGCGGAAATCCCCTACCTGCGGCGACAAGCCTCCTTCAAACCTCAAAAAAATCCATTTAGGGGGTCAAAACTGTGTCAAAAGTTCAGGACCCGAAAAAACTGCTAAAAATAGTAAACATTGAAATAAACAAGGAAACAGATTAAAATGATTGGAGGTCTGGGTGGAATAGTAGGTGGCCACCAATATCCACCGGGATCAAGTCTCTCTGGTAATTTTACTTTTATGTATCATTAATACCATATGCTTTTTCGAGCAACATCTTTCCTTAATAAGCCTCAATTTACTATTATATTTGATGTATTTTATGTTCCAAGAGATAAGTTTCATGCAGTGGGTACGTTGGATGGATGGAAAACCTCCAGATATATTATGATTCCGCTCATATTGACTAACATAACCCCTAGTTCATTAAATATTTTGGAGTTTTTTTTCCTACCTCACTTTTTCTCCTCTCCTGTTAGATGATCCAAAAATAAAATATTATCACAGGTTGGAATAAAATAATTATTAATTTAAGATATTAGATTAATAATTATTATTCTAGAATGTTTAATTATTTAATGGAGACATTTAGAATTAGTATATTGTTGTAACAAGATATGACTCTCCAAAAGTGTCGTATCTTAGGCTCTATTTTAGGAGATTTGTTAGCTAGTTGTTTTGAATAGTATTTATTGTAAATGGACACTTGTTATTTAATAAGTGATCCATAATTAGAGGTAGTTAGGACATTGAGATTATAAATAGATCATTGCAAGAGTGCTTTTGTGGTTCGGGTGTAAACTCTTGCAAAATCAAATATGTAATTGTTTTTTTTCTGATTAATAAAATTACGTGTCTGAGGGCACTTCTGCCATTATAGCGGTATCAGAGCTCCAGTAACGCTGCAGTGGATGTGAAGAGGATATTCCAGCTCTACAAGTTTTTGGAAAACTCCATTGAATTGATCAACAAATGATTGGTATGAATTGTCTGGTTGTGTGTTCAACAAACAAAAAAAAATTCTTACCGATTTTAGATTTTTAATCTACAAATTGATTCTGTTAACTCTTTGATGCTGGAACATACACCCATGCTGGAATTTAATGCAAAGCTAGATGGTATTTTTTTTTAATTGAGTGTAATATTGAAAGCGTTGAAAAAATGAGGCACTTGTTCAAAGGCATAGCAAAGGCAAATGGGACGCAGTTGATTTTCTGGACAAATTGTTTTGTACATGGTTGATTTGCTGAGCTCTACAGAGTTCCATCTTCATCCCAGCGTAAAATACATAGAGGTTCTATTGCAAGTTTGTGGTATTGTGGGAATTCTGCATGTTTGGGATACCCTAGATAATTCTGAAGTCGTGAGAAGATTTGGAAAGTTCAGACCACAGAATTGAACTTTCATATTTCTATTCAGTTTTGTTCGAAGAATAATATCGATAAAATTTATTTTCATATTCTCCAGAGGTGGGATTGTGTATGATAATGTGTTAATACTTGGTCATTTATTTGTGGCTTTTTTTGGCACATTATTGTGCACATTACTAAATTTCTACAAGCCTTCAGGGACAAGTGTCTAACTGTCCCATCAGTAACATTTCTTGAAGTTTTGCTAAAAGTTAACGTTCTCATAGGTCATTCATTGGAGTTTTCTCATATGTATGTTGTGTTGTAGTAAAATTCTTTCACGCTTCATTTTGAGTATTTACTGCTGTGTACGTGGGGATGTTTTGTTTTTGCCTAGTTGCAAAGACAACAGGAACCAAAATTCGGATCAAGCAGAAGATGGAAATCAAGAACTCTGGATCAAACTTAACAAGGCTGGAACTCCAGATGCAGAAGGCTTCATGAGAAATGCAAAAGTATCAGCTTCCTTTGCTTTTGAAGTAGCTACTGGAAAAAATTATGCTAAGAGCTGGATGGAGTTTAGGAATTTGATGGATTAAAGTCATCCATTTGTTGGAAATTGAGACCAATGGCGCAAATCGATAGAAGTCATGTAAACTGCAATGTGATGGCCTTGTGACAAAAGACAGTTTAAAGCTGAATTGAAGAGTGAAGAAGCCAAGAGATAAGAAATATTTTTTTTAATTTTGTAATGTTAATGGAGTGATAAGGATTTTCCGTTGTTTGTAATTTTGTAAATTTTGTGGAGAAATAAGGAATATTGTATTTTGGAGAGATCTGGTGATTTTTTTTTAATTTTGGGAATTTATTGTTTGTGGAGTAATAAGGTGATTTGTAAATATTTGGAGTAATAAGGACATTTCAATTGTAATTTTTTGAAGGGATAAGTGTAACTCAAATTAATTTTACTTTGGGGGGGGGGGGGGGTAACTTTTTTTTACCAAGTTTTGCAAGAGCATCGTTGTAAAAGTCAAATTTTGAAAGTTACCTTGTAATTTTTTGAGAAATTGACTAGAGCCAAGTGCAAAGCTCAGACATTTTTCTCCTGCTTCAATGACTATACGAGGATCAAGGCCAAGCCCTGATACACCGTTTTTTATTGCGTTGTGTGTTGCATGTTGTGTTGCCCATCTTGATATTTTTTCTTCTGAGTCTGATTCTTGGTGTGAAGCTTCAACGCTACAATGTCAAAGTTGATTAATTTGTTTTCTGATTCCGACAAACTTGAAGGCATAAAATCTTATAAAACATGGCATCGTCTCATCAAAAGCACTCTCATTTACAATGAATTATGGCAGGGTATATGTGATGGAGATATTAAGCCAAATAAACCCACAAATGTAGCTACACTAGCAAAATGGGAAGTTAAGAATGCCAAAGCCTTAGCTCTTATTAAATCTTCTGTCAATGATGAAATGTATGTCCATATAGAAAATGCTACAAATGCATGGGCTGCTTTGAAAACTTTTAATACCTCTTTGATACTCAGCCTGAATCAAAGAAAGTTGATCTACAATTAAAATTTTTACAACAAAAATTGGCTGAAGGAGGTGATGCTCTTGAATATATCTCAAGACTTAAGAATATTAGGCAGGAAATCATTAATGTTGGTTTTCCAGCAATAGATGATAGTTTTATGGTAACAATTGTAATTGTTGGACTTCCTTCTTCCTACATGCACTTTTTGGAGACTCTACAATTAACTGGGAAATTAGAGAAACTAAATTTTGATGAGTTTTGTGAAATGTTGACCAACATGATAAAACTTTTGGGAAGAAGAAAAAAGTTGGTGAAGATGTTTTTCTCACAGAGGCTAGCACTAGTAAATCATCAACAGATAGTTCTCGAGGAAAAGGCAGAGGGAATTTCAATTAGAATCAAGCAATACATAATGTACAAAGTTGAGGTCAAAGCCAAAGCAGAGGAAACAACTTTAATAGAGGCAACAGTTCAGGAAGGAGTAACTTTCAAGGTAGAGGAAACAACCAAGGAAGAGGCAATTTTCAAGGAAAAGGAAATAATAATCAAGGTAGAGGACAATCTCCAAATATAAGTCAAAGCAGAGGCAAAGGAAAATCTTCAAGAAGAGGAAGAGACTTAAGTAAAATTGTGTGTCAAAGATGTAACAAAGTTGGCCATTATGTTGAAGATTGTCGAACTTCTCTTAATAAAATTCCCAAGTTTCAGCAGCACTCAGCTCAATTTGCAAATGATAAAGATGATGATAACTCAGAATATGTTTTTGCTTCCTCACCAACATCACAACTTTCATCCCTTCTTAGAAGTGATTATGAAGATGCCTAGATCTTGGATTTAGGGGCAACTCAACACATGACTTGTCGACGTGATTTTTTTTGGAATTTTCAAGATTGCCAACTTAATTCCATTTTTCTTGCAGACGATACAAAACATACTCCTTATGGAAAAGGAGCAGTTAAAGTTTTTCTCCCTGGCATTGGAGAAAAAATGATTTCCAATGTATGGTATGTACCAACTTTTAAGAAAAATTTGCTCTCTTTAGTGACGATTCGACAAGCAGGACATCAGGGGATTATGGAAGATGGTTTAGTCAAGATTAATTCAATCAAACATAGCTTGAAAACTGTCATGATAGGTTATGAAGATGGAAAATTGTTACGGATGAAAGGGACAGTTATTCCAAGGCAATCTAATTTTGCAGGGGTAGTGACTACAGGTATTTTGCTTGTAAGACTATGGCATATAAGATATGGACATTTAAATTTTGAGAGTCTTTATCAATTGCAGAAACAAGGAATAGTTAAAGGACTTCCCACTTTCAAAAGGGAAAATGCAAAATGTGAAGCTTGCATTTATGGCAAACAAAGTCGAGAAAGTTTTCCAACAAGTTCATGGCGTGCAAATAGGAGGCTACAACTAGTTCACAGTGATGTTTGTGGACCACTACAAACCTCATTTGGTGGTTGCAAATATTTCTTACTATTCATTGGTGATTTCAATAGAATGACTTGGGTTTACTTCTTGAAGAACAAGTCAGAAGCATTTGAGAAGTTTAAAAATTTTCGCCAACTTGTTGAAAATGAATTCAAAGAAAAGATAGGTACTCTTAGGACAGATAATGGGGGAGAATTCACTTCAAATGAATTCAAAACTTATTGCAATGAAAATGGCATAAGATGACATCTTACTAATGTTTACACTCAACAACAAAATGGAGTAGTCAAAAGAATGAATCGCACCTTGTTAGGAATGGCATGATCAATGTTAACTTTCAAGAGGTTGAGTCCAACATATTGGGCAAAAGCAATACATACAGCTGTTTACTTAAGAAACAGATCTCCAACTGCTTCTTTAGATGGAATCACACCTTATGAAGCTTGGTTTGGTTTCAAACCTCAAGTTAAACATCTAGAGTTTTTGGATCAAAATGTTATGCCTTAGTTCCGAAAGAAAAACAAACTAAGCTTGACTCAAGAAGTTTAAAATGCACAATGATTGGCTATTCTGATGAGAAGAAAGGGTATCGCCTTTTGACCAATAGAAAATTCATTATGAGCAGGGATGTCATTTTTTATGAAACAGAGAGTAAGAGTGCTGAAGAAATCGAAAATCTTCTTCACAAGTTAGAAACTAAGGGCAATAAAAGAAAAGGAAAAATGCAAAGTCAACCAACTTCACCAAATTGGTATGAACTTGATTTTCCTTCATCTGAAAATGAGTCATCTAATCCATCTACTTCAACAACATCATCTGGGTCTTCTAGTAGTTCTTCTGACAGTGATTCTCCAGACTCTTCACCTGAACGACGAACATCAGTTTATATTAATCCTCCTTACAATGATGGAGACTTTTCAGAATCACAAACAAGTGAGCACCAACTACCGAAATAGGCAGTTCAACTTTTGAAAGATGTAAAGCCTGATGAGCAGAATAAAACAGGCACCAGAAGGGCACATAGAAGTGAAGGCAATTTTGCCTTGTTAGCAAATGATTTTACTTAACCTTCCACATACAAAGAAGCAGTAAAACATAAAGAATGGCAACAGGCAATGGTTGAAGAATATCAAGCAGTAACTGATAACAACACTTGGAAACTTGTTGATTGTCCATCAAATGTTAAACCCATAGGATGTAAATGCGTTTATAGAATTAAGTATAATCAAAAGGGAGAACTTGAAAAGTATAAATCATGACTTGTCGCAAAAGGATTTGCGCATCAGGAAGGCATTGATTATGAGGAAACTTTTGCTCCGACAGCTAAGTTGAACATCATCCGATTAACACTTGCATTGGCTACTCAGAAAGGATGGAAAGTTCATCAAATGGATGTGAAAAGTGCTTTTCTCAACGGGGATTTATAGGAAGAAGTGTATATGACACAACCACCAGGTTTTGAAATTGAAGGGCAAGAACATAAAGTCTGCAAATTGATCAAGGCTTTATATGGATTGAAACAAGCTCCCTGAGCTTGGTATGCAAAGATGGATGAATATATTAAGAAAGTTGGTTTTCAATGAAGTGAATCTGATGATACTTTATATGTGCGACAATAGCGAAAATATCTGGTAATTCTTGTTATTTATGTAGATGATTTGATCATTGTTGGCAACCATGATGATCACATTGCAAAAGTGAAAAAGGAGTTACATGTAGGTTTTAAGATGAGAGATTTGGGATTACGTCACTACTATCTTGGAGTTGAAGTCTTCCAATGTCCACATCATATTTTCATTTCTTAGATTAAGTATGCCGCAGAGGTTATTCAACGATTTGGCATGCAGGATTGCAAGCCCGTTCTCACCCCCATGGAGCAAAACTTGAAACTTTCAAAATTTGAAGGGGGGGAAAGGTGGATAGTACTACTTATAGACAGTTGATTGGCAACTTGATTTATTTGACAAATACTTGCCCTGATCTATCTTGTGCAGTCAGTATTCTTTCCTGTTTTATGCAGGAACCACGAGATAGCCACTGGAATGTAGCCAAAAGAGTTCTTTGATATATCCAAGGAACAAAAGATTTTGGTCTTCTTTACACAAAGACTAAAAACTTTGTACTGGGTGGATATTTTGATGCCGACTTTGCTGGAATTATTGATGATTGAGCATTAACATCAGGTTATTTAATGAACATGGGGTCAGCAGCAATATCTTGGAGTTGTAAGAAACAAGCTACAGTGGCCACTTCTTCAGCAGAAGCAGAGTACATTTTAGCATGGGAAGAAGCATGTGAAATTGTTTGGTTGCGTAGAATTTTGCAGGACTTGCGCATTTCTCAGGCAAAAGCTACATCATTATTCATTGACAGCCAGTCAGCCATCAAACTTGTCAAGAACCCAGTTTTTCATTCAAAGACAAAGCATGTGGACACCAAGTATCATCATATCAGATCTCTTATTTCGAAAGATGTCCTCAAGCCCGTTTATTGTCCTTTCAAAGATCATTTCTCCAACATTTTCATGAAACCACTTGGAAAAATAAAATTTACTAAGTTCATGATGAACTTGGTATCTGTTGTAATGTATCTTTGGATCATAGAGGGGAATGTTAGATGATCCAAAAATAAAATATTATCATATGTTGGAATAAAATAATTATTAATTTAAGATATTAAATTAATAACTATTATTCTAGAATGTTTAATTATTTAATGGAGACATTTAGAATTAGTATATTGTTGTAACAAGATATGACTCTCCAAAAGTGTCGTATCTTAGGCTCTATTTTGGGAGATTTGTTAGCTAGTTGTTTTGAATAGAATTTATTGTAAATGGAAACTTGTTATTTAATAAGTGATCCATAATTAGAGGTAGTTAGGACATTGAGCTTATAAATAGCTAATTGCAAGAGTTTTTTTGTGGTTCGGGTGTAAAGTCTTGCAAAATCAAATATGTAATTGTTTTTTTTCTGATTAATAAAATTACGTGTCTGAGGACACTTTTGCCATTATCTCTATGGTGCTTAGAGGAGTATATCAGCGATTAGGTTTAGACTCCAAGTGGCCTTGAATTGGAGACACTGGTGCTTGACTATGAGGCATCATGGAAATTTTTTATGTATTCCCAATCTAACAGGTAGAATTAATAATTTGGGAAAGTGAAAGGGTATTTACCCTTCGAATCTTTTGCTAGTTCTAGAAGATTCAACTAATCAAGGTCCATCTCCTCACACTACGTCACTACATGGTTTGATCCTTCCACTACTACAGATAATATCACTAGCATGAGATGCATTGGATGATAGGGGAAGAGAGGTGGCATGGACAAGGCAAAAGGTTTTACGAGTGGGGGAAATGGGCACCTATGAGGGAGGTGGAAGGATTGGAGGATGAGAATTGGGGGGGTTAAAAAAGTCATAAATGATAATCTTAAGTGCCTGGTCAGACTTAGGGATGTTACAAGAATCAAGTGACACAAGTTTGATCAAAGTGATTTAATTAAACTGATTTCACCTTAAAACTGGGCATTCATGAGGGTGGGTAATTTAGGGTTTCTTTTTTATTTTCAACTTTAGTAAAATCATCATTTTTAGAAGCAAGAGGTGTTTCAAGATTTATCAAAGTAACCAAAAGAGGTAAGTTGTGATACAAATCACCATATTCATGGCATCTACTACAACGAAAGGGTGTAACACCCTCCTCCCACATCTACCCAAGCAACTGGCCAGTCGGGGTAAACATGTGACGAGAGGCCACTAGATATGATTCAAAGTCCCAAGTCACATTAAGGAAGTGGAATCGATGGAAACACACCATACAGAAATTAATTATCATCTACAAGACCCTCAAGAACCAATCTAATACTTTAGATAGCTTGCCTTGGGGTCCCACTAATCTTTTGGACAATTCGAGGCTCATTCGCTCCCATATTGTAGGCATGAGTGTGACCAACAACTCAAAGCCACACTCATAGGCTTGCCTACCAACAACCAAAGACAAAATTAGTCAATGTTATGCCAGGGACTCCGGGATTTGAGCCACTTTTTCAGGCCTAGAGCCCAGGCCACTGCCCAGAATTGAACCATCTCTTCATATCAATAAATTAACATGGAAAGGATAGTACTAAAGCAAATACTTGTTCGAGACCTTGACTGGACCCCTACTAACCACAACAATCATTTTGTCAAACATATTGATAATGTGTAATCTATGAGTGTAATAATAGTTCTGACCATAGGGGTCTCATACTTAGCTGAGAATCGCTAAGAACCATTGATGCCTCAACACATCAACTACCATTCCATCCATTAGGTCATAGATACATTTAGCATTTAATTACAAGTAAAAACATGAGGAAATCCATACATGGATGTTGTCATAAAACACATTAACCAGCATAATAGGGATAGAAATACTCACGAAAGTACAACCATATAGACTAGGTACAATCCATCTAAATGCTCATAGAAATACAAGGAGAAATAACTTTTCATTGATGATGAAAAATACAAACCTAGGATGGGACTTCCATGTTCCATCCGATCATAGAATGGCTGAGCCAAATCTCTCTTCAGCCATTTACCCTCGTGACATATTTCAAGCATGAATGTGGGATCTCATAGAGCACATCAATCAAAACTCATCCAAGGCTTTTAGAGGCCATCCACCACAACCCATTAAACAATCATTCCACCTCACGATCGTACATCATAAAACCATCATCAGATTGGTCTTCATCCAAGCCTTCCAAGGTTTCCATAGTGTTTTTCCAACCAAGGCTTCCAAAACTAGTAACTCAACCCACAGCTTATACAAGGCTTCTAGAGTGTTTGTTCAACCAGGGCTTCCAAGACTACTAACTCAACCCACCAAGGGCTTCCAAATTGTTTGGCCAAACAAGGCTTCTAAGACTAGTAACTCAACCCAAGTTGTTATAGGGCTTCCAGAGCGTTTGTTCAACCAGGGCTTCCAGGAATAATAACTCAACCCAAGCTAAGGAAACATGAGAACCAACCAAGAACAAATAATGAAAGTAAACCAACAATCACCATGGCTATCCAATAAATGGCAATGCTAGGAAATCCAGTGTTGATCCAAGCAATCCTCCTTGCCAATAATAGTTCACAACCAAGAAACCACATGCATATGCCATGCATGCCAAAACTAGTGAAGAAATCATACATGCAACTTGGTACCTGCAAGAAAATCTGATGTAGTTACTGAGGTCGATGCCTTTTTGCACTTTCTTGCTCTTTCTTTGCCTTCTTTCTCCAAGAATCCAAGTATGTGACACCCTCCAAGAGTGCTCCTAAAAAATTCTAAGTATCCAAGAGTATGAGAGAGAGAGAGACAGAGAGAATAATGAATGAGCTCCAAAACTAAACTGACAAAAGGTTACCAACTGATCCTCAGAAGCCTTTTTATGAATGAGGCCTCTATTTTCTTCATTTTCCATTATTTTCCTTCATTTTCCTCCTCACATGCAACATGTGACCTTTCGCCTCCTTTTTCTCCTAATTTCCATTATTTTCATAAATAAATGTGCCCAAAATGTCATTTTGCCTTTCCAAAGCCTTAGCCATTTCCTTTGCCAATTTTCTTAGCCATAAACAACCAAATGAACACCCCCCTAGGATGTATTTCCCAACATTTAGCTTGGTATAAGTGTCCCATCGACCGTGGTTATTGTTTTTAACTTTTATTACATGGAATTTTCACCAGGGTTGTTACAAAGGGAATATGCTCATAGTCAAGCATATATTTCTAGACTTTGTCCTGGTAATAGATATCCATAGATTCGGTGAGTGGAAATTTTAACAAAGTGCCCAAGAGCATTCCTACTAATGGTTAAGGTTTCTTCACCCTAGAACTTTAGCAATAGTGAATACATGTAGATTCAAACATGGGTCGCCATGAAGTCCTTGTCTCGCACAAAGTGTTTAGTCAAGAAACATAGTTAGATTCTTGTACTTGGGTTGAAAAAATAGTGTCCATTTTCAAAGACTTGTGTGTGATCCTCAAAGCTAGTGAATATAATAGTAAAGATGCACTTAGCACCAAGTTCAATCTTGATTTGACCTTTGGGTTTCCACTTTATTTAGACCCAATGTGTAATGTTTTTTTTAGAGACAAACCCTTAGAAATTTTCGCATTTACTAAATGTATTGACCAATGCAGCGTGAGTGAACCTCAAATTTGGGGCGAATAGCCACTTTTGGTAACCAAGCCACTTTTTTCCTAGCAGGGAAATTGAATGTTGATTATTTGTATGATTTCCATTTGGATTGGATTCACATATGTTGGATTAGCTGCAGAGCACTAAATTGGAGTATTTCCTCCTACAACAATTTGGGTTCATGAGGGGGCATGGCTTCCTCCAATGATATTATCCATTAAAAGAGCCAAAGGATTGAGACCCATAATACTACAAATATGTTTTGAAACTAGAACCATAAAGCTCAAATTTTGAAAATAGAAAACTTAAATTTTGAAAATTTTATCATACAATAAATTTAAGTTTTATATGTATAAAAAAAATATTTATATAGAACAAATCTATCAATTTACACACAAAACAATAACCTATATGCTTTAAACATAAAACAATGTTAAATTATTATAACTTTGTAACCCATAAATGTTATTATTCCCATAAACATCGAAATAACATTAATGATTAAATTTTTGGAAAAATAAATATCACTAATGCAAAGTAATATTAATAATGTGATTTTGGAAAAATGACTATCACAAATTATTTTAACAGTGCCTACTGAAACGTTGGGACTATAGCTATGAGTTTTCCTTTGATGTTATATTTATGTGAAAAATCTAATGTTTAACATAAAGAATACACACATGTTAAACATAATTTAATATAATTTAAATATGATTTTACTAAAATCTAATTGGCCCATATCTCTGAAATATCATTACAATGTTCACGTCACAATTAAACAATTGTGTAACAACCAATACAAATAAGCAAAGTCTTATCTTGTGTGTACCGAAAATAATTAAGAACATGGTACCCTTCCACCCCAAAGATGTTAGACGACAATTTGCATAACTGCATGGTCTTGTATTGTTTCTTCATGGAACCTTCATACCTTTACTCAAATATATGGACGATTTACTACAATTAATTCCAATGAATTCATTAATGTTAATGAATAACAACACCTAATTAATTAATTCCACTACAATTAATTCCAATGAATTCATTAATTCCCATGAATTCATTAATGTTAGATTCCACATTTATTCATTTGTCAGAAAACGAAAAGCAGATCACAATACCTTTGCAGTGTGGTGAATGATTTGTTAGCACTATTCACTAGTATGCTATGATATGATCTTGTGATTTTATGTTTCGTTATGGAAAAGTTTACAAATTATTTTTAGCATAAATGTCATAAATTTCTAATAAATCGAAATAAATATCTTTCATTTCCAACCATTTTTTTGTGGTTATATAATTCAATGTTAATGCCAAGCAGTGCATCATTTCTAGCAATTCCAAGAGCTATGATGGCCATATGTGCCATTAAACATATAATATGGGAAGGAAACACCTTCCAATTGAGCATTTACCCTTCCCATTAGGAATGGATAGAGTAAATTTGTTGCCATGGTAAGGAAATAGTATATTCCATAATAAACATAAATTAGGAAGATTTATTGGGAAAACTTGGATAGAGACTCTACTACATTTAGCTTCAAATATTGAGATAGATTTCGAAACTATATTGAGAGTTTTAAAAATTTGGGTATACATTTTTGAGGATTGGGATAATCTTATCAAGAATTATTGAATTTCAGGGATGAATTTTTAAAATTTTGGGCCATAAGTGTTTGTTTGATTCCCTATTCATATGGCTCTGGTGAGCTATTATTAAGATTCAACAGGAAATGAGTTATTGGACAGTTAAGGTGTTGGGAATAAAGTGTCAAACTATTAAACCCCCGGTTATTACGAGATCAATGAATAACACCGATCACAACTACCCAATACCAACATCTTCATTAGTTGACAGAGATTGTTCAGTTTATTGTGATGCATCAATTAGACGATTGAAGGGCTTTAGTAGCGTAACATGAATTTTGGAAAGGTTTGGTGTCCTTGGACATTGTTATGAACCTTTTTCTTTAAAAATGATAAAAAATCAATAATTATAATCATCCTCTATGGGGAAACATTATTTTATAATGAATACAATGTACACGACAATATTTGTTGATACTACGACTAGGTATGTTTAGTTTGTGTGTGTGTGTGTGTGTGAGATAAAAATTATACATTTATAATAAAATGGGACAATTAGATATTCTAGCCCACATAATAATAGAAATGTAATCACTCAATATCTAGGGCTTAATAAGGAATTTTAGGGTTAACATTCAGCTTATATAGGGCATAACATGAACCTCTCTTCAAAGAAGTTTTTTCCTCAACACTTCACTATATGTGTTTCTGCATGAACAACTCATCTTCCTATGTCACTTCTTCCACTTGTAGGTTCCTTCATTTGATGAGGTACTCAATAATTTCTCGATTTCTCAACTACTTAGTTTGTGTTTCCAAGCTTGTTTCTAGTTCTAGTATTATTTTCCCTTCTTCATTAATCTCTGATCAAATATTTTGGATTGGGTTCTTGTTATAGACATATTTGGGCACTGCAACCCCAATCACATATGTCCATAAACCAAGGGCTTCTAAACCCATAAAAGTGTTGTTTCATACCGTAAAGGAACAAGGTCAGTTGATTACATCATTTCCCAGAATTTCTCCCTGAAAAACTACTCAGAACTTGTCAAAACTAGACCATACAAATTGCTCCATGCATAGGGTGCGATGCATCTCACCTATTACACATGGGGGGTGCGATGCATACTGGAAAGCCCTTCTGTAGGGTGCGATGAGCGAGAGTAGACAAATGGCAGAAGCAGTTTGCTAGGTGGGAACCCAAAGAATCTTCTAGAAACTAGTCATATGACACTTTCCTCTCTGAATTCGCCCAGGGATGAGTAAGAGATCATGAAATCTCCAAGTGGAACCAAGAACTATCAGTGAAATGACACTAATCAAAATCCCAGAAGCTGACTCACTCTCTTGTAAACATCTATATATGGATCCCTCATCCTAGAGATCCAAAGGCTGGAATTTTGTAATTTGCAAGGGAGTGTTGTTGGTTTCTCTTTAAAGACATTGTTGGATGATCTTGCTTTGTATGAGGTGAAGAGGGCTTTCATGCTGGGAGGATGATGCTGGATTAGACAGCTTGGTTGTAATCCTCTCTTCTACTACTTCTATCAATAAAGCTATTTGAGTTTTCCTCCATATGCTTGTATATCTCTGAATCTTGTATTTGTATATGCATTTGTATGGTTAATGTACATCTGATCCTAAATTGTTTATGATTATAGATCTCTATGCTTTGATGGTATTTTGCTGCCTTGACTCTACGGGTGTTCTTTGAAGCGAGACAAGCAAGAAAGGAGTGGTGAAAGCTCTATCAAGGGAGAGAGGAAACAAGCAAGGAGACTAGTGAAAGACTGAGGTTGGTACTCTCTACTTCTCTCTCATCTATCTCTCATAAAGGAAAACACAAGTAACTTTAGTTTGTTTTTTTCTAAGATAGCTACCCATCTTAGTGGGACTAGCAGCTCTAAATGGACACTAGTTTTCCCGATAACAAAATGCCAACTCCACTGGGGAACGAATAATTTGTTTGTTTTGTTACTGTTGTTTGCTTTATAAACCACAAATGGAGCCTGAAGTTAAGCCAGCTAGCCTTCGAACTGCTTTTTCTATGCAACTACAAAGTAGATCAACGTTTCTTCAGTCAATCTCTAGGTTGGTTTATGAACTAAACATCTGACTTGCAAACATCCTAAACGCCCTGGTGGTAGCTCAAATAACCTCATTAGATCAACCCCTATACTTTGTATTTACTAACAATCATTAGCTCAGCCTAAATCCCTAAACTTAGCTACAAACTATGAGTGAAAACCAAGCTAAGTCTCGTCCCTGGACCATCGCATTGTCTCTTCTTGGCAATTTGGATGCATCACACCTCCCGTGTGTTGCAGGTGATATGCATCCCTATTTCCCTATGTTACAGGTGCGATGATTGAATGAGACTGTTTTTGCCTCCAGATTTTGGTTTTTTCTTCATTGTCTTCAGCTTTATTCAGTAGTTTTGCTGTCTATGATTAGTATATCTCTGTTGAAACCATCTTCCTTTGCATTATTCAGCCTCCATCAGAAGGAATTGTGAATGTTTTTTATGTATTTTTCATCATTTACAATTCTCCTTTTCAAATAGTAGCTTAATCGAACTGTCGTCTTTTGATTTGAAAGTGTCGCAAGTGTCATTTTCAGTCAAGAAAAAGAGTGTCGCAAAGCATTCCTCTTCTAGATATTCGATTACACTTTTGCCATTGTATTTTATTTGAATTAATAGTATTTCAAGTGTCGAAAGCAATTTTAAATTTGAAATCGCAAAGTGTCGTCTTGGCCTTACTTTCGTTTTTTGAAAAGGAAAATGTTAGTATTATCGCTTTGAAAGAAGATAGTTCAGATCTATACTTAGTTTTCCTTTTGTCATTCTCACATTAAGGAAACTGAAAAAAAATACATGCATGTGCATTTGCATTAAGACTGCATGCTAAAGTTGATTTAGGAAAAGTGCATCTAGTGTGTGCTCTCTGCTCTATGTTGAAAGAATTCCATTTCTCTTTCCTTAGTAGCTGGGATTTTCATTGCAAAAAGAACGTAAATGACTATTTATCATCTTAGATTGCATATTTAGGAATTGTGTATCTACATCATGCGGTGAACCTTAAAGGCAAACTTCTTAAGAAAGATCAACTGTAAAATAAACCTCAATGAACATAAAAATGCTTTGGAACCTAACGCACAACATTTAGAAGTCTAGGCTAGAGACATATTCCGGAAACATAAAGCCTGGTAACTATTGCTTTCATCGTAGGTTGGATGATTCCTCCTCTTTGAGACGACAAGTCCCAGTACGGACTTGTGCTCCCACGTACCGTCGAGTATATATTGGGAGACCACAATAGGCTACATCCTTTATCCTTAGGAAGCAGTGTCTGCCACCCTATTAATCGCAATGCACTGAATACAGCATTCAGGAAGATTGATTGTTGTATCGTAAAAAGTATTCTGCAGTTTTATGATTGGTTTGGTAATCCTTCTATCTAGATTTCCAGAGTAGTCACTTTCGTTCCTTTTCAGACTCCCTAAAAGAAAAGGTCCATCTGAGCACTTGTCACTTCAGGCTCATTAAAAATTGAAGGCGACTAGAGTCATCTTTAGCTTTTTCTCTACTCTTAAAAATTGAAAAAGCAAGTTGTGTCAAAGCATCATAAAATTTATTTTAATCGGAACAACGTCACTATTCCCTCGTTGGTCTTAGGTTGAGAAAATGGAGTCCACCAAGCAAGGATTTCCCCTTGGGGGGAATCCTAGTCCCTTCTCCACTTGGGGGGATGTTAGTGTTCCATACATGGCTACGTTGTCCCTTCCAGGGCTCACAATTGGCTTGCCAGTATGGTTTTTCTCGACCTTTGTCATTCAAAACACTGCAATTCCTTAGTAATCCAATGAGAAACTAGATGAAGTTGCTCCCCCACCTTCTACTTCGTTTGTTTCTCCCTCTCCTTCTTCCTCTTCACTTGGTGAAGCTAGTAATGCTAAAAACCAAGTAACTGAGAAGAAGAACAAAGGGAAGGAGAAGAAGAAGAAGAATCTAACAGCAAAAGGGGGCAACTGTGCATCATTTGGCGAAAATCCACACACTGCACCTTCCAAACCTAAATCCCCATGTGTCATTTGCAAGGGAGACCACTATCATCGAGATTGTCCCTGCATCCCACAGATCCTGAGGGACTGGTCTCCCCACTTGCACAATCTGGTGTCTTCAACCTCTGACAATCATGTCGAGAGCACACCATCAACTAATGAAAATGAAGCCAATGGAAAGAAAGGAAGATCTAAATTTCCTTGTAGACTGTGTGAAGGCGATCATGTCCTCCACTGTTGTCCTTTCCTAGACGAAGCTAAAAGAGTCTTGGATAACCGTCCTGCATCACCGCAACGACTTCCTCCTGGATACAAGAAACTCTTGCCAAATCCATCGCTAGTTGAAAATCCGACTGACACACCGTTGTCAAATCCATCGCTAGTTGAAAATCCGATTGACACACCATTGTTGTCAGTCGAAGCACCTATCATTGAAGATAAACCCTCTGAGTCCACACCGGACCAAAGTCAACAAGTCGAGATGGCAGTCGACCCAATCTTGTCTTCAGAGGGTCCACCTTTAGATGATACTATCACCAAATAGAATGAGAATGACATTGTTCAAATTCTCTTTGTAAAAATAGACTCCGATGAACATGGGGGCAATCTACCCATTCCTTTACCGCAGCAAGGAAGTTCGTTAGATATTTATCTGGCCGTTTATTTGGTCCCACCTCCAAGCAATCTAGTTGTTTCCTTCGATTGGAATCTACTAGCAGACCCCGCATACCATCTAATGTACCATTCTGAATCATAGTACAAGCTTACAGAATGATCATGGTTGGTACTATTATAGATGAAGGGGCTTCTGAGAGTATCCTTTCCTCAACTGCTTGGAAAGCGCTTGCTTTGCCATCGCTACTCCCTAAGATTTGAAATCTGATAGGCTTCAACAAAGGAACCAGTCAACTGTTAAGGATCCTTCCAAATTTTCCTATAACTTTGAGAAGGAAAATCGTTCATCTAAATGTGATGGTAGTAAAAGGTCCTCTAGATTACAATCTATTCCTTGGATGTGACTACATTTATAGCATGGGAGATATTGTTTCCTCACTCTGTCGAGTGATGTGTTTTCCACATGAAGGCAAAGTGGTCCAGCTCGTAGACCAGCTTTCGTTCCCTGGTTCAAACATAGCTAATAGTCAAATTCCATCCCTAACTGGTATTTTTGCACAAGGAATGTCTCATTAATCTCCAGTTCATCCACCTGATGATCGCTAGTGATTTGGTGATTGTGACTGAAACCCAGGAGGCATGCGCCCTGGTCTGCTTCGACAAGAAAACCCCAGATATAAGGTAGGTTTTAGCGTAGGAATATGACTAGTCTGATACCTCTGTCTATTTAGGAAAATGGATTTGGACTGGAAAAGGATTCCCTTGTCAAAGGTTATGTGATTGGCACTGACAACAATCACCTTTTTCCATTTCGATGGACTTCGCCAAGGAAGTGTTTTGTCTGTGACACGGGTGGAACAATCTTGCTAATGCAAGAACTTCCATATGGTGACCTGGAAACTCTACTTTATACCTTGGGGCATGCAAACCTTTTTGCATGCAATTGAAAAGCAACCATTTATTTTCTTAGTTTGTAGGCCCTTAACCCTTTAAACTCGTAGGTTGGTTGTTCCTAGCTTGCATCACGAAAGGCTCCGGAACAAAGTTTCGAATGGTGCAAGCTCCCTAAAAAATGAACCTATCGATGAGACATCTTTATTATACGACTGGCACGAGCAGTTTACGCAAAGTTCAAGCTCGTTAAAAAATAAACCTAGCCACAAGTAGTTTTACGCGAAGTTCAAGCTCATTAAAAAATAAACCTAGCAATCAGTAAATGTTCCCCCATAGTTTAAGCTCATTAAAAAATGAACCCACTTTCAGTAAATAATCTTTGTGATCGCATAATTATCAGCTTTTGAACCTCGATCGTGTTCTTACCATCACCTCCACTCTTTTTTAGCCAATAATACGCCTCCATTTGATTGTTTACCCTTTTGAGGAACAGTTGCGACGAGTGCTTCTATTAGCCACCTTCTTTACACTGCCATGATTGAACAGTTCCAAACCTTACTTGGAACCAGTAGCTATCCAAAAACATCACTTGTTCCTCAAAAAACGAGTCTCCTTTAAGCTCTTTTTGTCTGACTCGTAAAATATGAAAAGATTTCCAAGCAATTGGCCTCTCCAACTCGCTAAAGTGATTGGAAGTGCCATCCCTCCTCTAGATTTTAATCTTTTTGGACCTGAGGGATTATTACACAAAAATATCGAACTCTTGTCTTGTTCGGCTCATTACAACTACCGAAAAGTCATCCCTTTCGTATTATTTTATACTTTTCTGGACTTAAGGGATTACATTACGAAAAAGGACTATTGGAGTTTCCTTTCCGTCCCTTTTTAGACTCTCTAAAATTGAAAAGGACCGAGTTATCTTTGTCATTAAACTCGTTAAAACAATAGCGACAAACTTGTCCATGTAGACAAGAGCGAGTTTCACTATCGCTAGGCTCGTTAAAACATAGCAGCAGGCTTGCTCGAAGGGCAATTTATAGAACAAGCATATGCTATGCTCCTCAAGCTTGACAAAAATAAAGAGGTACTGGTCAGCAATGACTGGGGAAAAAGGGGAAGAAAACTTGAATAGCTTCATTGGTAGCAGGTCGCTCTTGAACATAACACTTTCACTCTGCCACCATGATTGAGTCTAGGTGGGTTATTCTGTTCACCGGTCATATCACCATTGGTCCGCCGTACCATCCATTTTTGGGGTTAATGCTACCAATCCATTTTAGTGTCACTGATATGTTCAAGAGAAGTCACTTAGAGAATTCACCAACCTAGCTAACACCTCATCCACTGCAATACCTTCACTCTCCATTTTTCATGACCGCCACCCTAAACCTTGTATCATCAGATCATTTTCACCTCCACAAAATCATTTGCTTTGTTCCGTGTCGTAGATGTGGGATTCATTAAGGCCCTCCTACGATGAGTCACTTATTGTCAACATCAGCTCATTATCCAAGAAGTTGACTTAGGAACAATCCTTTCAGTACTTTGATGCTTGCATGCCTCAATGGAAATTTTCTCACTTCTGACGACAGGTTTACATCAATGGCCTTCGACTGAAAGATTTTGCGTGGTGTTCGACATCAACTCATGTATTCGCACTACGTGAATTGTACTGCAATACCTTGAGGGTCTTTATCATTATCGGTGATTCCTCTCGCGCCTGTTAACAACTTACATCATTGGCTTGTAATCAAGCGATGTCTTTCCATGTTCGACATCAGAACATCTTCTCACATGGATCGACTTGTACTTCGGGTGAAGATTGAACGAGTTTGAAGACCCTAGATCTAGTTTCATCCATCCGGGTTGCGATACATTCAGGAAAATAAAGACATCAAATGTACATCACAGGTGCATAGATAATCATCCAAACTAAAGGATGATGGCTCTACTAGAATCATCAGTGTACCACACAGACGATTGTCTGTCTTATGTACATGAATATGAATTTATAAAGTTGAGCATGGGAATACCTGCCTCAGCTAGATCATGAAAATATTGTGAAGATAATATATTTTATTATATCTTATTACAGGTCACCTTCCAGTTCGAAAAACCTCACATCCTCATTATAAAACATTTCACCCGACATCAGAAGATTTACGACCTCATGCGTTAGGGGGAAACTATTATAGACATATTTGGGCACTGCAAGCCCAATCACATATGTCCATAAACCAAGTGCTTCTAAACCCCTAAAATTTTTGTTTCATACCCTAAAGGAACAAGGTCAGCTAATTACATCATTTCCCAGAAGTTCTCCCTAAAAAACTACTCAGAACTAGTCAAAACTTGACCATACATACTACTCCATGCATAGGGTGCGATACATCTCATCTATTACACACGGGGGGTGCGATGCATACTGGAAATTCCTTCTGTAGGGTGTGATGAGCAAGAGCAGACAAATGGCAGAAGCATTTTGCTAGGTGGAAACCCAGAGAATCTTCTAGAAATTGCTCATATGACACTTGACTCTTTGAATTCACCCAGGGATGAGTAAGAGATCATGAAATCTCTAAGTGGAACCAAGAACTATCAGTGAAATGACACTAATAAAAATCCCAGAAGCTGACTCACTCTCCTGTAAACATCTATATATGGATCCCTCATCCTAGAGATCTAGAGGCTGGAATTTTGTAATTTGCAAGGAAGTGTTGTTGGTTTCTCTTTGAAGACATTGTTAGGTGATCTTGATTTATATGAGGTGAAGAGGGCTTTCATGCTGGGAGGATGATGCTGGATCAGACGGCCTGATTGTAATCATCTCTTCTACTACTTCTATCAATAAATCTATTTGCGTTTTCTTCCATATGCTTGTATATCTCTGAATCTTGTATTTGTATATGCATTTGTATGGTTAATGTACATCTGATCCTACATTGTTTATGATTATAGATCTCTATGCTTTGATGGTATTTTGCTGCCTTAACTCTACAGGTGTTCTTTGAAGCGAGACAAGCAAGAAAGGAGTGGCGAAAGCTCTATCGAGGGAGAGAGGAAACAAGCAAGGAGACTAGCGAAAGACTGAGGTTGGTACTCTCTACTTCTCTCTCATCTATCTCTCATAAAGGAAAACACAAGTAACTTTAGTTTGTTTGTTTCTAAGATAGCTACCCATCTTAGTGGGACTAGCAGCTCTGAATGGACAATAGTTTTCACAATAACAGTTCTTTTCACCAATTACCTTCTTTAAGCAAGAAACATAGAAAACTAGATGTACACATGAATATGGAGGAAACTCTGATTCATAATCCATAATTCTATCCTCTGCAACACTTTATAGGTGCCATAATACCTTGGTGCTAATTTATTTTCATTCTCTTGTTGCTTGAGGGGCATCTATTTATATGGTTGTAGTCTCACAAATACCCAATCTCCCACATCAAACTCTCTTTTAGTACGATGTTGAAATGTTTTTTGTTTCATCTTATTTTGAGCCATAACCAAGTTGTGCTTCAGTAGTTTGAGAACCTCTTCTTGGTTCCATATCTGGTCCTCAACTACTTGATCCTTTATGGTCTCTTTCAAGGGTGATGTGATAGAGGGAGGATGATATCCATAAAGTGCAATAAATGATGATATTCTTAATGAGGTGTAGAAGGATGTGTTGTACCACCATTTTTCCAAGGGAAACCATTTGAGCCAATTTGTCCATTTATTAAATGCAAAGTGATGCAAATATCCTTCTAAACAAAAGAATTGATAATGTGGATTTCAAAATGTCATATTGTTGGATGTCAAGAGATCCACAAAGGGGTACTAGTTAATACCTAGATAGTAATGGAAGTTGATAAGCTCATTAGCTATCAAAGAGCGTTATTGTCATATGACAATGATGTATTATCTCGTCAACATATCGAGTAAAGAATTGGGAAATTTGGAACCTATGGTTGGATCTCCCTAAAATTGTCAAACAATGAGAGGTTTGTCCATGGTGATGACTTGGGCACAACCTACTACGTGTCATCCATGTACAACTAATATCGCAATTGTAAAATGGTGACACATTGACAAGGATGACATGTGCTTGCCATGTGGATAGTATAGATATTGATGTGACACTTTAAATGAAAATCCTCTAGTGTCCATAAATTGGTGTCTCTAACTATTATTTTGATTAAATTTATATTGTCGAAGAGCTCTTAGTATAATGTTATAACATTAATACTATCCCAAATTGCATTGATGTATACATAGTTATGAAATATCACATTTTCCTACTTAAATATTCATTTATTTTGTTTAAAATTATATAAAAGAGTTGTTTGTTAAGTGCTTAGTATTCTAAAGCTACATGTGAATACTCTAATTGACAAAATTCAAATATTGCCTCCAACCACATGAAACTATCTCCATATAAAAAACTCTAACTCGGGGCATCACCACTACAATGTTGCTCGTTTAAATTACATTAATTAAAATTTTAAATAAGTTTTCACCCATATATTTCTAACAAAATATTTCATACATATCATTCATATACATTTTTCACTACAATATTACACGAGATATAAAATCATTTAATTTTGTAATATACTTTTGGAAATTTTATTTTAACTTTTGATGATATGGATTTATTAAACTTTGGACCAAACCCATATAAATATTATTTAGAATCTTGAATCATATTAGAGTACCATGTAAGAAAAATTGGATGAATTTTTATTAGAATTATTAATTAAGATTAAACAGTGAGAAAAATATTTTAATAATTTATTTTAACTTAAAATATATATATATATATATAATTTTAAAATAACTAGAATCTCAAGAAATAAATTATAAAAATTAAATTCATATAAATAAAATAAATTTAATTTTTTTTTTAAACTTGTTCACTCACTAATTTAAATAATTTATTTTTAAAGAAATTTAAACTATGGGAAATAAATACATTGGGTAATGTTTAAGATGAAATCAACAATTTTGTCAATAATTTATACCATATCATGACTATTGTAATCAAGTTACCTTACTATATTGCGGTTAAGGTGAAAATGATCATGTTCATAAACACTATTACATAGTAAATATGATAGTTTATGGATAGTATTACATAGCATCATTACTATCATGTTGTGTATTGCTTTTATTATTCTCTATATAACATTGATTTGGTGATTATTCTTACCTATTGTTTAATGTTCACATGATGGTAATCACTCATGACTTAGTAAAAAGTGAGTGGAGCACCGATTTTTCAATCCTTATTATGATGGGTCAAACGTGTTCCTTGGAATTGAACCTAGATAGATGAGAAAATAAACAGAGCTACCAACCTAGGACAACACCTCTGTAGAATTTAACAAGAAAATATCTTAGTGGAGACAGACCCCTTGTGCCACAAACTAGGGCGTCTCATACACTCATTTGATGTTTGACTTGATCATAACCTTAAAATTATTATTATGCCTCTATTGTATAAATGAGTTGGCCATAGAGTATAATTCAAACTCATAACATAATTATTAATTAGACATATTTGTTGATGAGTTATGGCATCCCATATTTGCTAACATGTCACCAACTTTGTTTTTTATTTTTTTACATGCATAGGAATGATGATTGAGATACATGGATGATCCGAATTGGATACTAAAACTCTCTAAGTTTTCACGACTGTTTCAATTTTGCTAAAAGATTCAAGTCCTGGAAAAGATCGAAGCTATCAGAAGGAATCCTCATGACAATTTCAGTTGTGGCCAGAGCAGAGCAATGAGGAGCCTTAGTCGAGCGCGAAGACCATTGGCCCATGGTAAAGCGCAATGGCATGAAACTGGCAAAACCAAAGGCCAGATCGAGAAATGGAGGTGGATTCTGATACGTGATTAGTGATAATCGCGTATCGCAGGGCGTCCCCCTCAGTGAAGGAAAGCCCCGGAATGCGTGGACCTGAAAACGCTATAAAACTCGGAAAAGTAACTGTTACGGTTCTATAGCACAGATTCCCTAAAACCTGCAGGATATCGAAAGGCTTCGAGGCGGTAAGTAGTTTTGACTGAGTCCTGCCTGATGCCACCCATCGAGCGACACGCGTTCGGCGGAAGAGAGAGAAAACTGCTCGCATCAGACGAGTAAACGTTGTGTGACTTGTCCGCCCGATATGAAGGACGACTATAGGATCTGGGGGGTCCAGATCGACGGCAGAGATACGTCCCAATGACTGACCAAATTTCACAGGTCAAAAAGCAAGATGACAGGGATTTGACGTCCGACGTGGATGATGAGTTGGCAAACGATTCGTGTTCGCAGGAGATCTTGAAGAAAACAGAGTTAATGGTCTTTTGAGTATGATTCAGGGAATGTGACACCCAGTTAGTTAGAAAATAGGTGGCCACCTCCCTGCAAGGCGTTACCCAGTGATGATGACACAGAGTAGAGGAATTCAAATAGACAGAGGAAAGGAAACCAGAAGGTCGGGAAGCGGAAACGAGTAGTTAAAGAGCAAACTAGCTTTAAAGCCATGAACTGACAAAAGCAGAGGAAGGAGGCAGACAGCGAAGAGACACAGAAAGCCGATAGTAGAGAATAGAGAGTAGAAGGCAAGCTGACCTGAAGGCAGCATTGAGCTAGATAGAGCTAGAGAGAGTCAGAGAGTCTGTGTAATCCATTGAAGGCTTGAGAGGTTCAAGCAATCTCCTCGGTATAGGCCTGTCATACTACTGTGACCCTCAGAGGTCGAGTTCAGTAAGGAGAGTCTGTGCACTCCATTCCTATTGACTTCATTCTGTTAGTGAGACTCGAATCGAGCTCACCATTGTAAAAACTTTGCCTGAAAACATAATAGAGAGGCCACCACTGAAAGGCTGGACCAGGAGACATAGCCCAGGAGCATTGAGTGAACTCTTTATTAAACTTGTTTTGTTTACATGTTTGACTGTTATGTTTTCTCTAACTGCCTCAGTGTCTATGTATTCTAGCAATCTTATCAATCTGTTGCATAAGTAACATAGGCACATCCATGCACATGAGTCTGTAATACCTTTCATTATTTATCTTGGATAAATTCCAGATCAAGTGGTATCAGAGCATAGAGTTATTAAGGTTAGACTTGAGCTTGTGCTGGATTTTGTTGTTGAATGCTAACTAGATCAAATCTTAAATTAGGAGAAGGAGAATTGGCTGAAACTAACCCAGAAATTGGAAGAGTCTATTCTAAGAGGAAAATGTGAGAAGAAAATCCCTTGGAATCAGACCCCCAGTTCATGGATAGTTGTATGACCCTGAAATCCATGGTGGAGGAAATGTATAGAGACTATAAGAAACATAGAGATGAAGATGCATCAAGCTCCAAACAAGGCAAAGGAGTAGAAGAATCTCTCCTCCATGATCACTCTAAAGACAAAGGGAAAGAAGAAAAATTCATCACGCCTCCTAATAGCCCTAAACATAAAAAGAAGACATCTTTGATTAAATTAGATGTTAAATTTGATTTACCAATATAATGGAGAGTTGAATGCAAAGAAGCTGAATAATTGGATCAGACAGATTGATGTTTATTGTCGAGTGCAGAGCATCGACTCATACAAGAGTAAGATTTAGCTAGCCAACCTACACCTTGGAGGCACTGCCTTGGTAGGGTGGGAAGGCAGGACACAAGTTGACATGAAGAAACATGGTAAGATTCTTTTTGTCTGGAGTGAATTTGTTTCTGCAATTAAAAAGCAATTCTATCCACTAGCCTACATGCAGAAAGCCATGATGAGCTGGAAAACTCTTCAACAACTAAAAGGGCAAAGTGTACAAGGTTACACTCAAGAATTTAGGAAAAGAGCTTTGATTCTAGGAATCTCTTTAGACTCACCTAAGACTCTGTTAAAGTACATAGGTGGTCTACACAGCTACATGACACACATTATCCTCATGTTTAATCCCACTCGTATAGATGAGGTATCCATTCAGGCTACGCATCTAGAAGCTAGAGGTAAGAATGGGAACCCACAAGTTGGGGGATCATCCCAACCCACTGCAAGCAAAAATAAGGAGAAAAGAAAACAAAAATGGAAAGAGAGGAAGAAAAACATTGTACAAAGGAGCAAGTCCTCATGCACTCACTGTAAGAAGGATTGGCATGATGATGAACACTTCTAGAATCTGCATCCGGAGCTGAAACCTAAGAAGTTCTAGGGCAAGAAGAAGAAGACTGATGCAGCTATTCAAAAGGATTTGGGGTCAGACTCAGGAGATGAAGCAACAATCACAGCCACAAGTATAAAAGGTAAAAATTTGAATCATCTACTAGTAACTATGCACAATCTACTAATAATGAAGAAAATGAGAGAAAAAGACGTGAGCTTTTTCATATTCGAGTTATTTCCAATCATCAAAATATTGATACTTTGTTTGATAGTGACTCACAAGTAAATTTAATTTCTGAAGCAATTGTAAAGAAGTTTGGATTACTAACCACACCTCAAAAGAAACCATATCCATTAGGTTGGCTATGTGATAAAGCAAAACTACAGGTGACTCAACAATGTAAACTTAAGTTTTTTTTCAGGTCAGCATTTGTAGATGAGGTTGAGTTAGATATAGTTCCTTTGGATATATGTGGAATTGTTTTAGGAAGTCCTTACTTGTATGATAGAAAAGCTATTTTCTATAGAGTTGAGAACAAGTATCTACTCGTTAAAGATGGAATCGAATATATTGTAAGAGCTCATAAGCTCAAGAATAATTATACTCTCATAAACTCAGGGAAGATGAAACGAATTGTAAATTTATGCAAACAATTTTTACTGATGGTTGTAAAGGAAAATAAACCTGATAAAACCAATGTATTTGAGGGTTGTGATGCTAAACAACAAGCTGATTTAGAAAAGGTTATTTGAGAATATGATGTATTGTTTCAAGAACCTAATGGTCTACCACCCAAAAAGGAAATAATGCATGATATTAATTTGCAGCAAGATGCTCCATTGCCTAACATCGGAATGTACAGGTTGTCCGCTTTAGAGAATGCAAAAATCAAGAGGTAGGTACAGGAGTTGCTTGAGAAGGGTTTCATCAGACCTAGCACATCACCATGTGGGTCTCCAATCATTTTGGTGAAAAGGAAAGATGGCTCGTGGAGAATGTGCATTGATTACTGAGCACTGAATAAGATAACGATAAAAAATTGTTATCCCTTCCTCACATAGATGAGCTATTACATCAGTTAAAGGAAGCTGTTTATTTTTCCAAATTAGACTTGCATAGTGGTTATCAACAGGTCAGAGTTGCAGAGCAATATGCATGGAAGATTGCTTTCAAAACAAAGCAGGGATTGTATGAGTGGTTGGTTATGCCTTTTGGCTTAACTAATGCTCCTGCTACTTTCATGAGAGTAATGAATGATGTACTCAGACCTTTTCTTGATGATTTTGTTATTGTATATCTGGATGACATTCTTATATTTAGAAAAACGTGGGAAGAACATTTAAAGCATGTTAAGCAGACACTAGATGTTTTGAAAAGAGAAAAACTTTATGTTAAACTCTCAAAATGTGAATTTGGCAAAACATCTTTGAATTATTTGGGACATATAGTAGGGGGTGGTGAATTGAAGATAGATCCCTCTAAGGTTGCAGTCATTGTAAACTGGCCTAAACCCAAATCTGCTACAGAGGTTAGAAGCTTCTTAGGAGTAGCACAATATTGGAGAAATTTTATTTCTAACTTTTCCTTAATTGCAACTCCCTTACATGATTTAACAGGATTGAACAAGGTGTTTCAGTGGGGAGGCAAACAACAGAAAGCCTTCGACACCTTGAAAGAAAAGATTAGTACAGCACCAGTACTAGCACTGCCCAATCTTCAAAGACCATTTGAGATTGAAACAAATGCCAGTGACTATGCCATGGGAGCAGCGTTGATGCAGCACAGTAAACCCATATGTTATCATTATGAGACATTTAATTCTGCAGTAGTTAACTATCCTACATATGATAAAAAATTGTATGCATTAGTATAGAGTGTAAAAAAGTGGAAACATTACTTAATGGGCAAAGAGACAGTTATACATACTGATCATCAACCACTTCAATATTTACACTCCCAATAAGTTGCAGCAATCAAGACACTATAGATGGATGTCTTTTCTACAACAGTTTCATTTAATCATCAGATATAAAAAGGGCATACACAATAAAGTTGCATATATGTTATCTAGACCAATTATAAATGCATCTACTATACTTAAGCATAATTCAGTATTGCATGAGAGCTACATTGAACAATATGCTCAAGATATAGATTTTAAAGATGTATATGCAACTTTAAGTCAAGGAAAATGAGTAGAAGAATTTGATTATCATATTAAAGACCAACTTGTGTATCATTGTCGGAAGCTATGCATTCCACAAATTGATAGAGCAAAGATAATTCGAGAAGCACATACTTCTCTAATATCAGGTCACTTTGGTGTAAATGAAACGATTGCATAGCTGCAAAGATTTTGTTATTGGCCAAAAATGAATGAGGCAGTTTCTAGATATGTAAGAGGGTGTACCATGTGTGCTAAAAGCAAGCCCAGCAATAGAAAACTAGGCTTGTTCACTCCACTACCAGTTCCTTCTCATCCTTGGGAAAGTGTTTTCATGGACTTTGTTGGAGGACTGCCTAAATCTAGGAAAGGTCATGACTATTTATATGTTGTTGTGGATAGGTTCAGCAAAATGTGTATTTTAATACCTTGTAACAAACAGATTATAGCTAAACAAACTGCAAAGTTGTTCTTTTAGCATGTATGGGTTCATTTTGGATTACCCACTTCCATAATATCTGATTAAGATACTTGATTTTTTGGGAAATTTTGGTCAATCTTATGGGAATTGATGGACACCAGGCTGAAGAAAAGCACAGCTTTTCATCTGCAAATAAATGGCCAAACAGAAGTGGTCAATAGGACAGTGATCCAGTTGCTCAGAGGCTATTTCAGCAAGCATCCCAAACTTTGGGATGAACATTTATGCTATGTGCAACATGTTTACAACCAAGCTAAACATTCTTCTACACAGAGATCTCCTTTCGAGACCTGTTTTGGTTTCACACCAAGGTCTCCCTTGGATTTTGTCTTTGGTAAAGACATAGCAGTTGATGGACACAGTGATATGGACAAGGCAACCAAGTTCATTGAACAAATCCAAGAGATTCACCAAGTAGTACAAGAACAACTGGAAAAGAGCCAAGCCAAGTACAAGGCAAGGCATGACAAGCATCGGATGGAGCATAGTTTCCAATTTGGTGACCAAGTCTGGCTATATATCAGCAAAGACAAGATGCAAGGTGAAAATAAGAAGCTGAAGCCAATAAGGTATGGACCTTTCAAGATCCTTGAGAAAATTGGTGAGAATGCTTTTCGCCTTGATCTACCAGCTTACATGCACATTTACTCAGTTGTTAATGTAGACAACTTGAGACTATTCGAACCTTCATTAATTGAAGATCCCGAAGAGAAAAGTCAATTGCCTTCTATTGATGATCTGTTACCTGAATATCTTAATGAGTTGCAGGAAGATGCAGTTCTGGACAGGAAGGTAAGAACTACACACAGAGGTGACATTGAGTACCTCAGGATCAGACTCAAAGGTTCAAAGCCAAGCAGTGCGAAATGGATAGAAATTGAGCAAGCGAGGAAGAAATATCCTCACTTGATTGATGCTTGAAAGAAAACCAACTTTTGGTGGTCCAAAAGCTTTTTTAGTGGGAAGGCCGTGATCCGAATTGGATCCTAAAACTCTCTAAGTTTTCATGATTGTTTCGATTTTTCTAAAAGATTCAAGTCCTAGAAAAGATCGAAGCTATAAGAAGGAATCCTCATAACAATTACAATTGTGGCCATAGCTGAGCAACGAGGACCCTCAGTCAAGCGCGCAGACCGTTGGCCCATGGTAAAGCGCAATGGCATGAAATTGGCAAAACTGGAGGCTAGATTGAGAAACGGAGGTGGATTCTGATACACGATTAGCACTAAGTGCTAATCGCATATCGTAGGGTGTCCCCCTCAGTGAAGGAAAGCCCTAGAATGTGCAGACCTGAAAATGCTATAAAACTCGGAAAAGTAACTATTTCAGTTCCGTAGCATGGATTCCCCAAAACTGGCAAGATATCAGAAGGCTTTGAGGTGGTAAGCAGTTTTGACCGAGTCCCACCCGATGCCACCCATCGAGCGACATGTGTCTGGAAGAAGAGAGAGAAAATTGCTCGCATCGGATGGGTAATTGTCGTGCGACTTGTCCGCTCGATATGAAGGATGACCGTAGGATCTAGGGGGTCCAAATCGACGGCAGAGATACATCCCAATGACTAACCGGACTTGACAGGTCAAAAAGTAGGATGATAGGGATTTGACATCCGATGTGGATGATGAGTTGGCAAACAATTCGTGTTCACAGGTGATCTTGAAGCAAATATATTTAACAACCATTCGAGTATAATTCAAGGAATCTAACACCTAATTCGTTAGAAAACAGGTGGCCACCTCCCTGCGAGGCGTTACCCAATGATGATGATGCAAAGTAGAGGAATTCGAACGGACAAAGAAAAAGAAACCAGTAGGCTGGGAAGTGGAAACGAGCAGTCAAAGAGCAGACTGGCTTTAAAGCCATGAACTGACAGAAGCAGGGGAAGGAGGCAGACAACGAAGAGACACAGAAAGCCGATAGTAGAGAACAGAAAGTAGAAGGCAAGCTGACGTGAAGGCAACATCGAGCTAGATAGAGCCAGAGAGAGTCAGAGAATCAGAGGGTCACAGTAGTATGACAGGCCTATACAGAGGAGCTTGCTTGAACCTCTCAAGCCTTCAATGGAGTACACAGATTCTCTGACTCTCTCTGGCTCTATCTGGCTCGATCTGGCTCTATCTCTGGCTCTATCTGTGTCTGAGCGGGCCTGAGGACTACATAGGGAGGCAGTGAGAGGAACATAACATAGGCATGCCAGGGGCATGTATTAGCAGGGCAAAGGGTCAGCCAAGGAAAACTAATGCTAAAATCCATGTGAAGGATAGGATGATAGAAGGCTTGACCACAAACCTTAGTCCAGGGGGGGAGAGACCATCGATTCTCTAGAGTGACAGGGGAGGCTGGAGTGGGGAAGGAATGTTAAGCAATAAGGATATGCTGGCTTATGGGAAGATAGCAGTTCCTAGAAAGCTAATGTTTGTTGTTGATAACTGTAAGCAGGAGTCAGTAAAGGAAAAGATGACATGCCTGGGCAGAGGTCGGGAACGTGGAGGTAGAGGGCGACAGAGCCAGCCGTATAGAAGCGATCCTACAACTTCAACACCAGCAGGTCAGAGAAGAGGCAGGAAATCTATCAAGATGATTGTCTATGAAGCCACTCGCGCATACAGAGAAGGGACGGACATGAACATTCGTCAACTAATACAGGGGATGGAGGATAGCGTCATGGAAGAAGATTGTAAGCCAGAGATGGAAGAATGAGGGGATATTGTCCCCGAACCAGGGCACACCAGAGGCAGGATGACGCTATACAAGCAAGCCCTGCACGTGTACTGGGTTATGAAGTGCTTACTGGCCAGAGCCCTGGAGCAGGTGGCGGGGGAAATGGCAGAAATAGCTCAAGGTATGCCCAATATAAAAAAGGACATGAAAAATCTGCAAATTATCATGATTATGCAAGACAGTAAGCTAGATGAGATCCAACAACACTTGATGAAGCTGTCTCCAGAACCAAGCGACCCGGCGGTAGCACTAGCGATTGTGGAATCTGACAAAGATGATCGAAAGGAATAGTTTTCTTAGTTTCTAGTTTTGAACACTTTGCGAATAGCATTATCTTTTCATGTGTTTTATGTTAGTTTGGAACATGAATAGTGTTTCTAGATGGGAAGTTTATTTAGCTTGGATTGAAAAACTAGTTACATTTTGTTACTGGATGGCATATAACAGACTCAAGTGGCCAACAGACTTGGTTTCCCATATGGGCAAGTTGAGGCCACCAAATTGATGTACATGGAACAACTTGTTTTATAAATAGAAAATGAAGGAACTACCGTAGCTTACAAAAAAAAAAATTGAGGCATTCTAAGACATCGCTGAGAAAGAGAGAGTATAGCCTGCCTCCATATAATCTCAACATAAACTTCAACCTTATAAATAAATGCTTTGTTAATATATAAAAATGTGTAGCATATATATATAGTTATTTGATAAGAATTTTCATATTGACTAGAAGTTAAACTATAACTTCAGATATTCATTAATTTTATATATATAGTTAAAATTAAATGTTATTAAAAACACATAATTTTATTAAAATCACAAGGGACAATAAACTTTTTCTATTTCTTCCTTCTTCTTTTTTTTAATACTATCCTAGTTTAAAATATATTTTTTTGCCTTCGAAACTAAATCTAAATTATTTTTAATTAGTTTAATTTTTTTTTTCAAAGCAATAATGTTAGTTAATAATACAGATTCAAAACAATTAACAAAAAAATATTTTCTTTACCATATTTAATTACTTATTAACATAAATTGAAGAAGTTACTCATGTTCGTATGAACCTAACATTTTACTATATAGTTTGGAATTGGAATTGGAGTTGCATTTTTGGCTTCAATAGCATCAACTTATTATGAATTTGGTCTCGTATTATTATTTACTTGAATGATACTGGTGAATTTATATGAATAGGGTATAAGATTTTTAATGGCTTAATGTGAGTGGTTAAAATTAAAAATAATAAAATATTATAATATATTAATAATATTACAATAAAATAATGTATTTTATTTATTGGTATTAAAATTATAAACCATATTAATTTCAAACGGAAGTTCTTATATATATATATTTTTTATATTTAAAATAATAATTTTTCTAAGAAAGATTGTATTTTGATGGATATTAATTTAATGATTTGTCGTGGGTAATATGTATAATTTTTTATTTTAAAAAAATATATTTAAATAATATTTATTTTTTAGTTATAATTTTTAGTAGGAAAGGATGTATTTTTTGGTTATAGTAAAATGGGTTTATTCTCGGATAATTAAAATGATATTACCAATTTAAAAATAAATAAATTATTAAACAAGCTTTTTCTTTTTCTTTTTTAAAGAAGAGGAATAAAATAAAATATAAGAATCTAATTGTGTAGAAAAAAATGTTTCAGAATAATAATTTGGTTGTTTTTTTTAAATATAAATGAATTAGTAAGTGAACAAGGTTATCGAACTATTTAAATCTTAAGTTCAAATTTGGTTAATTATAACTATAACTTCTAGGTTAATATCAATAATTTATAAGTAAACATCTAATCATAATCTTATGATTCGGCAAGGACTAAGGTATCTAAAGACACACGTAAGAGGGAACTCCTACTCATCAGAAAGACCTATCTTTCTAGCCTTATCATAAACATGTCATTGAATATTTGAAGACAAGTGAAGAAAGGGTAAGACTTACCTCCCAACTATCCCATCAAAACACTTCAACTGTATAAATGTGTTCATCTAAAAACCAGTAAAAAAATTATGTAAATTAAAACTTTAAATATTAATTTTATCATTATTTATTTTATATAAAATAAAGTGAAACAATAAAAAATTTCATTCCAATTCAATAAAATTATTAAACATAAATTATTTATTTATTGTAGTATCTCTTAATGATATCTAGTTTAAATTACACAATGTTTTTAGAATCTTGAAAAAGATAGGAAAAAAAAAGAATGTGGCCACAAAATAAATCATAATTATAGTTTTCCGATCTTCAAAAATATAATGAAAGGAAACAAGTAGACATAATTATAGTTTTTGGATCTTCAAAAGTAAATAAGTAGAAGTAAACAATATGAAAAGTAAATAATGCATATGTGGCCATGATAGATTTCACAAGGTGGCCTACTTCTCTTCTATTTGCTTTGAAAAATAATATGATCTTATCTTCTACAACTCCCTCTTCAACCATTCTTTCACTCATAGGTTGTTGCCACAATTCTTCATCTTCAAACTGTATTCTTTTCTCTACTTATTCTTCATATTCCTGATCTTATTTCTTCCATATTTCTTGATAGAAAAATCTAATTTCTTCTTAACTCCATTATTAAAAGACTATTTCAATGCTTTCTTCTTCATCTTCAGAAACAACCATCTCTTTCCCTTCACTTTCTCCATCAGGTACTACTGCTTTTTGCCTATACTTTGCACACTCAAGATCATCGTTAGGTTTACCATTTAATTCTTTTATTCCATTTATTGCTTTAAAACTATCATCAATTTGTTCAATTGGCTTCTCAAACCATTCTTCAATGAGCTTCAAATCTGCCTCAAACTTATGAACAACTTTGTTTTCAACTTCAGCTCCCGTGCTATTTTGAACAACTACATATTTAAAAACAATGTTAAAAACATCTTTGTTATGCTCTTCAATGAAAGATTCATTCTCTACTTATTCCTTCTATGCCTTCTTTTCCACGTGGAGGCTACCTTCCACTCTTATGCTATCAGTGGATATTCTCATAAAAAACTCTTCAATAACTTTATCATCTTTTTGATCATCAGTCAGTCTTAGATCACATACTGCTTCATGAGTAGTTCCAACAACTTCATATCTTTCTGCTACATCGACAACTTCAACCTTCAATTCTTCATCAAACATGGCACTTACCATATTGCCACAATCAATCCCTATTTCAAAAAAAACCACATATATCATCAACATAATGTTTATCCACCCTATAGTGGGTTATCTGAGCATGCATGTGCTCATTAACAATTTCAACTTCACCAAAAACAATGTAAACTTTGAAACGGGAACTGTAAACTCAAAACGGGAACTCTAGCCAAAAAACCCCTTAAAAACATAAAAAACAGTGCTAAAAACAAAAAGTGTTGATGTTGGAATAACACCTTTTTTTTCTAGGGTAAATTTTGAACATGTTTTAAAAATGGCGGTGAAGACCAATTTTTTATGCAAAAATTGTCCAAAAAACGCCCTCAAAACAAAAAGTGTTAACGTTGGGATCACACTTTTTTTTTCCCTTTTTTTTTCAAGGGTAATATTTCAATATTTCGAAATAATAGCGTAAAAAAAATTAAAATTTCAAACAAATAATAAAAAATTAAAACAATGAAAAAACACAAAACAATTTTTTTTTTAAAATTAACAAAACATAAATTAAAGCATATACTAAAAAAATAAGAAAAAAAACAAAAAAAAAAAAATCAATCATAAAAGTGTCAAAAAAAACTAAATTAAAAAATTAAAAAACACTTAAAAATTATAAACAAATAAATAGTAAAAAAACATATTTAAAAAAAATGGGAAAAAATAAAATAAAATAAAAAATTCTTGTAAACAATAAAAAAATTGTCAAAAGAAAAGAAAAAAAAAACAAATATATATATATATATATATATATATATATATGTGTGTGTGTGTGTGTGTGGGGGGGGAAAAGAAAAAAAAAAATTGAAACAAACTATAAAATTTAGGTAAAAATAGAAAAATTTAAATTTAAAAAAAAAAAACTAAAAAAAAGTGAAAATTAAAAAAAAAAACTAAATTTAATAAAAACATAGAAAATTAACCTAAAAAATAAATAAATAAATAAATAAAAAATTTAAAAACTACTAAAATTAAGATTAAAATGTTAATTACTTAAAAATATATACTAAAAAGACAAAAGAATAAAAATAAAAATGTTAAAAAAAATATATCTCATAAACCATAAAAGAATTAGGAAAAAAAACAAAATTATATATATATATATATATATATTAAGTAAATAAAAATAGAAAAAAAAAAAAAAAAACATTAAAAAAACCTATGAAAAAAAAATTAAAAACAAACTAGATTAAAAAATAAATAAATAGAAATAGAAAATCAACAAAAATAAAAACAAAAAAAAACTAGTAAAATTAACATAAAAACATTTAGAAAAAAAAATAAAAAATAAAAAAAAACTGAAATTAAAACAAAAAAAATAAATAAAAAAAATTTAAAAATATGCCTTTTCAAAAAAAAAAAAACACAAAAAAATTTAAAAAAATTTAAAATTTTTAAAGAAACGTTTATTTTTCTATTTAAAAAAAAAAAACAAAATTTTTCTATTTAAAAAAAAAACAAAATTGATTAAACTTACATTTTCTATAAAGCAATAAATAAATAAAAATAAAAATAAAAATTATACATATTGTTTTTTTTATTTCGAAAAATATATATTATTTTTTTTAAATAATTGCTTAATAATTTTGTTTTTTTTTATTATTTAAAAAACAATAATTATTAAAAAATGTTATTTTTTTTAACAAGGTTTTTCTTTATTTAAAACAAAAATTTTAAAATTTTTTTTATTTAAAAAAAAAAAAATTTGGACCCTCCCGACCGCCCGCAGTGGTGCGTCCCTGGGTGGAGGTCTCTGCCTAGGGCCGCGCCACCACGGGCGGCCTGGAGGGCCCAAATTTTTTTTTTAATATTTTTTTTTTAAATAAAAAAAATTTAAAAAATTTTGTTTAAAAAAAAAAAAAAAAAAAAAATCTTGTTTAAAAAAAAATAACATTTTTTAATAATTATTTAAAAAAAAAACAAAACAAAAAAACAAAAACAAAAACAAAAAACAAAAACAAAAACAAAAAACAAAATTGTTTAGCAATTAATTTAAAATTTTTTTATATATACTTTTCTAAATAAAAAAACAATTTGTATAAAAAAAAATTAAATTAAATTTTTTTTTTGGTACTTCAAATAGAAAAGGTAAGTTTAAATTTATTTATTTATTTTTATTTTTTAAGTAGAAAAATACATGATCCTTGAAAAATTTAATTTTTAATTTTAAATACATGTTTTTTAATTTTTTTTTTTTTTAAAGACATATATTTTTAAATTTTTTTATATATTTTTTTGGTTTTTTTTTAAATTTCAGTGTATTTTTTTTAGTTTTTTTTTTAAATGTTTTTAATGTTAATTTTACTAGTTTTTTATTTTTATTTTTGTTAATTTTCTATTTTTATTTTTAATCTAGTTTGTTTTCATTTATTTTATTTTATTTTTTCTTGTTTTTGTTAATGTTTTTTTTAATTTTTCTATTTTGACTTATTTAATTATATATATATATATATATATATATATATATATATATATATATATATATATTTTTTTTTTTTTTAAATTATGTTTTTTTTTTTTTTCCAAATTCTTTGATAGTTTATGAGATAATTTTTTTTTATTAACATTTTTTTGTCTTTTTTTTTATATATATATATTTTTATATGACTTTCTTGAAGTAATCAACATTTAAAAAAATAAAAATAAAACAACTTAAAAATTCTTTAAGTAATCGTAATTTAAAAAAAATAGACATAATAAATTTTAAAGTGTGAAAAATAAGTCCTCTGAAAAAAAAAAGGTATGTTGTATAACGCGTTGCATCAACACGTTTCAAAATCAGCATAAAAATCACTAACATTTAAAAACAAATATTTATATTTGATACATAAGAATATTTAAATTGTCAAAAATATGCTCCAAAAAATAAGTATTGTATTCTGCATCACCACTTTTCGAAATCGGGTCATGTTTTTACTACCTCTATGAAACGGGTAATCATATCGGTTATTTAAGGTTATTTAAAGTGCCAAAAACTATATTCCAAAAAAAATATGTGTGTTCTGCATCACCCCTTTTCAAAATCGGGTTAATTTTTTGCTATCTGTTACACAAAATATTGTCACCATGACATTTTGCAGTTAGTGTGAGTCTATCACCACTCATACTTTCCTCCTATGCAAGTCTTAAACCTCAACTCTTCATGTCAAGCCTTGAAAAATGAGAGAAAGCTCTTGAAAATCTCTAAAACTCTGGTTCCGCACTTTCTCTTAGCATTACCTGTGGTCCCGCACCTCCTGGTCATGTCCCCTGCGGACCTGCCCACTCTGTTTCTGTGTAATGGGTGCGGACCCCTATAAAAGTCAAAAAGGCGCAAGTACATTCTTAAAAACTCACTTTGGGTTATTTCTGGAAGCTTCTAGAGGGAATCTTGAGGTGGCAAGTTCGCTCCTTTGATGTTCATACATCCCATAACTTAAGGAGCTAACCCCTTGATGTGAGGAGCTTATCCCTTTGAAGGAGGACTCTATCCCTTCATAGGTGGACTTGTAACTTCCTCCCTCTGCACTATAAAATGAGGCATTGGGCTGGTTACTAAGGAGGTTGAAAGCTGAATATTTTTTAGGGTAAATGCTGTTGGAATTTAGACTTCCTAATTGAGCTTGAGAGGAGAGATTACATACCTTTTGATCTCATTGGGAAGAGTGTGAGGCTTGTCAAAGTAGAGGAGATTCTTGCTTGGACCTTGGGAGGAGCTTGTACAACATCAAGGCACCAAGGTTGTAAAGTTCTTCTTTGTTTAAAGTTAATACAATCAAGTTTATTTTTCTCAGTAAGCTGTCTCTTATAGTTTATTTCATGGATTCCTTGATTACCATGATGAATATGATTTATTATATTGGCTATGCAGGTGTTATTTGATGTGTGCTTGTTTGTGTTTGCGGGTTCTTAAAAGGAAACTCATTCGGACGGTCGAAGCATGGCTGCCACAAACAAGCGTTGGACTTAAGGTAGGGTCTAAAACACCTCTTGGTTTTTATTTATAAATCACAATATTTAGAGAAAGGTAGATTTGCTTGTTCTGCTTGTCGTTAGATATCAGTTGATACTAGGGAGATCGGTCTTGTCCGCAAGAACGATTTATCCGGCCGACACTATCTATACGAAATGGGTAACAGTATCAGTTCCCGTTTCAAAGTTTACATCGTTCAAATCATTCAGCTGCGGTTGGATTCACCAATGCACATCTCACTTTGAAGTCATCATCCACTTGTATTTCGTCATTTTGGGATTCACCATCATTTGCACCATCCGCGTTATAGTGGATTCCTTGACGATTTATATGATCTTTCTTTGCTTCACATACAGAGGCTTCAACTTCTCTCTCTGTAATATTTGTTGCATCTTCTTCATCCATATGCATGTTTGCATAACGGGTTTCACTTGTATAGTCTTCACGACCATCATCCACTTTTGAGTGTGATTATACAAGTTGTGTTGTCTTCCTAGAGTCTTGCACAACTACATTCAAATTTGTGGTTGACTCGAAAGTCTATAACACGTCTTGTTGTTGCATGTCACTTTCCTTTGTGCCAAACTCTGCTTCTAGGATCTTCCATGCTTCCTTGGAAGTTGTAGCTTTTTCTACCCTATACAAAAGCTTCTCATCCAATGCCTATTTTATAAAATTCAATGCTAAAGCATCACATACTTCATCATATGAGTTATTAGACCTACATTCAATTAACTTTTTACCTTGAAAAAAGGTTAGCATTTTGATAGCCCAATAATAAAGATATTTACTAGTAAACATAAGAGGCACTAGCAAATCCATGCTACACCAGTCACTTTCAATCTCTCTTCTATCTTTTGTTAGATTTCTAAGTTCCTTAACCGCGACCTGAACTTCTCTAAATATGGAAACAATCTCTACATTTTCTTTTCGATTCACTTTCTTAATTTGTTTCAGTTGCACTTTGTGACCCATGACTATTGTCTTTATTCTGTCTTATAGCTTCTTTCCCTACTGCATGATTCTTCCTTCCTTACTTATACATACCCCATAAAACACAAACTTCACCCAAAAATCATTGTCATACTTAACAAAATAAATTTTTTTACAAATAAACATACTTTGAAAAATCCTAAACACACTTTCCAATAAAAAACCCTTTTTTTATAATTCTTTTTAATAAAATCTCTTTTAGAAATATTTCCAAAATAATATCTTTATAAACCTCTCTTTTATAATTAACCTATGTCATTTTCCAAACCATGTTAACCATGCACCTTTTCCAATGAAAAATCTCTTTCAAAAAAACCTTTAAGTTCCAAGACCTCCTTTCATAAACCTTTATAATAAAAATTTATAAAAAAGGCTTTTTAAGTTCCAAGACCTCCTTTCATAAACTTTTATAATAAAAATTTATAAAAAAGGCTTTTTAAAACACGTTGCATAACACTGTATAAACCACTTTATAAAACCTTTTAGAACCACTATTCAAATAAAACCATTCGAATAAGACTTGAAGCACCATTAAACATCATATGAAAATAAACAAGCCTTTTGGAAAGAATATAAACCTTTAAGAGTGCTCCAAGATTAGACTTTCCTTTAAAAACAAATATTATTTATCTCGACTTACTTGGCTAGGTAAAGGAGTTGTATATGATTGTTGCAATAGATATGGGCCACATGAGTGTGCTCCCGACGGCAAAGGGAAGCCACGCACTTTTAAACTTGTGTCCCTGTCTAACTTGTAACCTCTTGCGTTGTAACGTTTCGTATACGACTTGCAAAATGTATTATAGTTTTAATCAAGAGTAAAATTATTTTTTCCACGGGCTACTCGTTATTCTGCTTTCTCACGGCTCTTTGTAACCTTCTTCTAATACTAATTTATAGAAAAGGCACAAAATTCACACATAAACAATATGAGTTACTATTCTTCTCTATTGATCATATAAAATTTTATTTAGTTACAATGAACCCATCAGAGGGTATTTATCCTTTTTCAACTAGTGACTCACTCAATTACACACTATATTTGACTTTTCCCAAAGTAATTTTGACCACAAACTCACTCACACTTGACTTAGTTATCTCACACTGACACTCAAATTCTAAATTTGGACTACTCTACATGTGGGAGTAATTACAATTTCCAACACTATCAAAGTGTGAAGAGAATGATGGTCCAAACCAAAGATTCCTTCTTGCTACAATGATGATGGCAGTTTCACAGAACTTTTCTCTAAGATTTTTCCTCTCTAATGATGGATTCCACCAATGATACAAAGCCGTTTGTTGACGGTTATGTCATGACGAGGCCGAAACGATATGATTTCTTCAACACAAAAGAAACTGGTGTTTGCGTGCATAGTTTCTCTATTAATCTCAGGTCAAGTTTGGGAGAGATTATTAACACTGCAATGCAATCTGAATAACTCTGTGGGAATTTACAGATAACCATATCAAGGGAATTTTTAATCCTCCTAATGGATGTGACAAAGTTCTGCATGAAAACAAGATCCTTTATGGTAGTTGTTATGCAACCAACTTACAAATAGATAGATCAACGACTTAAAAGGTATCCTCTTTGAGGTGGAAACCTCATTTACATTACATAAATGAACAATTCTTAGATGATAGAAATGAAAAGACCTTCTTTGTATATATAGGAGTCTATGGGGTCACAATATAATCAAACCCTACATAACAATAATAATGTAAGGGCACAACAATAAAAATAGTGGGCTTCTATGGAGAACAACAATAACAATATGGGGGCTACATGGACACAGCGATAACAATAATGGGGCTACACTAGTATTATAGGGACCTGACATGCCTCTCTCCTTCAAAAAAGCTTTTTCCTCAACACTTGAGTAGTTATGAATGCTTCTGTATAAAATTATCATCCTCCCATGTGGAATCTTCACCAGGTAAGTTCTTCCATGTAATGAGATACTCTGAAATTGATCGATTATGTAGTTGTCGGGTTCTTGTTTTCGTGATTACTTCAGGCTCAAATATGATTTTTCCTTCTTCGTCAAGATTTGGTAACATTGTTTGAACTGAAAGCTTGTCACCAATAACCTTCTTTAAGCATGAAACATGGAAATTTGGGTGTACTCGAGAAGATGCAGGAAGCTCCAATTTTTATGCCATAGTACTAATATTTTGCAACACCTTGTAAGGACCGTAGTACTTGGGTGATAATATGTCATCCTTCTTAGCTTGATTAAGAGATGTTTGTATGGTTGTCGCTGTTAAAATATCCAGTCACCTACATCAAAAAATCTTTCACTATGATGCTAACCTGCTTGTTGTTTCATTCAATTCTACACCAGAGTGAGGTTATCCTTTAAGAGTTCGAAAACTTGTTGTTGATGCTCGATGTGATATTCCATTGCTTGAATCTTAGAATTTTCTCTTAAAGATGATGTGATGGATGGTGGATGATATCCATAAAGTGTCATAAATGGGGTCATTTTTGCTGCAGTATAGAAGGAAGTGTTATACCACCATTGAAGTAGAGGTAACCACTTGATCCATTGTGTTTGTTTATCATATACAAAGCAATGAGGATATCCTTCCAAACATTTGTTGACTATCTCAATTTTCCCATCAGATTTGGGATGATAAGATGATCTATGAGATGATTGAGTACTAAGACAAGGAAATATTTATGTCCAAAAAGTTCCAGTGAAAATGGGATCTCTATCACTTATTATAATTTTTGGGTTTCCATGAATCTTTTGAATTGTTTCCATAAATGCAGTAGGAATTGTACTGGAATTAAAAGGATGAGATAATGCGAAAAAATGTGCATACTTGGTAATTCTATCAACTACCACCATGATGACACTCTTTCCTTCAGACTTCGGTAAACTTGTGATAAACTCCACAGAGACCTCCTCCCAACACTAACCTGGAATGGCTAAAGGTTGTAACAAAACCAGGGTCTTAAATGTCTCAACTTTATTTCTTTGGCAAACCAAACATTCTATCATAAACTTTAGAATATCACATTTAAGGTCATCCAAAAAAAATCCTTCTTGAACTTATGGTAAGTTTTTAAAAATCTTGAGTGCCCTCCTAAGAGAGAGGTGTGCAATTCCAAAAGAATATTTTGTTTGAGTTGGGAATTTTTACAAACATATAAGCGATCTTTGTATCATAGTGAATCATTTTTCTAGCTAAATGTATAAGATGTATTGGGATCTTGCTACAACTTTTGAAAGAGTGACCACACCTCTTCATCATTCTTCCATTCATCCATTACTTCGGTTATCCACTCAGGTTCAATAATAGAAATGGTACAAAGCAATGCTTCTACATCCTCATTCTTTCTTGAGAGTGCATCCACAACAACATTTTGCTTCCCTTTTTTGTAGATGATTTCAAAGTCCTAACCCAACATCTTTGTCACCCATTTTTGTTTCTCTTTTGAAGATCATATTTTTTTCAAAAATTATTTAAGGCTATCATGATTTTCTTTTACCTTGAAGTGTCTACCCATTAGGTAAGCTCACCATTGCTTTAGTGCATGTAGTATTTCCGACATTTCCTTCTCATCAATAGGTTTGTGTAAATACTTTCCTTTGATTGGGTGACTTTCAAAAGCAACGGGTCTTCCTTCTTGCATTAAAACAAAACCAATTCCATTTCCTGAGGAATCATATTCCACAATAAACGTTTTTGTGAAGTCTAGTGTAGCTAAGACCAATGCTTGGCACATTTCCTCTTTAAGATGTTGAAAGGCCTCCGTTTCTTCTGGAATCCGAAAAAATGCATCTTTCTTCAGTAATGATGTTAGAGGCGCCACTATTCTCCCATAATTCTTAACAAACTTGTGATAATACCCTATCAACCCAAGAAATCCTCTAAGATGATTTATATTTGTGGGGATTTTCCATTCTTTAATGGCTTTATTTTTGTTAGGGTCTACCTTAGCACCCTCATGAGGTACAATATAACCCAAATATTCCACCTCCTGTACTCCAAAGAAACATTTGGAGGTTTTTTCATATAATTGTTTCTCCTCCAATAGTTTGAGCACCCTGTCAAAATTTTGAACATGATCCTTCCAAGGCTTGTTATAGATTAGTATATCATCAAAAAATAGTAACACAAATTTTCTAAGGAAGGGTTTGAAAATCGAATTCATCAAACCTTGAAACGTGGAAGGTGCATTAGACAGGCCAAAAGGCATGACCAAAAAATCATAATGACCCTCATGAGTTCTGAATGTTGTTTTCAGGATGTCTTTAGTCTTCATTCTAATTTGATGATATCCTGAACGAAGATCCAACTTGGTGAAGTAAATTGCTCCATGTAATTCTTCCAACAATTCATCAATGACAGGAAAGAGAAATTTATCTTTAATAATGAGCTTGTTGAGATCCCTATAATTCGGACACATACACCATGATCTATAGATTTTTACTATAGATTCAACAACTCATGAGATATACTAAAACATAAGGCAAGAATCTACTCTACTCTTCTTAGCGGAAACAAAAAATTATCAATGAAAACAATAAGCAGAAAGAGGAAGAATATGCACATGACACAATATTTCTCTCGGGAAAACCATTGCTCAAAACCCCGACTATCTATATTGCATTAACCTGAAGATCTGAGAAGAAAATAGAATGCGTGTTCACACTAGAACAATCTCTGCACAAGTATGATCTAATTCTCTGCCTCGCAAGTCAGCTCAAGCCAACACTTATCCAATTTTGTTCCTTGTCAAGCCCTTGCTTCCTTGCACAATTCCTAAGAGAATCAGCCCATATTTAATTGAGAAATCCTTTCTCCATAACTTCACAATCCAAACATAGGTCCTCAACTGATTGCATGCACCATCTGTACAACTCAGAATATTATACAACTGATAGTACATTGTCCCTATACTCTAGTCTCAAATGGGTCTTCTTATGAACTGACATGCATGATTTATTTATGAGTGAATCTTCAGTTAACTGGTGTGGTACTAGTGATGCACTGGTGCACTACTCCACTACTAGGCGTCTACTAGCTCATCGAATAGTTAGAACTAGTTTAACCGACTATGACTCAGTTAGACTGAGTTATCTAATTACAAATCCAAAGAACTCAATTTGGACCCATAAAACTTAGGGATCACTCTACATGACTCTAGATAGACTTTCAACTTGAATTTTCTAAGTCAATTAAGCCAATTTAACTTAAATAACTATTACAAGTTGCTTTGAGAATATAATTACAAGTTTAATTCACAATTTAATTCAAGGACAAATTAAATTGGAATTTATTGTTGTTATTTTTAACACTCCCTCTCAACAAGAAATGGATTATCAACTACCCTGATCTTAACTCTGTGAAACTCAAATTTACATCTTGACAATGTCTTTGTTAAGATATCTGCATCCTGCTCCTCTGTGTGAATGTACTCCAACAACATAATCCTCCTTTGCACACAATCTCGAAGATGATGATACCGAATATCAATATGCTTAGACTGATCATGAAAAAATCGATTTTCAGGGAGTTCGATACAACTCTGATTGTCACAGTAAATCATAGTTGGATCCATCTACTGAACTATCAAACCACCCAGAATCTTCCTCTTCCAGAAGGCCTCACAAGTTGCTTGACAAGAAGCCATGTCCTCTGCCTCTACTAAATTGAGTGCAACTTATCTTTGTTTCTTGATGTACCAAGAAACAATCGATGACCTAATACTGAAGATCCCTCCTGATGTTCTCTTCTTGTCGGATGGACTCCCTGCCCAATCCGCATTGGTGAAGCCTTGAAGCTTCACTCCCTCTGTCTGTTTGTATCATAAACCATACTAAGTAGTGTCTTTGAGGTATCTCAACACATCCTTAGCCACCTTCCAATACAACTTGGTCGGCCTAACCATCGCTTTACTGAGCTAATTAAATGCATAGCACATGTCTGGTCACGTGTTCACCAAATCCATGAGTGAACCACAAGTTGCCTGTAAATGGGCTTCCACTACTTCACCGGAAGTAGCCTCCTCCTTCTTCCAATCACTTGCTAGAGGAGTCTCCATGGGTTTAATACTCTCCATGTGGAACCTTTTGAGTATTTCGTTGGCATACATGCCCTAAAAGACAAAAATTTCCTAATCACCTTGCCATACTTCCATGCCTAGAAATTAGTGCATGAGCCCCAAGTCCTTCATTTTGAACTCTCTTGCGAGATCCCATTTGCAAGACTTCATCAGCTTATCATCACCTATCAGAATCAAATCATCGACATATAATACAATAATCTACAATTTACCTTCAACCACAATATGGTAAAGGTGCACATCTACTTCATTTTTGGTGAACCCAACCCAGTGAAGTAGTTATCAATCTTGGTGTACCAAGCACGGGGTGCTTGCTTAAGCCCATACAACGCTCACTTGAGTCGACACACATGTGACTCTCAATCAAAGGTTTCTAAACCTTCAGGCTGCTCAATATACACCTCTTCCTTAATCATGCCATTAAGGAAGGTTGTCATGACATCCATTAGATGTATCTTCCAACCCATCTGCGCTGAAAGTGCCAAAATGGATTTGATTGATGAGTACCTTGCAATAGGAGCAAAGGTCTCATCGTAATCAATCCCCTCCACCCGAGAAAATCCTCAGGCCATGAACCTAGCCTTATGTTTCTCCACACTACCATCCACTGCTTTCTTTACCTTGTAAATCCATTGGGAACTCACCACTGACTTGTCCACTGGTCTTGGTGTTAGAGTCCTATAGTGATAAGATTTATAATTTTGAATTGGCTAAGGTTAAGCCTTGTAATATTGTACATACCTTTGCTTTCTGCAAATGTTTTCCATATTAAAAATTAAAAAATGTAAAGAGGGTGTGTCCTAAAGGAAATATCAAAGGACAAAAAGAATAAGAAAATATCAAAAATGAAAATATATGAACCCCAAACACAAAAACAGATCATGAAAGTGTGCAAGTCTAAACGCCACTACTATTTTACTTCTTCTACAATAATGGTTGTGTGCAACTTGTCATACATGCCACAACCTATGGTAGTAAAACTGCTTAATCTTGACTATTTCATGTCTTAAATTTTATGTTTATAGTTAGAGAATAAAATCTGACCAAACATCTTAATCTTGGCAGATCATTAGATAGGTAGAGAAAATAAAAGGGGCTCATCAGCTTAATCTAAGCCCTTCGAAGATAGAAGGTTAGAATTAGATAGTTTACATTTTAAAAGAAAAATGAATGATAAGGGTCTGCTAGCCTAAATGCACCCAAATAAGTGAAGAAAACAATGTTAGGATAAGTAATGGGTAAGTAGAAGAAATGTTGTTGAAGTATAAAGTTGATTCGACAAAAGCACATTTATCATGCTTAATCATATGTTTCAATGTGCATGAGCAATTAAGAAAGCAAAAACAGAGGTTTACAAGTTAATTTAATTTACTTCCCCTCATTCATTTCATCCATATACTTACTAGTTTCCCCATCCACAAGTATGCTCTAGTACTAAAAATACTTCAAGTCATAAAGGCTCAGAGCATTTCTCTGACTTTTGGTGGGACCGAACCCTCAGCTTAATAACTTATGGACATCAAGTGTTAGAATTCCCTTCATAAAAATCATTTCCCTTCATTACCCTAATAAAACCCCTTTTCCTAAGGTTAAACTCCATTTTCTTATGAAAAGTAAAAAAGTCGCATGTTAAACTCTGTTTCACTCAAAATACCCACAAAAATATTTTATCCAAAGTATAAGTGTATGCAAAGGAAAAACGAAAATATTATATTATACTTAATATTATTTTCATTCCGCTCATTTCAGTTCATATTAATTTCTAACTTAATAATATAGCTCCCGATATACCCTTTTTCCTCGTATATAAATAAGCCCATGTATATATTACCCCTACCCTTAGTTTAACTATAAACTATATTTTTACCCTATCCCCTCGACAAAACCCTCTTAACTCACCAATTCTATGTAAAGTTAAGATAATCCCTCCATTAACCCCGTCTGATCATTTAATCCCATGTTTAACTCCAAAATAATCACAAAACCACCATTAATTAAAGCCCCCCCCCAAAAAAAAAAACCTTTTCCCATTTCATCCGTGCTAATTTGTCACCTGACTGTCGTCCGATCGTCAACACCCGAATCTAACGATTCACAACCATATCGAGTTTACCCGATATCCTACCTTTACCCTCCCGATAAAGTGGTATTTCCCGGAGCCCCGTCCGCTATGTGTCAAGCGTTGAGATAGATCAGGTGACCTCGCCAAAATACCGCCTCCTCGATTAAGCAGGGCAATGGTTTGGAAAACTGCCTCCTCGCCCAACTTGAAAAACTACCCACTATTCATTCATAATTCACCCACCAAAAGATAAATATTGTTCAATAAAAAGTCTGAGAAGCCCTATTCGGCCTTTTTTTATCAATGTCTTTGTAAAACCTCTACAAGCCATTGCAACACCTTCAAACGTTAAAATCGCCAATTGACCTCAATTTCACTCCTTAAGAAGTTGCAGAGACCCCAATCAAGCTCTCAGTCTATACCAAAGCCCATTCAAACTTCTGCAGTTGCCGAGAACACCAATTTGAATTTAATTCACCCAAATTCCAGGTATTTGAAGAGAAATTACCAAACACCATTTCAATTTGAAAACGTTCAGTCTTTAAAGTGTTTTAATTGAGTAAAATTAATTGAAATTACTTTAAAATTAAAGTGTGTGTCTGACTAAAATACCCTAACCCTTTTGAAATCTTCCAAATTACTTTCAAACCTCTGATATAAACCTATATAAGTTAAATTCAAATCCACAAGAACTGAATTATGGTTGCCCCGTCACCATGGATGTCAGACCAGTGTCAACCCCCCACTTGGACCTTGACCACCTTCCCCTGGCAGACAGAGATTTTCAAATCAAAGACACGGTTGCCTATACACTCCTACTCAAAATTCATTGTTTGACTAAGGATAGATATCTAAACCATACTGACGACATTGGCCTTTGGGAGTCCAATTTGCCCAAATACTAGTTTCCACAAGTACATGTCTTTCCTAAGATTGTTCATTTGTGCCATGCTTGTTACACTCCCAGCCAGAGAGCTATAATGTCCCCAGACCAAAAAGTCTTGTTTACTATTACAACTGAGTTAATAAATGAGAAGTTGCAAGTACAACCAGGTCCAAACCTAACACCACTCTCCGTTGGGGATTTGTTAGACCAGTACACCAAATTGAGTCCATCTAGACTAACCCAAATACTCCAAACTTTCATTGTAGAGGAGCAGCACATTCCTACAGATGACCCTCCATATGTTTCTATCATTTTCTCTAAAAGGGTCAAGAAAATTGTAACCATGATATCATGTATTCTGGGCTATACCATATATGAATACATTGATGAGCTTAGCCTCGCCTTCATGTCCATTTTCACCCCAGGAAATCCTCCTCCTACTTTGTACAATTATGCCCAGTTTATAGCTGAAAGGATGCATGAACAATTTACCAGAATGCACAATGAGAGAGTATTCAAGTACTCATTTTTACTTTACCACATGTTTTTGTATTATCAGTGAGACAGATTTCCCTTCACCATCTAGAAACTAGATACTAAAGGCCAGCACAGGTCTATTATATTTTGGACACCATTATTCCACAAGTATTCATCATCATACACCTACACAGACTTCATTGACTCTTTTTTCCATCCAGTCATAACCATGCTGATAGGAAGCCCCCCACCCAAAATAAGCCAAGAAATCAAGAGAATGCTCTAGTTGTCCAAACAAAGTAAGGTGGGAGATTGATACCTTTACCAAAATCACACCGAAATAAGAATCTATGGTTTTTTTTTTCTTTTCTCGGTAAATGCTATTCTATTAAAAAAGTAAAAAGATATGTACAAAGATCAGAGCCGCACAGGAGGCCGAAGCCAATCCTTTAGCAAAAACTCAGGGATTTTACAATAGGTGCTGTTCACAGGATGAACAATGCAGCTCTTGAGAAACTGATTGCTATCCCTGACATCTTGACAAAAAATAACCAGACTATGATACTCCCATCCTTCAGTAGTTTCAAAAATACATGGATATCTGTCAGGACTGACTGTATAACAGAGAAAAAAGTCTGAATTTTCTAGAAATGCTATATCCATCTGAAGCCTAAGACAAAACAGACCCGAGACTTAAACTGTAAAACCAGAGACACAGAGTCAAAAAACATAACAGGCACCCGGAGTCGCATCAGTCGGCTTGACCTGGAGAGGCCGGCTTCTCTTCCTTCCCCGGAGATGGAGAGGCTACCCATGTGACATAGCCTTCTTCGTCGAATATCGGTTCTCCAGCCGAGTACGTTACCAGGTGTAAAATTCCAGAAGGGAAATGAGCTGGTTCTCTGACTTTGTCTTCTTCCATGGCCTGAGCGGGTTGCTGAGGAACATTCGAAGCAGGGGCTCCGTCATTGATGAGGTCCGGCTGATAAACCACTCCCGTCATATCTCCGAGCAGAACGCCTTCATTCTGAGAGCTGGGGGAAGCCGGAGGGGTCGAGCTGGTATGGTGGGTTGCCTCTTCAGAGATGAACACAGAGAAATTCACAGTGACCGTCGGTTTATTAATCCGACTCTGGAAGACAAAACTGGACGACTGGTAAGAGCTATTTGGGTTGGCTCCCTCCTGGTCAGACGGCGGAGAAGAGGGCTGAGCCAATGCAATTGGAGTTAGCTGCCGGGGCTCTGAAGGCGAGGGGCTTACTCTGATACCAGAGCGACCACCCCTACGCGGAATGCCTCGACTGCGAGGCATTGGGGAAGCGCCAGGGAACCTAAGAAAACAGCTGAGACTGAGAAGAACCGGCGGAGCAGGGGTGCTATGGAGGCCCGGATTGTTGCAGAGCCAAACGACTGAAGCCACAGGAGGGACGAGATGGAACATCTGAGACCACCAGGTGATATAAAGGCCGAAGGCAAAACCCGCAGCGGGAGAATGAAGGCGCGTCATGTTGAAGAGCGCGAACCAGGACGAAAGGGCCATGCGCGCATTGAATTGCAGCGCCGTCCAAGACTGAGCAGACATAAATTCACTTGCAATGAGCCTTAATATGGATTTTTCCATGCGGGCCGGAAGATCAGCCTCCTGCCGGCTGGCAATCCAGGTGTCTTGGCCATAAGTCATATCCTTAAATGCTGAGGTTAACACCCGCATCCGGGTAAATAAGAATCTATGGTTACCAGCTTGCCCCGTATAAATTTCCTAAATACCTGATCCAGGTGGATATTGGTGGCCACCTACCAAGTCCAATTGGACCCCCACCATTGTTTCTCTCAGTGTTTTCATTTTCCTTAATTGTATTACAACTTACTATTTTTAGCAGTTTTTCGGGTCCTGAACTTCTGAAGCCATTTTGGCCCTAAATGACTTTTTTTGGGAAAACTAGGAGCAACATGGGTCCATGGACTAATGTAGTTCTTGGATAGATCTTTCTAATGAGATATTGTGTACGTCAAACGGAGATCATATGCCAAGTTATGACCCCAGGAAGTTGATGTACCAATTTACCCAAACGGGGCCCACAGTTTAGCGTTTCATCTTCTAGGGTTAGGTTTTTGGATGTTTAGGGTTTTCCATTGTTTCTCAACAATAAAAAGGCCTTCGATCCTCATTGTAATAGAGTTTAGAGGTATGTAGCCTCCACATCTCTTCTCAGAGATAAGCTATCATCGCCCTAGCTGGTTTATTTTCATTTCTGTTTGTAAGCATATTTCAGTATTTTACATTAATGAAATGAAGTATTATTTCCGCTACATATATGTGTTTATGGTTATCTCTGTAATTTGTTGTGTTCCTGTTTAAATCTGAATCAGTGCTATCAGAGCGGTCTTGCTTTTTTTTTCTCTATTTTTCTTTACACGTCCCCAACGAGGTCGAGATATAAGGAGTTAGGGCTTGAACTGGTCGAACCTTTGCAAGACCAGCCTCGCAAATCTCGACAGCCTCCCATGGTGGATGAAAAGAAAGACGAGGGGCAGGAGATCCTATCAAAATCTTACTCGAAGAAGCCCTCGAGTGACAAAGGAACGCGATGATGGACAACTTTTCCCAGATCCTTCAGCGGCTACCCAGAGGCGATGCATCAGCTTCCAGCAGCTCCTCTGAAAATGCCACACCCTTTAAGGTTAAAGTTAATTTGGAAATCCCCATCTTCAAGGGTCAAATTGATGTAGATTCCATAGATAAATGGTTAAATTGCTAGAGAGTTATTTTTCTGTTCATGATTTTTATAGTCGGGAAAAGATTATTTTCACTCTTCTCAAAGCAGCCCCCCATGTGAAGGACTGGTGGGAAACCTACTGCGAGCTAAAGGATGAAAGTACATGCTCACTATTTTCAGCCACACCTACTTGGGATTCATTCCGGGATGCCATCAAGGAGCAGTACTACCCTGTCGGAAGCTATGAGGATCAATACATAAAGTAGACCACGTTGCGGCAAGGAAGGGACCAAGACGTGCTAGAGTTTACCAATATTTTCCATACCCTTCACACAAATTTGGGTATTAAAGATTTGGAGCAGCAGTTGGTACTCAAATACCACGACTGCCTGCACAAGTACATCTAGGAAGAAATAAAATTCCTGAACATCCCCTCGCTCGGTATGGAATACTGATATGCCGCCAATGTCAAGAAAAAGTTTAAACATAAGAAGCGAGACTTTGGATATGCAAATTTGAAGCAAGGGAAAGGTGCCCCCAAACTGCAGAACAAAGGACAAAGCCAAGGCAGGACGACCCAAGACAACTCGCCAAAGCTACAAACAAAGAACAACACCATGAAGCCGAAAAAGGACATGGGAAAGTGGTGTGAGGTCCATAAAAGCTCCACTCACAACACAAGTGAGTGGCAGGCCAAGCAATCACTGGTGGCCAAGCTAAAGGTTTCAGAATTAGATGCATGTTCTGACTCTGAGTTAGAACCCAACAAGGGGGATGACAAAGGGAAGCAGATTATCGATGCAGAGCCCAACGCCACGGTTTCCACCACGAAGATACAAAAGGAGGAACCCAAAGATCCTAAGGAGGAGGAGCATCTCTTCCACTCCCATATGTGGGTAAAGGGCTCCCCACTACAGTTCATTTTTGACAGCAGGAGCCTAAAGAAATTCATTTCGATAAAGGTCATGAAGCGGTTGGGCTTACCGACCACATCACATCCACAACCATACACCATCAGGTGGCTTCACCAAGGACAGGATCTTCGAGTGAGCCAATAGTGTCACCTTCCATACAACATCAAGCCCTTCACGGATGAGGTATTGTGTGACATTGCTCCCCTTGAAGTTTGTGATGTATTATTAGGACAACCATACTTGTGGAAGTGACATGCTATGTATGAATCAAGGCCCCGTGTTGTTATTGTTACATTGGGAAATAAGTTATACAGGATACTGGAGGTAGCACCGCCTACCACCATCTCTTTGGTTACTGAAAAACAATGCAGTAAGCTCATTTCCAAAACCGGGAGATTTGTTTTCCTGATGATACACCCTTAAGGAAAGAAGAAGGCAGTGGCCACGACCTCCAGAAAGGGCCCCTCTGAACGACAACTATAGATGTAAAAGGTCATGGAGGAGTACAAGGACATCTTCACCTCCCTTGTAGGGGTTCCTCTGCACTGTCAGGTCAAGCACTCCATCGATCTGACCCCAGGTGTGCCGCTGCCCAATGGACCAATCTATCGACGCTCCGTTCTGGAGAACGATGAAATCAAGAGGCAGATTTAGGAGCTTTTTCAGAAAGGTCACATCCGTCCGAGTTCATCGCCCTGTGGGAGCCCGATTGTGTTGGTATAGAAGAAGGATGGGACTTGGAGACTCTGTATTGACTATTAGGTGCTGAATAAGATCATTGTCCGTAATAGGTACCCGATCCAATGGATTGATGACCTCCTAGACCAACTAAAGGGGGAAAATATTTCAACAAGATCGATCTGAAGTTAGGATATCACCAGTTACCAATCGAACCCTTTGACGTGTGGAAGACTGCCTTCAAAGCCAAGGAGGGCCTTTTCAAATGGTTGATTATGCCTTTTAGATTAACGAATGCTCCTGCAACCTTCATGAGGCTAACGGATGACATCTTGCAACCATTCACCAACTCATTTGTAGTGGTATACTTGGATGACATCTTGATCTTCAGCCAGAGTTTTGAAGAGCACCTCCACCACATCCGATAGGTTCTCCAAACACTGCGGCAACACAAGCTATGTGCCAATTTGGAGAAATGCACTTTTGGCATGACCCAGGTTCAGTATCTAGGATACATTATTGATGAATAGGGGGTGCATGTGGATCCAGCCAAGATCCAAGTCATTCGGGATTGGCCATCTCCAACCACTCTGATAGAGCTCCGCAGCTTTCTACGTCTTGCCAACTTCTACCGCAGGTTTGTGTTGGGGTTTTCTCATATCACTTGGCCCTTGAGTCAAGTCACCAAGGGAGGAGCAAAAGAAAATTCTTTTGGTCTGAATCTTAATAGAAGGCATTCACAGAGTTGAAAGATCACCTCTGCATGGAACCAGTTCTCGCCTTACCAAATTTGCAACAACCATTTGAGGTCGAGACAGATGCCTCTGACTATGCTATTGGGGCAGTCCTTACTCAACACGGGCATCTAGTGGCATATCACAGTGAGACACTTTTAGACACAGTCTGGAAGTATCCCACTTATGACAAAGAGATGTATTCCATTGTGCAGGCCTGTCGACAATGGAAGCATTACATTTTGGGGAAGGAAATGGTCTTCCACACAGACCACCGACCCCTGCAATTCATATAGACCCAAGGGAAATTGCAGAATGATTTTCATCAGAGGTGGTCTACATACCTGCAACAATTCCATTTGAACATCAAGTATAAGAAGGGTAGCACCAATAATGTTATAGATTGCCTCAATCAACCACCGATCATGGCGTTAACCACTGTGCTCAACTCTTGTGGCCACGAGACTTATGAATGGCCATTTATCTACAAAAGCAACCCAAAATTTGGCCACACATACAAGACACTCTTGGAGGTTCGACATGTTCCAGATTTTCACCTCCAGGATGCCCTGTTATGCCACCTCCAGTGTGTTCCTTCAAGCGAGCGTGCCAAGATGATTTGGGAAGCACACTATAGTCGGACTGCTAGGCATTCGGGGTCAAGAAAACGGTGGCAGTGCTGCAAAAGTATTTCTATTAGCCAAATCTTCAACAGGATGTCAGGAAGTACATCAGATCATGCACTGTCTGCACCATTTCCAAACCAACCATCAAGAAGCAAGGCCTCTATACCCCGCTGCCTACCCCTAGTCGACCTTGTAATCCATCTCCATGGATTACATGTCGAGCCTTCCTTCCACTAAGCATGGAAACGACTGCGTTTTTGTGTCATCGACAAGTTCTCGAAGATGGCCATTATGGCGGCCTACAAGAAGAATATCACAGCAGAAGCCACTGCTAAACTCTTCTTTGAACAAGTGTGGGTGCACTTTGGGATCCCATAGTCTATCATCTTAGATCGGGACCATCGGTTCCTAAGTACATTTTGGTCCAGTCTCTAGTCAATGCTGGACACCAAAATCACTAAGTGTTATAGACATTTTTGGGCACTGCAACCCCAATCATAAATGTCCATAAACTAAGGGCTCCTAAGTCCCTAAAAGTGTTGTTCCAACCCCTAAAAGAACAAGGTCAACTGATTACAGCATCTCCCAGAAGTTCTCCATGCAAAACTACTTAGAACTGGTCAAAACTGGACCATATCACCTGCTCCATAGTCAAAGTGCACTACATCCCACCTAAATGCACATCGGAAGTGTCATGCATACTGAAAAGCCCTTCTATGGGGTGCGATGGGCGAGAGTGGACAAATGGCAGGGTCAATTTGTGAGGTGGAGGATCATGGAATCTTCCAGAAACTTCTCCTGTGACACTTGCCTCTCTACATTCGCCCAGGGATGAGTAAGAGATCATCAATATCCAAGTGGAATCAAGAACTATCAGAGAGAGGACACTAATCAAATCTTAGAAGCTGACTCACCCCCCCTTGCAAACATCTATATATGGATCCCTCATCCCAGAGATCCAGAGGCTGGAATTTTGTATCTTGTAAGGAAGTGCTGCTGGTTTCTTGGTGTAACATCATAGTGTTGGGTGATCTAAGCCTTTCATGAGGTGAAGAAGGGCTTTCTTACTGAGAGGATGACGCTGGGTCAAAACAATTGGTTGTAATCCTCTTTGCTATTCTTGATTATTAATAAAGCTATTCAAGTTTTCCTCCACATTATTTTATGATTGATGATATATGCATTTGTGTGGTCAATATATGTCTGGTCCTATATTGTTTATGATGGTAGATCTATGTTCTTGGATAGTGTTATGATGCTTTGATTCTACAGGTGCTCTTTGAAGCTGGGTAGACGAGGAAGCGAGTGGCAAAGATCTATCAGAAGGGAGAGGAATCAAGCAAGGAGCCAAGCGCAAGACAGAGGTTGGTCTCCTTCTTTCCCCTCTTATCTACTTCTCATAAAGGAAAACGAAAGTGGTTTTAGTTTGTTTGTTTCTAAGGTAGCTACCAGCCTTAGTGGGACTAGCAGCTCTGCATAGACACTAGATTTCCCGATAACAAAATGGCGACTCCACTGGGGAGTGAATAGATTGTTTTTGGTCTATATTTGTTTGCTTTATAAACTTACAGACGGAGATTGAAGTCAAGCCAGCTAGCCTTCGAACTGCATTTGCTATGCAAGTGCAAAGTAGATCAATGCTGCTTCAGTCTATCTCCGGTTTTGTTTTATGAATTGAACAATCGATTTACAAGCTCTCTGATTGCCCTTGTGGTGGCTCTAGTAACCTCCTTAGATCTACCCCTGTGATTTATTTACTGATTACCACTTGCTCGGCCAAAATCCCTGAACTATGCTGCAAACTATGATCAAGAACTGGATCAAAAGTCTCGCACTATACCATCGTACCCTCTCTTCAAGTATCTCAGTATGCATCGCACTTCCCATGTGTTGTAGGTGGGATGCATACTGGAATCCCTATGTAACAAGTGCGCTGATCAGAAAGGGCTAATTTTTCATTCATACTTTGGTTTTTTCACTCTTTTCAGCTCTATTAAGGAGTTTTGCTATCTGTAGTCAGTATACCTCAGTTGGAAACCCCCTTCCTTGCCATTATTCCGCCTCCATTGTGAAAAGAACTGTAAATGTTTTTATGTATTGTGATCCATTTTCAATTCTCTTTTACAAAGAAGTAGTGTAATTGAACTGTCGTTTCTTGATTTGGAAGTGTCGCAAGTGTTGTTTTCAGTCATAGAAGAGAATCCAATTGTTCTTGATAGTCGATTACACTGTTACTCTTGTATTTGATTTGAATTAGTAGTTTTTCAAGTGTCGAAAGCAAGTTTTCAATTCCAAATAACAAAGTGTTGTCATTGTCTTCATTTTGTCTTGAAAAGAAACTTGTAAGTAATGTCGCTTTAAAAAATAATTCATATTTGCACTTAGCTTTCTTTTTATCATTCACACATTAAGAAGGCTGAAAACAAATACATGCATGTGCATTTGCATTTAGACTGTTTGTTGGTTTGATTTAGGACAGTGCATATAGTGTGTGCTCTCTGCTCTATGTTGAAATAATATTGTCTCTCTTTCCTTAGTAGCTAGGATTTTCATTGCAAAAGAAGATTAAACGATTGTTTATCATCTTAGATTGCATTTTAGGAATTGTATATCTACATCACACGGTGAACTTGAAAGGAAAATTTCTTAAGCAAGATCAACTGTAAAATAAATTTAATGAATCTAAAAACGCTTTGGAACCTAACGCACAACATTTAGAAGTCTAGGCTAGAGACGTATTCCGGTGTTGTAAAGCCTGGTAACTGTTGTTTTCATTGCTGGTTGGGTGATTCCTCCACTTTGAGACGATAAGTGCCAGTACGGACTTGTGCTCCCAAGTACTGTCGAGTATATATTGGGAAACCACAATAGGCTTTATCCTTTATCCATAGGAAGCCGTGTCTGCCGCCCTATCGATCGCAATGCACTGAACACAACATTTGGGAAGATTGACTGTCGTACCGTAAAAAGTATTCTGCAGTTTTGCAATTGGTTTAGTAATCCCTTTGTCTAGATTTCCAGAGTAGTCTCTTTCGTTGCTTTTCAGACTCCTTAAAGGAAAAGGTCCATCTGAGCACTTGTCACTTCAAGCTCATTAAAAATCGAAGGCGACTAGAGTCATATTTTGTTTTTTCTCGACTCTTAAAAATTGAAAAAACAAGTTGTGTCAAAGCGTCTAAAATTTATTTTAATCGGAATAAATATCACCTTTCCTACGTTGGTCTTAGGTTGAGAAAAATGGAGTCCACCAACCAAGGATTCCCCCTTGGAGGAAATCCTAGTCCTTTCTCCTCTTGGGGAGATGTTGGTGCACCCCATATAGCCACATTGCCGCTTCTAGGATTGACAATCGGCTTGCCCGTATGGCTCTTCTCGACCTCTGTCGTTCAGAACACCGTGATTCCTGAACAATCAAGTCAGAAACTAAATGATACCAGAGTTACCCCCAAACCTTCTACTTTGTCCAATTCTCCCTCTCCTCCTTCCTCTTCGCTTGATGAAGCTGATAAAGCCAAAAATCAAGTAACTGAGAAGAAGAAGGAGAAGAAGAAGAGAGAGAAGAAGAAGAAGGAGCCAAAGGCGAAAAGGGGAAACCATGCATCATCTAGAAAAAATCCACACACTGCACCGTCCAGGCCTAAATCGCCATGTGTCATTTGCAAAAGGGACCACTATCATCGAGATTGTCCTTGCATCCCTCGGATCTTAATGGACTGGTCTCCTCATTTGCACAATCTGGTGTCATCAACCTCTGATGATCATGTTGAAAATACACCGTCAACTAGTGAAAGTGAAGCCCCTGGACAAAAAGGAAAATGTAAATTTCCTTGTAAACTATGTGAAGGTGATCACGCCGTCCACCGTTGTCCCTTCTTAGACGAGGCTAAAAGAGTTTTGGACGACCATCCGGTTTCACCGTTACGACTTCCTCCTGGATATAAGAAGCTCTTGCAGAGTCCGTCACTAGTTCAAAATCCGGCTAACACACCATTGTGGTCGGCCGAAGCGTCTATCATTGAAGATAAACCATCTGAATCCACACCAGACAAAAGTCAAAAGATCGAGGCGGTAGTTGACCCGGTCTTGCCTTCAGAAGGTCCATCTTCGGATGATACAGTCACCGAAGAGAACAAGAACGACACCGTTCAAATTCTCTTCGTAAGCACAGACTTCGACGAACATGGGGGCAGTCTACCCATTCCTTTACCGCAGGAAGGAAGTTCATCAGAGTCGTATTCGGCCGTCTATTCGGTCCCACCTCCAAGCAACCTAGTTGTTTCCTTTGATTGGAATCTGCTAGGCAGACCCCGTTTACCGGCTAGTGTACCATTTCGAATCATTGCTCAAATATATAGAATGGTCATGGCTGGTACCATAATAGATGAAGGGGCTTCTGTGAGTATCCTTTCCTCAACTTCTTGGAAAGAGCTTGGTTCGCCATTGCTTTTGCCTGAAATGAGAAATCTAACAGGCTTTGACAAAGGAACCAGTCGACCGTTAGGGATCCTTCCCAATGTGCTGATAACATTGAGAAGGAAAACCATTCACATGAACGTAATGGTAGTCCAAGGACCCCTAGATTATAATCTACTCCTTGGATGCGACTATATTTATTGCATGGGAGCCATTGTCTCCTCACTCTTTAGAGTAATGTGTTTTCCGCATGAAGGAAGAGTGGTCAAGCTCGTAGACTAGCTTTCATTTCCCGGTTCACACTTAGAAAATAGTCAAATACCATCCCCGAATGGTCTTTTCACGCAACGAATGTCTCATCAATCCCCAGTCTGTCCCCCTGATGAGCGCGAGTGATTCGGAGGACATGACTGAAACCCAGGGGGCATGCACCTTGGCTTGTTTCAACAGGAAAACCTTGGGTATAGGGTAGGTTTTCGCGAAGGATATATGACTAGTTTATGAGATTAGACTGGAATAAGATTCCTTCGTCAAAGTTATGTGAGTGGAGCCAGTTGCGCCACTCACCTTTGTTTATTTCGGTAGACATCGCCGAGGAAGTGTTTTGTCTGAAGTATGGATAGAATAGTCTTTGGTAACCTGGAAATTTTTTGCTATACCTGGGGGCATGCAAACCTTTTGGCGTGCAAGCGAAGAGCGACCATTTATTTTTTAAATTTGTAGGTCCTCTAACCCTTTAAACTCGTAGGATTGGTCGTTTCCTAACTTGCATAAAGAAAGGATGCAGGGCAAAGCTTTGAAAAAATTCCATTTTATATGAGACATCCTTATTATACGACTGGATCGAGCAGTTTTAACGCAGAATTCAAGCTCGTTAAAAAATAAACATAAGCAATGAGCAAATGTTCCCCCAGAGTTTAAGCTCATTAAAAAATGAACCAATTTCCGGTAAATAACCATCGTGAATGCATTATCATCAGCCTTTGAAAACTTGGTCATGTTCTCATCATCACCTTCACTTTGTATTGGCCGATCATTCACCTCCATTTGATTGTTTACCCTTTTTGAGGAACAGCTGCGAAGAGTGATCCTGTTAGCCATCCTTGTGACACTGCCGTGATTGGAAAATTCCAAACCTTACCTGGAATTGGCTGCTACCCAAATTTATCACTCGTTCCTCAAAAAATGAGTCTCCTTTAAGCTCTTTTCAACTGACTCCTAAAATATGAAAATTTTGCCGAGCAATTGGCCTCTCCAGCTCGTTAAAGTGACCAGAAGTGCAATCCCTCCTTTAGATTTTAATATTTTTGGACCTGAGGGATTATTACACAAAACGTTCGAGCGCTTGTTTTGTTCGGCTCGTTAAAATTACCGAAAATTCATCCCTTCTGTATTATTTTATACTTTTTCGGACTTAAGGGATTATATGACGAAAAAGGATTGTCAGAGTTTTATTTATGTCCCTTTTCAGACTCTCTAAAATTGAAAAGGACCGAGTTATCTTTGTCATTAAACTCGTTAAAACCGAATAGCGACAAACTTGTCCATACAGACAAGAACGAGTTTCACTATCGCTAGGCTCGTTAAAACATAGCGATGGGTTTGCCCGAAGGAAAAATTATAGAACAAGCATATGTTATCCTCCTCAAGCTTGACAAAAATAAAGAGGTACTGGTCAGCAATGACTGGGGAAAAATTGGGAAGAAAACTTGAAGAAACTTTATTGGTAGCAAGTCGCTCTTGAACATGACACTTTCACTCCGCATCCGAGTTAGGTTGGGTTGTTCCATTCACTGGTCATGTCACCATGGGTCCATCACACCATCCATATTCGAGGTTAACGCTACCAATCCATCATGTCAGTGTCGCTGATATGTTCAAGAGAAGTCGCTCAGAGAATTCGCCTGTGTCTCATCCACTGCAATACATTTACGCTCGATCCTTTCATGACCGCCACCCTGAACCTTATGTCATCATACCATTTTCACCTCCATTAAAATCATTTGCTCCGTTCTATGTCATTGATGTGGGATTCACTAATGCCCTCCTATGACAGATCAGTTCTTGTCGACATCAGCTCATTATCCAAGAAGTCGATCTAGGAACAACCCTTTCAGTACTTTGGAGCTTGCATGCCTCAATGGCAAGTTTCTCACTTCCGGTGACAGGTTTACATCAATGGCCTTCGACCGAAAGATTTTGCGTGGTGTTCGACACCAAGTCCCTTATTCACACCACGTGAATTGTACTGTAGTACCTTGAGGATCATCATCATTATCGGTGATTCCTCTCTCGCCTGTTAACAACTTACATCATTGGCTCATAATCAGGCGATGTCTTTCCATGTTCGACTCCAAAACATCTCTCACATGGATCGACTTGTACTTTGAGTGAAGATCGAACGAGATTTAAGACCCCAGATCTAGTTTCATCCATCCAGGCTGCGATATATATTTAGGAAAATAAAGACATCAAATGTACATCATTACTGCACAGGTGATCATCCAATCCAAGGGATGATGTCCCTACCAGAATCATCGGTCTGCACTCAGACGATTGTCTGTCTTATGTACATGAAAATGAATTTATAAAGCTGAGCATGGGAATGACGGCCTCAGCTAGATCATGAAAATATTATGAAGATAATGTATTGTATTGTATCTTATTATAGGTCACCTTCCAGCTCGAAAAAAAATTCGGATCCTCATGATAAAGCATTTCACCCGACATCAAAAGATTAACGACCTCATGCTTTAAGGGGCAACTGTCATAGACATTTTTGGTCACTGCAACCCCAATCATAAATGTCCATAAACCAAGGGCTCCTAATTCCCTAAAAGTGTTGTTCCAACCCCTAAAAGAACAAGGTCAACTGATTACAACATCTCCCAGAAGTTCTCCATGAAAAACTACTCAGAATTGGTCAAAACTGGACCATCTCACCTGCTCCATAGTCAAAATGCGCTGCATCCCACCTAAATTCACACGGGAAGTGCGTTGAATACTGAAAAGCCCTTCTATGGGGTGCGATGGGTGAGAGTGGACAAATGGCAGGGTCAATCTGTGAGGTGGAGGATCATGGAATCTTCCAGAAACTTCTCCTGTGACACTTGCCTCTCTGCATTCGCCCAGGGACGAGTAAGAGATCATCAATTTCCAAGTGGAATCAAGAACTATCAGAGAGGACACTAATCAAATCTCAGAAGCTGACTCACCCCCCCTGCAAACATCTATATATGGATCCCTCATCCCAGAGATCTAGAGGCTGGAATTTTGTATCTTGTAAGGAAGTGTTGCTGGTTTCTTGGTGTAACATCATAGTGTTGGGTGATCTAAGATTTTCATGAGGTGAAGAAGGGCTTTCTTGCTAAGAGGATGACGCTGGGTCAAAACACTTGGTTGTAATCCTCTTTTCTATTCTTGATTATTAATAAAGTTATTCAAGTTTTCCTCCACATTCTTGTATGATTGATGATATATGCATTTGTGTGGTCAATATATATCTGGTCCTATATTGTTTATGATGATAAATCTATGTTCTTGGATAGTGTTATGATGCTTTGATTCTATAGGTGCTCTTTGAAGCTGGCTAGACGAGGAAGCGAGTGGCAAAGATCTATCAGAAGGGAGAGGAATCAAGCAAGGAGCCAAGCGCAAGACAGAGGTTGGTCTAATTCTTTCCCCTCTTATCTACTTCTCATAAAGGAAAACAAAAGTGGTTTTAGTTTGTTTGTTTCTAAGGTAGCTACCAACCTTAGTGGGACTAGCAGCTCTGCATAGACACTAGATTTCCCGATAACACTAAGCCCACAACCTTCCATCCTCAAATTGATGGCCAGACAGAGGTTGTCAACAGGATGATTGTACACATTCTACGCATGTACAACTCAAAGCATCCATGCACATGGGACGAGAGCCTCCCCTATATTTAGCACAGCTACAACCGAGCTCTTCACATCTCGATAGGCCACAACCATTTTCAGGTGGGCTTGGGATTCTAGCCACTATGTCCCATTGATGTGGCCATGCCATTTGCAACTATTCACACAGATTCGACTCATGTCCAGTTCAAAACAAATAAGGTCACCAACTTTACTGAGCACATCCAACATATTCACCAGTAGGTCCATGACATTCTGGAGAAATCAAATGCCAAGTACAAGCAGCAACATGATCAACATCAGGTGCCACATAAGTTTTAGGTGGGTGACAAAGTCTAGTTGTATTTGCGAAAGGAACGCCTTACTGGAGCCTATCAGAAACTGAGATCACTCTGATATGGTCCCTACACCATTACCAAGGCTGTGGGAGACAATGCATTTGAGCTCAACATTCCCCCATTCCTCGGCGTGCACCTAGTGTTCAATGTGGACCGTCTTCAGCCATACTTTCCACCATTACTAGACACATATGACATTGAGAACAACTCACACCCACAGAATTAAATCCAGATTGCATGGAACAAGCTACAACTAATCGAATCATGGACACACAGATCAATCACACTTTCCAACAGAATATCCAACTTTATCGATTTTCCAAAGCAGGCCAACTCCTTCACCAGGGCAAGTGGCTCACTAAGGACCAAGTTCAGGAGAAGTTTCCTCATCTCATGGAGGAACTCAATGCAATGGGGAGCATTGTTTCCTAAGGGGGGAGGAATGATCCAGGTGGATATTGGTGGCCACCTACCAAGTCCACTTGGACCCCCACCATTTTTCTCTCAGCTTTTTCAGTTTCCTTAATTGTATCACAACTTACTATTTTTAGCAATTTTTGGGTCTTGAACTTCTAGAGCCATTTTGAGGCCCTAAACGACATTTTTGGGAAAACTGGGAGCAACATTGGTCCATGGACCAATGTTGCTCTTCCCAAAGTTGTAGTTCTCAGATAGATCTTTCTAACGAGATATTGTGCGCGTCAAACGGAGATCATATGCCAAAGTTACGACCCCGGGAAGTTGATGTACCAATTTACCCAAACAGGGCCCACAGTTTGGCGTTTCATATTCTAGGGTTAGGTTTTTGGACGTTTAGGGTTTTCCATTGTTTCTCAACAATAAAAATGCCTTCGAGCCTCATTGTAATAGAGCTCAGAGGCATGTAGCCACCACATCTCTTCTCAGAGATAAGCTATCATTGCCATAGCTGTTTTATTTCCATTTCTTTTTGTAAGCATATCTCAGTATTTTACATTAATGAAATGAAGTATTATTTCTACTACATCTCTGTGTTTATCATTATCTCTGTAATTTGTTGAGTTCCTGTTTAAATCCAGATCAATACCTCCCCATGAGGTTATTTTCTCTGGAATATTATAGGCAGATAATGAGCTCTGATGATATCAATTTTGTCTCAGCCAAGAAAAAGACTCAGTTCAAGATCAAAAACTAGTTAGGCCCTTTTATTTGCAATACTAGAGAGGCAGAAGAGGAAGCATATCAAATTTTGCAACAAATGAAGTTTAAGAATAATTTCATGTGGAGGTATGACTCTCAAGGGTTTATAACCAAACTAAGAAAAAAGGTCAAATTGGGACCTTACATTCATCACCCTATACCAAAAATAGAGAGGTATGCCAATCAATTTGAGTGGTTGGAAAACACTCTCATAGATAGGGATAATACAAAGGTAGATGTTGAAAATACCTTGTTTGATTTAGAGAAACAACTTAATGAAAGCTCATTCCTGCAGGTACCAGAGCAAGAAGGAACCATGAGTACCCCTTTTGTTTTTCAAACTCCTTAGAATGAGGAAAAGAATCCCAAAAGGAATAGAGAGGAAGGCTCCAGCTCAGGTATGGACACTTCCAATGTACAGTATGAAGCTAGCCAGAGCAAAAGGCCTAGGCTCAATCCTATTTCAGAACAAGAAGAAACAGAAGGCTAAGTAGAAATAACTAATGTTGAGTTAGATATGAGCAAAGGCACAACTCCATCTGGAGAAACACAAGAGCCATCTACACCAAAAACTCAAATTTTAGAAAGGCAGCTCAGTGTAGAAGTCTCCTCATTCAATAAGCCTGCTGATAGAGAGAGGGACATGTTATCACTCAAGTTGTCCCCAGGTTGGAGTAAGGGATACGACCGAGGTAACCACAAACCAACTTTGGATTGCAGGTTCTATCCCACCTGCAATCAGAGAGGGCTCTCTCTTTGGGATTTAGCTTTGTTGAAAATGATCTTAGGCTAGCTATTGAGTTCAGGGGTTTTTTGTTCTGATTTTGGTGGGAAAATTGATGTTTCAGGTAGAGAGGTAGAGCATAGTGTGAAAATTTCAAACCATTGGGCATGGAGTCAAGGAGAAGGACTACTGGTGTGTTTTCTTGGTCACCATAGGGAACATGGAGCAAGATAGCTGCGCATGAAACAATGTTTCAGGTTTAAATGATGGAAAGAATGCTAAGTAACGAGAGGCAGTTAAGAATCTCTCAATCAGCTTAACAGATGGAGGTAACAGAGCTCTACCTAGGGGCAGTGAAGAATCCCTAGATAATTGGCAAAACACAGGTGAATCGGGGTAAATATGAGCCAGAAGGAATTCATATTCATGACCAATTCATTCAAAGGAAAACATAAAGAAACAACAGAAATTGAGCATAGAGTGTATTTAAACAAATTCTAAGCTATTCTTTCTTTCTGCTATTTAGATAGTGGTGAACAATAAAACAGAGGTAAGATGCACTTATTGTTTCAGGCTGAAGCACAAGAATTCCATCTTCATATCTTCAAAACATTCATTTACAACAGGCAGTTTGCTCTCCAAGCTTTCAACAATCTTTGGTTATAGAAAAAACTCAGGTATACAATGCGAGTCTCTAGTGAAAATTCTCAATTGACCAACCCTTGAAACAATGTAGAGAGCGGTATATATAGGGAAAAACTCTCTACAACTGCTTTTATTACAACTTGACCTAATCAAGTTCTAAAGAGTAATTAATTTGACCTAATCCTATCAGAAATAAATGCGTGAAAATATCTCGGGCTGCGCTGAGGGCTGCCATATCAAAACTGAGTAAATGATGTTGTCCTCGGTGGCTTGGTGCAGTGTTTTTTGAAATAAATGTGTATGGGTTTCTGCTTCTTTGCTGTCTGCCTGCATTTAAAGCTTTAACTGTGATTTGAGGGCAAGGATGGGCTTACGCCTCTTGATTTGACTTTCTGGGGGGCTCATCAATGTTCAGGTGCTTCGAGCCCCTAAAAAATCTTGGCTGATACTCTTTGGCTCTTCTTCTCCATCTGATACTCTTTGACAAATGAGTTGGGTCACTTTTCTTCTTTGTTGTGGGTCTAATCACAAATTAATGGCCGCTGTTCGGCCTCTGTTTCCTTTAGAACTGTCTTCTGCTCCTTTCGGCAAGCTTCGCGAAGAAAAATGGGTCATTCGGCGCCTTTCGGGCTTGCTGGGGGCTGCGTGATGAAAAGATTCCCTAAAGATTCCCCACTTCGGCCTATTTTATCCAGCGATGCGCAATTTCCAAATCGCGCATCAAAAACTGGCTTAGAAATTGATTCCGGGGCTCCGGAGTGCGATTTTCGCCCTTCGCGCTGAAATTACTGATGACGTCAGCATGACGGACTTCGTACGGCAGATGATGTCAGCGATGACGTCAGCATGATGATGTGGTGGGATGACGTCAGCATAATGACATCATCACGTACGGAGGTGACGTGGCAGTACGGCAAGGGACATGGTGGCAGGACACGTGACAAGGTGACTCGGCGGTATAGTGGCAGGAGGCCACGCACGCGGATGATGCAGCAGGTGACGTGGGGCTTACGTAACAGGGGGAGGGCGGTAAGTGGTTTCTGGGCGCACCGCCTTTGGACAGAGGTGGTTTCGGGGGAGGGGGCTCCGCCACAGCCCAGGAGGTGACGCCTGGCGGGAGTACGGCAGCAATACCGCCCATCTCTCGGACACTAACCTTCGGGCGCGTTGGGGGACAGGAAGGCCCGCCCACCATAGATCTATGGGGCGGGCGATCTAACGGTTGGCGGTGAAGGTGAGGTGGCGGAGGGATAAGGGGCGGGGTTTCCGTGGAATATTCGGATTTGAATAAAGCGCGGCAGGGGTTTAGACTTAGGTTTTGTGGGTTTGGGGGATTAATAACGGGCGGGTTAATATATTTACGTTCGGGACTTTAGCATAAGGGGTAAAACATGGGTTTTTGAGGGTTTATGAGCGGGGTTTTAACGATTTATGCACAAAAACTTAAGATAAAGGCGGAAATGTGGGTTTTTGAAGGTTTTAGGGCTAGGGGAGAGGTTGTTAGCATGACCAGGTGTCATCTAACTCCTGCTATGACACAGATGGGTTAAAAACAGCCCCAGATGGACCATTTTTTCCCTGACTTTAGAAGAAATATGGCTATATTGCCAGGGAGGGGATATTTACATGGGGGAGTTTTATATACATAGTTTTAGTAAGGGAAAGGGAAAAATGATAGGGAGTTATATACTAGAGTTAGTAGTTAATGTGGAGATGATAAGCAGGCGCTAAGGTAAGGGACCTTAGGCTGTTTTTTGGGGAAAGTGACTCATAAATGAGAAACAAAGAATCCTTGAGTGAAGCAGATCTTCACCAAGACAAATGACATGGATAATGATGAAACTAAGAGGAATCAAACAGATCTTGACCTCTTTGGGGAAATTAGTAAGTGACTTGGGGAATTAGAAGAAGGGGGAGTTATTGATGTCCAGCTTGAGATCCTCCAGATGAAAATTGCCTGATAACTGTGATTTGAAAAGATAAAACACTTTGTAACACAAAATTGATCATAAATCATCATTCTGCAACCTCACAGCTACCTACCCAGCCTACTCACCTAACATTTTTTCTTCTTTTGATTTGGGTGCACTTAGACTTGCAGACCCAGCTATACAATTTTTCTTTTGATCCTATCTAAATCTACACTTATTTCTGCCAGGGCCCAGATTAAGCAGTTGGGTCCCTTTGATTCTCTACCTATCTACAAATCTGCCAAGATTAAACTGTTTGGACAGATACATTCTCTATATTCTAAAACAGGAAATTGAAACCTAGGGAGACCAAGATTAGACTGTTTGGACCTCCCTTTAAAAACTCTTCAAAATTGGAACAACTCATCAAAATTGGAAAACAGCAGTGCTATTTGGACTAAGCACACTTCATGGTATCTTGTGGAAATATGGAACACTGCAGCCTACAAAGTATGACATATTTGGCATGTAAAAATGTCAATCATGAAAAATGAAACCCTGTTGCAACAGGAGGCTAACAGGACATTAAGGACAAGTTCAAGGAGATTAAAATGAGAAATGAGAAACTGAAGGTGGAATCCTATGCACAATATTTCAAGCTTACACCACTTAATCAAAGTAGGTTGATGTCAGCGTTTGACATAAAGGAAGGAAAGATGCAAATGTCCTTCATAAAGCCAAATGTATAACAACCGAAAACATCAACAGATTTCATGAAGAAAGACTTTGAAGTTTTGGCAAGGGATATTCATCCCATTGACCAGATTGAATTTCACAAGTAGGCTGGATAAATGATTTACTCCACCCTTACAAGAAAGGCCATGGCTGCACATCACTTGCAGAATTCACTGATTAACATTTCGGCCCAATATCAGTTGGAAAAGGCCTCCTCATAGGCCAAAGACACCAGAATCAAGTCTTTGGAAGACTTGGTAATTGAATTGGGACATGATCCCAAAGAAATCAAGGCTACTGAACAATTAATCAAAAAGAATAATGATGACATTGCAGCCCTCAAGAAACAATTGAAGATACCTCAACTACAACACCCCTAGACATAAGAAGTCTTGGAAAGTCAAACAAATCATGAAGAGTTGATGGACTTAGTCCTTAAACTCAATGATCAGTTGAGGGAGACAGAAAAGGAATTGGAAAACTTAATCCAATTAAAACAAACTGATCTTGGCACTACCTCGGTAATTGTCATCCTAGTAGTTACTAGGGATGTTCCTTCCACATTGGCAGCCTCATTGGCTCCCATAGCTCTAAGGGCCACAACACTACTGGTTTCTACAACATCTACATTAGCAACATGTACATCAGGTGAAGAAGCAGGAAAATTGGTTAAAGCAATGGAAGAAATGTCCATACAAACCAAAGAGATGAATAAGCTCAAAGAAAAAGTGACAAGCTTGGAAATTGATTACAAGCTTGCCAAAATCATGCACAAAGAAGAAGTGCAAAAGGCTACCAGGATGAGTGAAAGATTGAAAGCCCTGAAAAATGACTTAACACTGGAAGAACCCCTTGGACAGGCTAAGAAAAAACAATGGGCCAATATCATTGACTATATCAATGATATTTGGCCATATATTCAGGTGATTTTTGAGCAAATAGATTTGATAAAACTGGCTACAAAGGCCATCCAGAAAGTAAAAGCAGAATTAGGACAAATGCCAAAAGAATCAGCCAGAATTATCCAATTCCTTAACACCAAGAATAAATATGAGTTGTAGGAATTGGAAATAGTGGAAAGAACAGAGACAATTTTAGAGGTCAAAAATGTCCTCTCCAAGAGGAACTTGATGCAAAACTTGGAGGATAAGTGTCAAAATATGCAGCTAGCCATTGACAGATTTATGGCTAAGTTCTAGATTTTGAGAGAAAATGGATTACCCAATCCCTTAGTGATAAATGATAAGTTGATGAAACAGGAGGATTACAACAAGAAAATTATAGAGGTAGAAAAAGATCAGGTAAATACATCATCAATGAAGGCATTGCCAACAAGCAAAGTACTCTACCAAACATTTGAAAACTTGTTTTACCTCCAGCATGAGGTAAAACACTTGTTTATCAATAAGCCTACTTTTTCCAAATACACAGAGGCAGATGAAATATATAGAAAGATGCTAAAAATCCAATTACCTGATGTTGAAACATGGGAGAAATTAACTGATTTACTATAGAAATATGCAGTAAAAAGGTTAATGTACAGTAAAAGTAAAACAACATGGTAAAAGGATGTTGACAGATCAGCAGAGTCAAAGTGTATTAGATGAAAGTGTATCAGATGAAAGGCTAAAGTAAATGAAGCATCCAACGTGAAAGATCAAACAACAAAGTAGATTAAAGGGCAAAAGATCAAAGCCAACAGAACCAAAATAAAAGGGACAACATGAAACAGTTCAATAGTTGTCTCTATCTTCTTGCATGAAGATATTTCTTTTTCCTAGATTAGTTCTGAATATAGTTTCAGATATTTTGTAACTCCATTTGTATAAATACTTCAAAATTCGAAGTATGTAGGGTGGATTCTATTAGACATTTATGTAGACTTTTTTTATCAGAAGACCCAAAGGGTTATTGTATCATTAGATGAGCCAACAAGTTGGATTGATAAATAAAGATCAGATATTTCCAAGGATTCACGTGTTGAGTTAATTTCAGAAAAGTATTTTCATGTGTTATTGTTATTTTTCTCAAGTTATGCATAATCTTTAGTGTGTTTCCAAATCTAGATGTTATAATTGGAATAATATTTTAGAACTTGTTTAATTACACTTTGTCTTAACAGTTATGCATTTAAATGTTTTCTTCTGATATCTAAATTAAAGAATTCTTAATTTCTCTTTGGTTTAGATTGATTTCTTAAATATCCAGGTTAAAGTATTCTTAATTTCCCTTATATTTTGATTACCCCTTCATTCCTCATTCATTATCCGAGTCTGAGAACCCTTAATAGTTCTCTCACCCCGAGTGAAACCCTTTCACCCCTCTGTCTCAAAGATCTGAAAAAACACTCTGCTATCTTTCCCTTGGAACATTCCCTTTAGTGAGTTAATCCAGTTTTGCTTCCTTATTGTTTGACTCCGTAGCCCAATGGTTTAGAAGACATCATTCTATCCATCTGTCTAAGTGATCCCACCACCCAATCTCAAATACAAATCAAAAACCCCTTGAACAATCATAACTAGCCTAAAAGCATCTTAACTAAAACAAAGTTACATTTTAAAGAGAGAGCCCTCTCTAAGCATCAAAAAGGCTAGGTTCTGATCTCCAAAAGCAGTTTGTGGTTACCTTTGGTTTTTCCTTCTTTTTACTTCAAAAGAATTATCAGAGTGATAACATTTCTGGCGACCATACTGGGGACTTCGATCCTCAGTCTCATAAAACTTTAAGGAAACCTTAAATTAAATATTGAGCCCCTTAAGGTCATTACCTGAAGTAAGTTTTCAGAAAATTTCATAAAAACAGTTTAAAAACTTAAAATTTTGGCTCCTAAAAAGATTAACTATACTAGGGCAAACCCAAATCCGAACCCTACAACTATAGTGGATGACCCAGAGAGGATTTTAAGACAACCTAAAACAACAGAAACTCAAGCCAGTAGTAGCAGGTTAGTTAGATCCAATTCACTCCCTGCGGAGTTTCAACTTTAGAGAACATCCCTTTCGATTTTTCATTTGAACTCTCATTATTCAGAAGTAAATCTGAGAATGCAAACCACGAAACAATCTTAGATCCTGGGTTTGTTCAACTCATTGAATCAAAAAGGGTTATTATTTCATATTTAGATAAATTAGTCGTCGAGACTTTTGACAAATTAGAAGCTTGGGCCTCTAAATTGATAAGTAATGTTGAAAATAGCAACAAGAAATGCTAAAAATAGAAGTGCTAAAAATAGCAGTTTGGGTACCAATGCTGGATTGAGCAACAGGGAATGGAAAATGGAAGTGCTAAAAATAACATTCTATTTTTAGTAGTTCAGGATGGATTCCTATTTTAGCTAGTTCCTGGACTAAACATAGGAAGTAAAATTCAAATTTGAACTTAACAGTTGTTTGAAAATAAATTAATTAATTCACCATGAGTCAATTAGTTGTGAAAAATCAAACATAAAGTCTATGTGAGGACATGCATCAATTTATCTATTAATTGATGAGTTTATCCACGAGTTAAAGAGATAAGGATGAGTTCTAATTTGAGTTGTAATTACTTGGCTCAGTTAATTGAGTCAAGTCTAGTTATAATTGATTTAAACAGTTTGTTTAAATTAAGTAAGTTTAGTTAGTTAATGCATGCTTACATATAACTGTTGCACTTCAGATAACTAAATATTCTCTCAAGAATAAATCATGCATGTCAGTTCAGACAGAGACCCAGTTGAGATCAAAGAAGGGATAGTGTACTATCAGTTGGATGAATATTTTTCCTATAAAGGAAGTTCATCCAAAAAATGAAAAATGAAACCCTGTTGCAACAGGAGGCTAACAGGACATTAAGGACAAGTTCAAGGAGATTAAAATGAGAAATGAGAAACTGAAGGTGGAATCCTATGCACAATATTTCAAGCTTACACCACTTAATCAAAGTAGGTTGATGTCAGCGTTTGACATAAAGGAAGGAAAGATGCAAATGTCCTTTCATAAAGCCAAATGTATAACAACCGAAAACATCAGCAGATTTCATGAAGAAAGACTTTGAAGTTTTGGCAAGGGATATTCATCCCATTGACCAGATTGAATTTCACAAGTAGGCTGGATAAATGATTTACTCCACCCTTACAAGAAAGGCCATGGCTGCACATCACTTGCAGAATTCACTGATTAACATTTCGGCCCAATATCAGTTGGAAAAGGCCTCCTCATAGGCCAAAGACACCAGAATCAAGTCTTTGGAAGACTTGGTAATTGAATTGGGACATGATCCCAAAGAAATCAAGGCTACTGAACAATTAATCAAAAAGAATAATGATGACATTGCAGCCCTCAAGAAACCATTGAAGATACCTCAACTACAACACCCCTAGACATAAGAAGTCTTGGAAAGTCAAACAAATCATGAAGAGTTGATGGACTTAGTCCTTAAACTCAATGATCAGTTGAGGGAGACAGAAAAGGAATTGGAAAACTTAATCCAATTAAAACAAACTGATCTTGGCACTACCTCGGTAATTGTCATCCTAGTAGTTACTAGGGATGTTCCTTCCACATTGGCAGCCTCATTGGCTCCCATAGCTCTAAGGGCCACAACACTACTGGTTTCTACAACATCTACATTAGCAACATGTACATCAAGTGAAGAAGCAGGAAAATTGGTTAAAGCAATGGAAGAAATGTCCATACAAACCAAAGAGATGAATAAGCTCAAAGAAAAAGTGACAAGCTTGGAAATTGATTACAAGCTTGCCAAAATCATGCACAAAGAAGAAGTGCAAAAGGCTACCAGGATGAGTGAAAGATTGAAAGCCCTGAAAAATGACTTAACACTGGAAGAACCCCTTGGACAGGCTAAGAAAAAACAATGGGCCAATATCATTGACTATATCAATGATATTTGGCCATATATTCAGGTGATTTTTGAGCAAATAGATTTGATAAAACTGGCTACAAAGGCCATCCAGAAAGTAAAAGCAGAATTAGGACAAATGCCAAAAGAATCAGCCAGAATTATCCAATTCCTTAACACCAAGAATAAATATGAGTTGCAGGAATTGGAAATAGTGGAAAGAACAGAGACAATTTTAGAGGTCAAAAATGTCCTCTCCAAGAGGAACTTGATGCAAAACTTGGAGGATAAGTGTCAAAATATGCAGCTAGCCATTGACAGATTTATGGCTAAGTTCTAGATTTTGAGAGAAAATGGATTACCCAATCCCTTAGTGATAAATGATAAGTTGATGAAACAGGAGGATTACAACAAGAAAATTATAGAGGTAGAAAAAGATCAGGTAAATACATCATCAATGAAGCCATTGCCAACAAGAAAATTACTCTACCAAACATTTGAAAACTTGTTTTACCTCCAGCATGAGGTAAAACACTTGTTTATCAATAAGCCTACTTTTTCCAAATACACAGAGGCAGATGAAATATATAGAAAGATGCTAACAATCCAATTACCTGATGTTGAAACATGGGAGAAATTAACTGATTTACTATAGAAATATGCAGTAAAAAGGTTAATGTACAGTAAAAGTAAAACAACATGGTAAAAGGATGTTGACAGATCAGCAGAGTCAAAGTGTATTAGATGAAAGTGTATCAGATGAAAGGCTAAAGTAAATGAAGCATCCAACGTGAAAGATCAAACAACAAAGTAGATTGAAGGGCAAAAGATCAAAGCCAACAGAACCAAAATAAAGGGGACAACATGAAACAGTTCAATAATTGTCTCTATCTTCTTTCATGAAGATATTTCTTTTTCCTAGATTAGTTCTGAATATAGTTTCAGATATTTTGTAACTCCATTTGTATAAATACTTCAAAATTCGAAGTATGTAGGGTGGATTCTATTAGACATTTATGTAGAATTTTTTTATCAGAAGACCCAAAGGGTTATTGTATCATTAGATGAGCCAACAAGTTGGATTGATAAATAAAGATCAGACATTTCCAAGGATTCACGTGTTGAGTTAATTTCAGAAAAGTATTTTCACGTGTTATTGTTATTTTTCTCAAGTTATGCATAATCTTTAGTGTGTTTCCAAATCTAGATGTTATAATTGGAATAATATTTTAGAACTTGTTTAATTACACTTTGTCTTAACAGTTATGCATTTAAATGTTTTCTTCTGATATCTAAATTAAAGAATTCTTAATTTCTCTTTGGTTTAGATTGATTTCTTAAATATCCAGGTTAAAGTATTCTTAATTTCCCTTATATTTTGATTACCCCTTCATTCCTCATTCATTATCCGAGTCTGAGAACCCTTAATAGCTCTCTCACCCCGAGTGAAACCCTTTCACCCCTCTGTCTCAAAGATCTGAAAAAACACTCTGCTATCTTTCCCATGGAACATTCCCTTTAGTGAGTTAATCCAGTTTTGCTTCCTTATTGTTTGACTCCGTAGCCCAATGGTTTAGAAGACATCATTCTATCCATCTGTCTAAGTGATCCCACCACCCAATCTCAAATACAAATCAAAAACCCCTTGAACAATCATAACTAGCCTAAAAGCATCTTAACTAAAACAAAGTTACATTTTAAAGAGAGAGCCCTCTCTAAGCATCAAAAAGGCTAGGTTCTGATCTCCAAAAGCAGTTTGTGGTTACCTTTTGTTTTTCCTTCTTTTTACTTCAAAAGAATTATCAGAGTGATAACATTTCTGGCGACCATATTGGGGACTTCGATCCTCGGTCTCATAAAACTTTAAGGAAACCTTAAATTAAATATTGAGCCCCTTAAGGTCATTACCTGAAGTAAGTTTTCAGAAAATTTCATAAAAACAGTTTAAAAACTTCAAATTTTGGCTCCTAAAAAGATTAACTATACTAGGGCAAACCCAGATCCGAACCCTACAACTATAGTGGATGACCCAGAGAGGATTTTAAGACAACCTAAAACAACAGAAACTCAAGCCAGTAGTAGCAGGTTAGTTAGATCCAATTCACTCCCTGCGGAGTTTCAACTTTAGAGAACATCCCTTTCGATTTTTCATTTGAACTCTCATTATTCAGAAGTAAATCTGAGAATGCAAACCACGAAACAATCTTAGATCCTGGGTTTGTTCAACTCATTGAATCAAAAAGGGTTATTATTTCATATTTAGATAAATTAGTCGTCGAGACTTTTGACAAATTAGAAGCTTGGGCCTCTAAATTGATAAGTAATGTTGAAAATAGCAACAAGAAATGCTAAAAATAGAAGTGCTAAAAATAGCAGTTTGGGTACCAATGCTGGATTGAGCAACAGGGAATGGAAAATGGAAGTGCTAAAAATAACATTCTATTTTTAGTAGTTCAGGATGGATTCCTATTTTAGCTAGTTCCTGGACTAAACATAGGAAGTAAAATTCAAATTTGAACTTAACAGTTGTTTGAAAATAAATTAATTAATTCACCATGAGTCAATTAGTTGTGAAAAATCAAACATAAAGTCTATGTGAGGACATGCATCAATTTATCTATTAATTGATGAATTTATCCACGAGTTAAAGAGATAAGGATGAGTTCTAATTTGAGTTGTAATTACTTGGCTCAGTTAATTGAGTCAAGTCTAGTTATAATTGATTTAAACAGTTTGTTTAAATTAAGTAAGTTTAGTTAGTTAATGCATGCTTACATATAACTGTTGCACTTCAGATAACTAAATATTCTCTCAAGAATAAATCATGCATGTCAGTTCAGACAGAGACCCAGTTGAGATCAAAGAAGGGATAGTGTACTATCAGTTGGATGAATATTTTTCCTATAAAGGAAGTTCATCCAAAAAATGAAAAATGAAACCCTGTTGCAACAGGAGGCTAACAGGACATTAAGGACAAGTTCAAGGAGATTAAAATGAGAAATGAGAAACTGAAGGTGGAATCCTATGCACAATATTTCAAGCTTACACCACTTAATCAAAGTAGGTTGATGTCAGCGTTTGACATAAAGGAAGGAAAGATGCAAATGTCCTTTCATAAAGCCAAATGTATAACAACCGAAAACATCAGCAGATTTCATGAAGAAAGACTTTGAAGTTTTGGCAAGGGATATTCATCCCATTGACCAGATTGAATTTCACAAGTAGGCTGGATAAATGATTTACTCCACCCTTACAAGAAAGGCCATGGCTGCACATCACTTGCAGAATTCACTGATTAACATTTCGGCCCAATATCAGTTGGAAAAGGCCTCCTCATAGGCCAAAGACACCAGAATCAAGTCTTTGGAAGACTTGGTAATTGAATTGGGACATGATCCCAAAGAAATCAAGGCTACTGAACAATTAATCAAAAAGAATAATGATGACATTGCAGCCCTCAAGAAACAATTGAAGATACCTCAACTACAACACCCCTAGACATAAGAAGTCTTGGAAAGTCAAACAAATCATGAAGAGTTGATGGACTTAGTCCTTAAACTCAATGATCAGTTGAGGGAGACAGAAAAGGAATTGGAAAACTTAATCCAATTAAAACAAACTGATCTTGGCACTACCTCGGTAATTGTCATCCTAGTAGTTACTAGGGATGTTCCTTCCACATTGGCAGCCTCATTGGCTCCCATAGCTCTAAGGGCCACAACACTACTGGTTTCTACAACATCTACATTAGCAACATGTACATCAGGTGAAGAAGCAGGAAAATTGGTTAAAGCAATGGAAGAAATGTCCATACAAACCAAAGAGATGAATAAGCTCAAAGAAAAAGTGACAAGCTTGGAAATTGATTACAAGCTTGCCAAAATCATGCACAAAGAAGAAGTGCAAAAGGCTACCAGGATGAGTGAAAGATTGAAAGCCCTGAAAAATGACTTAACACTGGAAGAACCCCTTGGACAGGCTAAGAAAAAACAATGGGCCAATATCATTAACTATATCAATGATATTTGGCCATATATTCAGGTGATTTTTGAGCAAATAGATTTGATAAAACTGGCTACAAAGGCCATCCAGAAAGTAAAAGCAGAATTAGGACAAATGCCAAAAGAATCAGCCAGAATTATCCAATTCCTTAACACCAAGAATAAATATGAGTTGCAGGAATTGGAAATAGTGGAAAGAACAGAGACAATTTTAGAGGTCAAAAATGTCCTCTCCAAGAGGAACTTGATGCAAAACTTGGAGGATAAGTGTCAAAATATGCAGCTAGCCATTGACAGATTTATGGCTAAGTTCTAGATTTTGAGAGAAAATGGATTACCCAATCCCTTAGTGATAAATGATAAGTTGATGAAACAGGAGGATTACAACAAGAAAATTATAGAGGTAGCAAAAGATCAGGTAAATACATCATCAATGAAGGCATTGCCAACAAGCAAAGTACTCTACCAAACATTTGAAAACTTGTTTTACCTCCAGCATGAGGTAAAACACTTGTTTATCAATAAGCCTACTTTTTCCAAATACACAGAGGCAGATGAAATATATAGAAAGATGCTAAAAATCCAATTACCTGATGTTGAAACATGGGAGAAATTAACTGATTTACTATAGAAATATGCAGTAAAAAGGTTAATGTACAGTAAAAGTAAAACAACATGGTAAAAGGATGTTGACAGATCAGCAGAGTCAAAGTGTATTAGATGAAAGTGTATCAGATGAAAGGCTAAAGTAAATGAAGCATCCAACGTGAAAGATCAAACAACAAAGTAGATTAAAGGGCAAAAGATCAAAGCCAACAGAACCAAAATAAAGGGGACAACATGAAACAGTTCAATAGTTGTCTCTATCTTCTTGCATGAAGATATTTCTTTTTCCTAGATTAGTTCTGAATATAGTTTCAGATATTTTGTAACTCCATTTGTATAAATACTTCAAAATTCGAAGTATGTAGGGTGGATTCTATTAGACATTTATGTAGACTTTTTTTATCAGAAGACCCAAAGGGTTATTGTATCATTAGATGAGCCAACAAGTTGGATTGATAAATAAAGATCAGATATTTCCAAGGATTCACGTGTTGAGTTAATTTCAGAAAAGTATTTTCATGTGTTATTGTTATTTTTCTCAAGTTATGCATAATCTTTAGTGTGTTTCCAAATCTAGATGTTATAATTGGAATAATATTTTAGAACTTGTTTAATTACACTTTGTCTTAACAGTTATGCATTTAAATGTTTTCTTCTGATATCTAAATTAAAGAATTCTTAATTTCTCTTTGGTTTAGATTGATTTCTTAAATATCCAGGTTAAAGTATTCTTAATTTCCCTTATATTTTGATTACCCCTTCATTCCTCATTCATTATCCGAGTCTGAGAACCCTTAATAGCTCTCTCACCCCGAGTGAAACCCTTTCACCCCTCTGTCTCAAAGATCTGAAAAAACACTCTGCTATCTTTCCCTTGGAACATTCCCTTTAGTGAGTTAATCCAGTTTTGCTTCCTTATTGTTTGACTCCGTAGCCCAATGGTTTAGAAGACATCATTCTATCCATCTGTCTAAGTGATCCCACCACCCAATCTCAAATACAAATCAAAAACCCCTTGAACAATCATAACTAGCCTAAAAGCATCTTAACTAAAACAAAGTTACATTTTAAAGAGAGAGCCCTCTCTAAGCATCAAAAAGGCTAGGTTCTGATCTCCAAAAGCAGTTTGTGGTTACCTTTTGTTTTTCCTTCTTTTTACTTCAAAAGAATTATCAGAGTGATAACATTTCTGGCGACCATATTGGGGACTTCGATCCTCGGTCTCATAAAACTTTAAGGAAAACTTAAATTAAATATTGAGCCCCTTAAGGTCATTACCTGAAGTAAGTTTTCAGAAAATTTCATAAAAACAGTTTAAAAACTTCAAATTTTGGCTCCTAAAAAGATTAACTATACTAGGGCAAACCCAGATCCGAACCCTACAACTATAGTGGATGACCCAGAGAGGATTTTAAGACAACCTAAAACAACAGAAACTCAAGCCAGTAGTAGCAGGTTAGTTAGATCCAATTCACTCCCTGCGGAGTTTCAACTTTAGAGAACATCCCTTTCGATTTTTCATTTGAACTCTCATTATTCAGAAGTAAATCTGAGAATGCAAACCACGAAACAATCTTAGATCCTGGGTTTGTTCAACTCATTGAATCAAAAAGGGTTATTATTTCATATTTAGATAAATTAGTCGTCGAGACTTTTGACAAATTAGAAGCTTGGGCCTCTAAATTGATAAGTAATGTTGAAAATAGCAACAAGAAATGCTAAAAATAGAAGTGCTAAAAATAGCAGTTTGGGTACCAATGCTGGATTGAGCAACAGGGAATGGAAAATGGAAGTGCTAAAAATAACATTCTATTTTTAGTAGTTCAGGATGGATTCCTATTTTAGCTAGTTCCTGGACTAAACATAGGAAGTAAAATTCAAATTTGAACTTAACAGTTGTTTGAAAATAAATTAATTAATTCACCATGAGTCAATTAGTTGTGAAAAATCAAACATAAAGTCTATGTGAGGACATGCATCAATTTATCTATTAATTGATGAATTTATCCACGAGTTAAAGAGATAAGGATGAGTTCTAATTTGAGTTGTAATTACTTGGCTCAGTTAATTGAGTCAAGTCTAGTTATAATTGATTTAAACAGTTTGTTTAAATTAAGTAAGTTTAGTTAGTTAATGCATGCTTACATATAACTGTTGCACTTCAGATAACTAAATATTCTCTCAAGAATAAATCATGCATGTCAGTTCAGACAGAGACCCAGTTGAGATCAAAGAAGGGATAGTGTACTATCAGTTGGATGAATATTTTTCCTATAAAGGAAGTTCATCCAAAAAATGAAAAATGAAACCCTGTTGCAACAGGAGGCTAACAGGACATTAAGGACAAGTTCAAGGAGATTAAAATGAGAAATGAGAAACTGAAGGTGGAATCCTATGCACAATATTTCAAGCTTACACCACTTAATCAAAGTAGGTTGATGTCAGCGTTTGACATAAAGGAAGGAAAGATGCAAATGTCCTTCATAAAGCCAAATGTATAACAACCGAAAACATCAGCAGATTTCATGAAGAAAGACTTTGAAGTTTTGGCAAGGGATATTCATCCCATTGACCAGATTGAATTTCACAAGTAGGCTAGAGAAATGATTTACTCCACCCTTACAAGAAAGGCCATGGCTGCACATCAGTTGCAGAATTCACTGAATAACATTTTGGCCCAATATCAGTTGGAAAAGGCCTCCTCATAGGCCAAAGACACCAGAATCAAGTCTTTGGAAGACTTGGTAATTGAATTGGGACATGATCCCAAAGACATCAAGGCTACTGAACAATTAATCAAAAAGAATAATGATGACATTGCAGCCCTCAAGAAACAATTGAAGATACCTCAACTACAACACCCCTAGACATAAGAAGTCTTGGAAAGTCAAACAAATCATGAAGAGTTGATGGACTTAGTCCTTAAACTCAATGATCAGTTGAGGGAGACAGAAAAGGAATTGGAAAACTTAATCCAATTAAAACAAACTGATCTTGGCACTACCTCGGTAAATGTCATCCTAGTAGTTACCATGGTTGTTCCTTCCACATTGGCAGCCTCATTGGCTCCCATAGCTCCAATGGCCACAACACTACTGGTTTCTACAACATCTACATTAGCAACATGTACATCAGGTGAAGAAGCAGGAAAATTGGTTAAAGCTATGGAAGAAATGTCCATACAAACCAAAGAGATGAATAAGCTCAAAGAAAAAGTGACAAGCTTGGAAATTGATTACAAGCTTGCCAAAATCATGCACAAAGAAGAAGTGCAAAAGGCTACCAGGATGAGTGAAAGATTGAAAGCCCTGAAAAATGACTTAACACTGGAAGAACCCCTTGGACAGGCTAAGAAAAAACAATGGGCCAATATCATTGACTATATCAATGATATTTGGCCATATATTCAGGTGATTTTTGAGCAAATAGATTTGATAAAACTGGCTACAAAGGCCATCCAGAAAGTAAAAGCAGAATTAGGACAAATGCCAAAAGAATCAGCCAGAATTATCCAATTCCTTAACACCAAGAATAAATATGAGTTGCAGGAATTGGAAATAGTGGAAAGAACAGAGACAATTTTAGAGGTCAAAAATGTCCTCTCCAAGAGGAACTTGATGCAAAACTTGGAGGATAAGTGTCAAAATATGCAGCTAGCCATTGACAGATTTATGGCTAAGTTCTAGATTTTGAGAGAAAATGGATTACCCAATCCCTTAGTGATAAATGATAAGTTGATGAAACAGGAGGATTACAACAAGAAAATTATAGAGGTAGAAAAAGATCAGGTAAATACATCATCAATGAAGGCATTGCCAACAAGCAAAGTACTCTACCAAACATTTGAAAACTTGTTTTACCTCCAGCATGAGGTAAAACACTTGTTTATCAATAAGCCTACTTTTTCCAAATACACAGAGGCAGATGAAATATATAGAAAGATGCTAAAAATCCAATTACCTGATGTTGAAACATGGGAGAAATTAACTGATTTACTATAGAAATATGCAGTAAAAAGGTTAATGTACAGTAAAAGTAAAACAACATGGTAAAAGGATGTTGACAGATCAGCAGAGTCAAAGTGTATTAGATGAAAGTGTATCAGATGAAAGGCTAAAGTAAATGAAGCATCCAACGTGAAAGATCAAACAACAAAGTAGATTAAAGGGCAAAAGATCAAAGCCAACAGAACCAAAATAAAGGGGACAACATGAAACAGTTCAATAGTTGTCTCTATCTTCTTGCATGAAGATATTTCTTTTTCCTAGATTAGTTCTGAATATAGTTTCAGATATTTTGTAACTCCATTTGTATAAATACTTCAAAATTCGAAGTATGTAGGGTGGATTCTATTAGACATTTATGTAGACTTTTTTTATCAGAAGACCCAAAGGGTTATTGTATCATTAGATGAGCCAACAAGTTGGATTGATAAATAAAGATCAGATATTTCCAAGGATTCACGTGTTGAGTTAATTTCAGAAAAGTATTTTCATGTGTTATTGTTATTTTTCTCAAGTTATGCATAATCTTTAGTGTGTTTCCAAATCTAGATGTTATAATTGGAATAATATTTTAGAACTTGTTTAATTACACTTTGTCTTAACAGTTATGCATTTAAATGTTTTCTTCTGATATCTAAACTAAAGAATTCTTAATTTCTCTTTGGTTTAGATTGATTTCTTAAATATCCAGGTTAAAGTATTCTTAATTTCCCTTTTATTTTGATTACCCCTTCATTCCTCATTCATTATCCGAGTCTGAGAACCCTTAATTGCTCTCTCACCCCGAGTGAAACCCTTTCACCCCTCTGTCTCAAAGATCTGAAAAAACACTCTGCTATCTTTCCCTTGGAACATTCCCTTTAGTGAGTTAATCCAGTTTTGCTTCCTTATTGTTTGACTCCATAGCCCAATGGTTTAAAAGACATCATTCTATCCATCTGTCTAAGTGATCCCACCACCCAATCTCAAATACAAATCAAAAACCCCTTGAACAATCATAACTAGCCTAAAAGCATCTTAACTAAAACAAAGTTAAATTTTAAAGAGAGAGCCCTCTCTAAGCATCAAGAAGGCTAGGTTCTGATCTCCAAAAGCAGTTTGTGGTTACCTTTTGTTTTTCTTTCTTTTTACTCCAAAAGAATTATCAGAGTGATAACATTTCTGGCGACCATATTGGGGACTTCGATCCTCGGTCTCATAAAACTTTAAGGAAACCTTAAATTAAATATTGAGCCCCTTAAGGTCATTACCTGAAGTAAGTTTTCAGAAAATTTCATAAAAACAGTTTAAAAACTTAAAATTTTGGCTCCTAAAAAGATTCACTATACTAGGGCAAACCCAGATCCGAACCCTACAACTATAGTGGATGACCCAGAGAGGATTTTAAGACAACCTAAAACAACAGAAACTCAAGCCAGTAGTAGCAGGTTAGTTAGATCCAATTCACTCCCTGCGGAGTTTCAACTTTAGAGAACATCCCTTTCGATTTTTCATTTGAACTCTCATTATTCAGAAGTAAATCTGAGAATGCAAACCACGAAACAATCTTAGATCCTGGGTTTGTTCAACTCATTGAATCAAAAAGGGTTATTATTTCATATTTAGATAAATTAGTCATCGAGACTTTTGACAAATTAGAAGCTTGGGCCTCTAAATTGATAAGTAATGTTGAAAATAGCAACAAGAAATGCTAAAAATAGAAGTGCTAAAAATAGCAGTTTGGGTACCAATGCTGGATTGAGCAACAGGGAATGGAAAATGGAAGTGCTAAAAATAACATTCTATTTTTAGTAGTTCAGGATGGATTCCTATTTTAGCTAGTTCCTGGACTAAACATAGGAAGTAAAATTCAAATTTGAACTTAACAGTTGTTTGAAAATAAATTAATTAATTCACCATGAGTCAATTAGTTGTGAAAAATCAAACATAAAGTCTATGTGAGGACATGCATCAATTTATCTATTAATTGATGAATTTATCCACGAGTTAAAGAGATAAGGATGAGTTCTAATTTGAGTTGTAATTACTTGGCTCAGTTAATTGAGTCAAGTCTAGTTATAATTGATTTAAACAGTTTGTTTAAATTAAGTAAGTTTAGTTAGTTAATGCATGCTTACATATAACTGTTGCACTTCAGATAACTAAATATTCTCTCAAGAATAAATCATGCATGTCAGTTCAGACAGAGACCCAGTTGAGATCAAAGAAGGGATAGTGTACTATCAGTTGGATGAATATTTTTCCTATAAAGGAAGTTCATCCAAAAAATGAAAAATGAAACCCTGTTGCAACAGGAGGCTAACAGGACATTAAGGACAAGTTCAAGGAGATTAAAATGAGAAATGAGAAACTGAAGGTGGAATCCTATGCACAATATTTCAAGCTTACACCACTTAATCAAAGTAGGTTGATGTCAGCGTTTGACATAAAGGAAGGAAAGATGCAAATGTCCTTTCATAAAGCCAAATGTATAACAACCGAAAACATCAGCAGATTTCATGAAGAAAGACTTTGAAGTTTTGGCAAGGGATATTCATCCCATTGACTAGATTGAATTTCACAAGTAGGCTGGATAAATGATTTACTCCACCCTTACAAGAAAGGCCATGGCTGCACATCACTTGCAGAATTCACTGATTAACATTTCGGCCCAATATCAGTTGGAAAAGGCCTCCTCATAGGCCAAAGACACCAGAATCAAGTCTTTGGAAGACTTGGTAATTGAATTGGGACATGATCCCAAAGAAATCAAGGCTACTGAACAATTAATCAAAAAGAATAATGATGACATTGCAGCCCTCAAGAAACAATTGAAGATACCTCAACTACAACACCCCTAGACATAAGAAGTCTTGGAAAGTCAAACAAATCATGAAGAGTTGATGGACTTAGTCCTTAAACTCAATGATCAGTTGAGGGAGACAGAAAAGGAATTGGAAAACTTAATCCAATTAAAACAAACTGATCTTGGCACTACCTCGGTAATTGTCATCCTAATAGTTACTAGGGATGTTCCTTCCACATTGGCAGCCTCATTGGCTCCCATAGCTCTAAGGGCCACAACACTACTGGTTTCTACAACATCTACATTAGCAACATGTACATCAGGTGAAGAAGCAGGAAAATTGGTTAAAGCAATGGAAGAAATGTCCATACAAACCAAAGAGATGAATAAGCTCAAAGAAAAAGTGACAAGCTTGGAAATTGATTACAAGCTTGCCAAAATCATGCACAAAGAAGAAGTGCAAAAGGCTACCAGGATGAGTGAAAGATTGAAAGCCCTGAAAAATGACTTAACACTGGAAGAACCCCTTGGACAGGCTAAGAAAAAACAATGGGCCAATATCATTGACTATATCAATGATATTTGGCCATATATTCAGGTGATTTTTGAGCAAATAGATTTGATAAAACTGGCTACAAAGGCCATCCAGAAAGTAAAAGCAGAATTAGGACAAATGCCAAAAGAATCAGCCAGAATTATCCAATTCCTTAACACCAAGAATAAATATGAGTTGCAGGAATTGGAAATAGTGGAAAGAACAGAGACAATTTTAGAGGTCAAAAATGTCCTCTCCAAGAGGAACTTGATGCAAAACTTGGAGGATAAGTGTCAAAATATGCAGCTAGCCATTGACAGATTTATGGCTAAGTTCTAGATTTTGAGAGAAAATGGATTACCCAATCCCTTAGTGATAAATGATAAGTTGATGAAACAGGAGGATTACAACAAGAAAATTATAGAGGTAGAAAAATATCAGGTAAATACATCATCAATGAAGGCATTGCCAACAAGCAAATTACTCTACCAAACATTTGAAAACTTGTTTTACCTCCAGCATGAGGTAAAACACTTGTTTATCAATAAGCCTACTTTTTCCAAATACACAGAGGCAGATGAAATATATAGAAAGATGCTAAAAATCCAATTACCTGATGTTGAAACATGGGAGAAATTAACTGATTTACTATAGAAATATGCAGTAAAAAGGTTAATGTACAGTAAAAGTAAAACAACATGGTAAAAGGATGTTGACAGATCAGCAGAGTCAAAGTGTATTAGATGAAAGTGTATCAGATGAAAGGCTAAAGTAAATGAAGCATCCAACGTGAAAGATCAAACAACAAAGTAGATTAAAGGGCAAAAGATCAAAGCCAACAGAACCAAAATAAAAGGGACAACATGAAACAGTTCAATAGTTGTCTCTATCTTCTTGCATGAAGATATTTCTTTTTCCTAGATTAGTTCTGAATATAGTTTCAGATATTTTGTAACTCCATTTGTATAAATACTTCAAAATTCGAAGTATGTAGGGTGGATTCTATTAGACATTTATGTAGACTTTTTTTATCAGAAGACCCAAAGGGTTATTGTATCATTAGATGAGCCAACAAGTTGGATTGATAAATAAAGATCAGATATTTCCAAGGATTCACGTGTTGAGTTAATTTCAGAAAAGTATTTTCATGTGTTATTGTTATTTTTCTCAAGTTATGCATAATCTTTAGTGTGTTTCCAAATCTAGATGTTATAATTGGAATAATATTTTAGAACTTGTTTAATTACACTTTGTCTTAACAGTTATGCATTTAAATGTTTTCTTCTGATATCTAAATTAAAGAATTCTTAATTTCTCTTTGGTTTAGATTGATTTCTTAAATATCCAGGTTAAAGTATTCTTAATTTCCCTTATATTTTGATTACCCCTTCATTCCTCATTCATTATCCGAGTCTGAGAACCCTTAATAGCTCTCTCACCCCGAGTGAAACCCTTTCACCCCTCTGTCTCAAAGATCTGAAAAAACACTCTGCTATCTTTCCCTTGGAACATTCCCTTTAGTGAGTTAATCCAGTTTTGCTTCCTTATTGTTTGACTCCATAGCCCAATGGTTTAGAAGACATCATTCTATCCATCTGTCTAAGTGATCCCACAACCCAATCTCAAATACAAATCAAAAACCCCTTGAACAATCATAACTAGCCTAAAAGCATCTTAACTAAAACAAAGTTACATTTTAAAGAGAGAGCCCTCTCTAAGCATCAAAAAGGCTAGGTTCTGATCTCCAAAAGCAGTTTGTGGTTACCTTTTGTTTTTCCTTCTTTTTACTTCAAAAGAATTATCAGAGTGATAACATTTCTGGCGACCATATTGGGGACTTCGATCCTCGGTCTCATAAAACTTTAAGGAAACCTTAAATTAAATATTGAGCCCCTTAAGGTCATTACCTGAAGTAAGTTTTCAGAAAATTTCATAAAAACAGTTTAAAAACTTCAAATTTTGGCTCCTAAAAAGATTAACTATACTAGGGCAAACCCAGATCCGAACCCTACAACTATAGTGGATGACCCAGAGAGGATTTTAAGACAACCTAAAACAACAGAAACTCAAGCCAGTAGTAGCAGGTTAGTTAGATCCAATTCACTCCCTGCGGAGTTTTCAACTTTAGAGAACATCCCTTTCGATTTTTCATTTGAACTCTCATTATTCAGAAGTAAATCTGAGAATGCAAACCACGAAACAATCTTAGATCCTGGGTTTGTTCAACTCATTGAATCAAAAAGGGTTATTATTTCATATTTAGATAAATTAGTCGTCGAGACTTTTGACAAATTAGAAGCTTGGGCCTCTAAATTGATAAGTAATGTTGAAAATAGCAACAAGAAATGCTAAAAATAGAAGTGCTAAAAATAGCAGTTTGGGTACCAATGCTGGATTGAGCAACAGGGAATGGAAAATGGAAGTGCTAAAAATAACATTCTATTTTTAGTAGTTCAGGATGGATTCCTATTTTAGCTAGTTCCTGGACTAAACATAGGAAGTAAAATTCAAATTTGAACTTAACAGTTGTTTGAAAATAAATTAATTAATTCACCATGAGTCAATTAGTTGTGAAAAATCAAACATAAAGTCTATGTGAGGACATGCATCAATTTATCTATTAATTGATGAATTTATCCACGAGTTAAAGAGATAAGGATGAGTTCTAATTTGAGTTGTAATTACTTGGCTCAGTTAATTGAGTCAAGTCTAGTTATAATTGATTTAAACAGTTTGTTTAAATTAAGTAAGTTTAGTTAGTTAATGCATGCTTACATATAACTGTTGCATTTCAGATAACTAAATATTCTCTCAAGAATAAATCATGCATGTCAGTTCAGACAGAGACCCAGTTGAGATCAAAGAAGGGATAGTGTACTATCAGTTGGATGAATATTTTTCCTATAAAGGAAGTTCATCCATGATGAGGATTTATCTCCTTCAGGACTGCGTAGTTGGATCAGAGGTTAGTGAGTGTGTGAAGAGGCCAATTCACACAAGTGGTTGCACTGGACCGCAATCAGAATTGTGCAAAGAAATAGGAGGCTTGGAGGGCAGACCAGAGGTTAGATAGAGGCCTTTGACTATCTATGAGAAGCAGAGGTATTGCAGAGAGAGTATGATAGCTTTTGAGTTGATTCTTTTTCTAATACTGGCTATATTTCCACCTGTATGATAATACAGAGTTGGGGTTTTAGGCTGAGACTTTCCCCGGATTATATCTTGTGTGTTATGTGTGATTGAATCCTTCTTGTCAGTTATATGTGTTCTTATTGATGTTGCTCATGTTCGATTAAGCTTCCACTAAATTGGTTGTAGAAGTAGATCAAGTATTTTGCTTTGGTATATTGCATTATCAGGTGATCTACAAGTGGGAATTTATACATGGTATCAGAGAACAGGTGATCAAGGAAAAACAATATACAAGAAAGGAGAAGTGTGAAGTTTTTGATTCCTGAATATAGAAATCGAGTTCTTATCACATCTCTATTTCACCTATGGCGTTTAACAGTTTGTGACTCAAATATGCCCTTGATGGTAGTTTGAATTATATAGCCTAGAATGATTGCATGGAAGCAGTACTAGAGGATAACGGTCTAAAGGATTTCATTGATCAAGAAATCCTCAAGCCGATTGGTGCTGCTGAATTGGTTGAATGGAAGAAATGTGTGGCTAGAGCAAGGAGAATCCTTGTGGAGGGAGTTTGAGATCACATAGTCTCAAGTGTCCATGGGAAGGAAACACCATTTTCAATGTGGAAAACATTAAAAGATCTATATCAGAATAACAGTGATCAGAGGAAGCTGGCACTGAAAGAAAAGCTTCGGAAGATAAAGTGTGAAAAGGGTGACACGATCTCTACGTATTTGAACAAGCTCACCACATGCAAGGATGAGCTTGGAAGTGTAGTGATCGCAACAGCTAATGATGACATGGTGAGTCTTACACTCCTCGGTCTTCCTAAGAGCTGGCATAGCTACTAGGACTCGGTTAATGGAAGAGAGAAACTGCCAGATTGGGAATGACTTTGGTCGTATTTGATGCAGGAGGAGATTAGAAGAAGAATCAGAGATGGTTCTTCATCCATGGAGGATGAAGAAAATTGTGCCTTAGTGTGTAAGGCGAAGAAGGGGAAGGAGAAGGTTTCTCATTCCGAATCTAGTTCTTCCCATGGTGGGAAGAAGTTTGACAAATCAAAAGTGCGATGCTTTCATTGTCATGAGGTGAGCCATTTTGCTACAAATTGTCCACTGAGGAAATCCAAGAAGGGATCCATGGATGGATCAAAAGGTAAGGCACTAGCCTCACAGTTCGAGTTGGATTTCACACTGTTCGCATGCATGGTTTCATCAATGGTGGGAAGTGGTTAGTTTCTTGACAGTGGAGCTTCTTTCCACATGACCGACGATAAGAGTTTATTCAGTATTTTTGAGGAGAAAGATCTCCAGATACTCATAGCAATGGGTAATGATGAAAAGTATAGTATCTCAGGTGTAGGCACGGTTATTTTTCAGAGGGAGCATGGAGCTCGCCTTACCTTGACCAATGTCAAGTATGTACCATGATTGAAGAGAAACTTGGTGTCGATCACGATGTTGGAAGACAGAGGCTATGTTGTAGTCTTCAGTAAGGGAAAGGTTTTCTTTATACACATCATCACTAGGCAGGTGAAGCAGATCAGTTCACGGGTCAAGAGCCTGTATGCTCTTGAGGTTCAAGATGCATGCAAAGCCTTAAGGAGAAAGGCAACCGATGGAGACTTGGTGCTTGAGAGGGAGAGTACATTACCTCTCAACATGCAACGCCAGAAGAAGTCTGAGACGATTATGGAGGAGCCACGATTTGTGAAGCAGCTTCAGGAGGTTTTGGAGCAACCACAATTGGAGAAGCCGAGAGGAGACATAGTGGAGGCATCCACTCATTCAGATACCTATAGTAGGGGAAACTTCGAGCTAGGTGGGCAGAGGGATCACATGCAGCCATGCCTCCAGGTAGGAGGTGGGGCGATGTGGAGTGATCATCCCAAGGAGGAGGGGCAAGATCCTTGAGGTACCCAACCTCTTTGATTTGACTTTGCTATAGAAGCCCCGATGTGGAGTAGCAGGACTAACTGATTGGGTAGAGACAGATGTGGGTGGAGCGGCAAAGAGAGCTATAGTGCAGGAGTCCCAGGATTGTGTAGAGCTAGCAGGTTGCAAAGATGCAAGAGGCACAAGAGTGTTACACCAGTGCAGGATGGCACAGAGAGGTGTGAAACGGTGCAGGATGCATGGAGGGTTGCAACAGCTCATAGGTCATAGAGGGAGCACCTGTCAGCAGCAGGTAGAGCTTCAACATCAGAGTATGTTTCTAGCCCAACAGAGAGGTCAGTGGGGAGTTTTTTTGTTCTGAGAGTTGTTGGATCCACCACACTTGGTAGAAGTGTTGCATGCAGAACATTCCAGAGGTATAGGATCATGTTTGAGTTGAAGCCTTTCTTATTGAGACGGAGTGTTGAAAATAGCAACAAGAAATGCTAAAAATAGAAGTGCTAAAAATAGCAGTTTGGGCACCAGTTCTGGATTGAGAAACAGGGAATGAAAAATGGAAGTGCTAAAAATAGCATTCTATTTTTAGCAATTTGAGATCGATTCCTATTTTAGTCAGTCCCTGGACTAAACATAGGAATTAAAATTCGAATTTGAACTTAACAACTGTTTGAAAATAAATTAATTAACTCGCCATGAGTTAATTAGTTGTGAACAATCAAACATAAAGTCTATGTGAGGACATGCAACAGTTTATCTATTAATTGATGAATTTATCCATCAGTTAAAGAGATAAGGATGAGTTCTAATTTGAGTTGTAATTAGTTGGCTCAGTTAACTGAGTCATGTCCAATTATAATTGATCTAAACAGTTTGCTTAAATTAAGTAAGTTCAGTTAGTTAATGCATGCTTGCATATAACTGCTACACTTCAGATAACTGAAGATTCTCTCATGAATAACTCATACATGTCAGTTCATACAGAGACCCAGTTGAGATCAAAGAAGGGACACTGTACTATCAGTTGGATGAATAGTTTTCCTATAAAAGAAGCTCATCCATGATGAGGATTTATCTCCTTCAAGACTGCGTAGTTGGATCTAAGGTTAGTGAGTGTGTGAAGAGGCCAATTCACACAAGTGGCTACACTAAACACCAATCAAAATTGCGCAAAGAAATAGGAGGCTTGGAGGGCAGACTAGAGGTTAGATAGAGGCCTTTAACTATCTATGAGTAGCAGAGGTATTGTAGAGAGAGCAAGATAGCTTTTGAGCTGATTCTTTTTGTAATACTGGCTATATTTCCACTTGTATGATAATACAGAGTTGGGGTTTTAGGCTGAGGCTTTCCCTGGGTTATATCTTGTGTGCTATGTGTGATTGATTCCTTCTTATTAGTTATATGTGTTCTTATTGATGTTGCTCATGTTCGATTAAGATTCTTCTAAATTAGTTGTAAAAGTAGATCAAATATTTTGCTTAGTATATTGCATTATCAGGTGATCTACAAGTGGGAATTTCTACAAGTAATATAGGTGATTCTTAAATTCAACAATCTACTAAACTAGCTGCCCTTACTACTCCTGCCCTTGGAGTTTCTCCACAAACTTCACTCGATGTAAATGCACCTTCCTTTACCACAACTTCATCAATATTATCTACCACAATCTAATCACCTAAACCACTTATTAATCAATCATCTTCATCATCATCTAGTTCACCTCCATTAGTTTCAAGCCCTTCTTCAACCACCACAACTTTCAAACTAGAATTACAGCAATGGCAAACCAATATGCTCCTCTTGTTTTACCTACCCAACTCCATTCCATACCTGCAGATTATCAAAGTAAGATCTTGTTGTTTGATGCTACTGGTCATTACACTCCCCAGAAGCAAGTAAACAAGATGTTTGACTTTTTTGAATCGCATGAAATAAATGAAGTAGATGTCCAAATGAGATTGTTTGCTCAAACTTTAACTGGTGATGTCAAGAAATGGTTCAAAGCCTTTCCTGCCAACCATATTGAAGACTTAGAAAATTTTCAAAGGTTATTCATTGATAGATGGGAGATAAAGAAAAACACATTGCAAATACTTTCTAAATATGACAATATTAAAAGAGCTCCTAACAAGTTAGTTCGGGACTATTGCACTAGGTTTAATAATATCTACAATGAAATTCTAGCCAACATTAAGCCTCCACCTGACCTAGCATTAATTAAATTCCCTGATGGTTTTGATGCTGACATGTCATACCAGCTAAGGGAGAGAAATCCTGAAACACTTGAACAAATGTAGAGTAATGATGTCAGTGTAGAGGCCAACCTGTTAGCTAAGAAAGCACGAATGAGGAATGAAAAGAAAGTTGTATTTAAAGAAGAAGCTTCAAATTCTGATGGAAAAGTAGATGTTTTAGCTAAAATTTTAGAAAGAATCATGGATAGGTTAGAGAACATGGAGAGGAAAAATCAATGGGAGAATTGACAACAACAACCCCCAATAATAAACCCAAATTTTAGGAAAAACCCTAATACTGCAAAAAATGCTACACCAGACCAACAAATTAGGTCCCCCTTCCAAGAAAAATATGTTGAGGATTCACAGAACCAAGAAGCGGAGGATGATACCCATATTAGCTTATTGGAAGCCACAGAAGAAGACACTATTTTTCTTACTCAAGAAGAACAGGAGTTATATATTCTTCGGCAGTTGCAGTCAGAATCTGGTGAATCTTTTGTTTTTAAACAGGGATATGAGATAGCTATATATGAGGTACATAAACAATATAGCTTGAGAAGTAACAAGAATAATGAGACTCCCATTAAAAGATCCATCCAAACCCAGACTAAGATAATAAAAGAAGCTCCAGTTAACAAAGTATTGCAAATTCTCCCTAGGGGAACAACTGAAACTTCAACCCCTAGGATTGTAGATATAGCCTCCACTGAAACCCAAACAAAGACGATCACTGAAAACAATCAAAATAAAAGAAATCAAGGCAAGACAATAGAAACACAAACTAAAATGCCTACCACTGAGAAACATAATAAAGATACTCAAACTGCACACATTAAGGAAGATCTGAATCAAACAAACAAACCTAAGCTCCCTTTCAATATTAAAAATGAAATAGATAAATTAAAGATAGCAGTTCCTTTGACTGAAATTGTAAAGAACCAATCTTATAGGTCACAGATAACTGATACTTTGAACATAAGAGAGGGAGAGGATTCTGTTAATTTGAATGATGACCAGTCTGAATTATTATTTGGCCCTAAGGCCAATGGAATTCATCAACAAGGGGTAGTTCCTCCTTTTTATATGAGCCTAAACATTCATGATAAAATTTTTCATAATGCTATGTTGTACTCAGGAGCATCCCACAATCTAATGCCAAAGGCAATAATGGAAATACTGAACCTAGACATTACCAAGCCTTATAAGGATTTATTTTCTTTTGACTCCAGCCAAGTTAAATTCCTTGGTCTAATCAAAGACTTATGTGTGACTCTTGTCTAGTGCCCTACAAAGAGCATTCTAATGGACATTGCAGTTGCAGACATCCCACCAAAATATGGAATGCTACTATCTCGCTCATGGGGAGAAAAATTGCAGGGACCTTTGCAGTTGGATATGTCTTATGCCACCATATCTATTTTTGGCCAACCAAGAAAATTATATAGGGAGACCTTGATGAAGTACATGGTTAGTAGTGAGGAAAAGCCACAAAACTTTCCCATATACTCTGTGCATTCAGATGTGGACTCCTTCATCTTATATAATGCAGAAAGTGATAAAAAGGAAATCACAACCAAAGACCTTAAGTATAGAATAGCTGATAGTGAGAACATATTCCATGAGTCACTTTGGCATTTAGACTTTGATGGGTATGTCAATAAGTTAGGGGTTGGTGTAGGAGTGTGGATCCATAATATGGAAAATAACCATGTTGAAGGACATGCTTTCAGATTGAACTTCAAATGTACCAATAACATGGCCAAATATGATGCCCTGATTCTAGGGTTACAATTGGTTAGGAAATTGGGAGCCAAAAGAGTTTCCATCATGGGAGACTCAGAGCTTATTATCAAATAGATTAGTGGTTAATATTCTGTCAACAACCCTAGGCTTGGTAGATATAGGGATATTGTTTTAGACTTGATCAAGGACCTCCTGGAATCAAACTTTCCTGCCATTCCTAGAAAACAAAACATGCAGGCCCACAGTCTGGCTACCTTTGCTAGTACTTATAATTTTCCATTTCAACCAAACCACTAGTACACCGCAGAAGTCAGACATAGGCCTGTTATACCAAACAACCTTAAGTATTGGTAGATTTTCTCCCAGGACTCTCAGATCTACGATTTCATGAACAATGAAGGTGAATTTCGGAATTGTAATATAGATATTGACTGTACAATAGACAGTAATGTAGAACGCAGTCAATGTTTTTGATATAACTAAACCAACTAAATTTACTAGAGTATAAATAGATAGTTTAGAAAATGTAGAGATAGATGAAATAATGGATGATGATCATGAGATTCTTCATTTGAAAAATAATTTTCTACCTAAAGGATTAGTACCTTTAGAAGATTTGTTTGACTCTAATGATGTAGCTAGGAAACCAAAGATGCAACCTCTGAGAGCTGACATAGAAGAGGTTAATATAGGAACTAAAGATAATCCAAAACTCATTAAGATATCTAATACCCCCAAAGGAAAAGGTCAAATATATAAATATGTTTAAGGAGTTCCAGGATATATTTGCCTGGAGTTATGAAGACTTAAAATATTATGACACCAGTATAATCCAACATAAAATACCTCTAAAAGAAGATCATAAACCTTTCAAACAGAAACTTAGGAGGATAAACCAAGTTCTTATGCCATTCATAGAGAAAGAGGTTAAAAGAATGTTTGATGCCCAAATAATAGCCCCCATTAGATACTCAAACTGGATTTCAAACTTAGTTACAACTAGGAAGAAGACAAGTGAAATTGGACTTTGTGTAGATTTTAGAAACTTAAACAAGGTCTCTTTAAAAGACAACTACCCATTACCAAAAATGGAACATATATTGCAAAGGGTAGTGGGCTCGTCTAGGATTTCACTGTTAGATGGATTCTCTGGGTATAACCAGATATTAGTCCAACCAGAGGACCAAGCCAAAACTGCGTTTACTACTCCTTGGCTTACCTTCATGTATTTGAAGATGCCCTTTGGATTAATGAATGCAGGTGCCACACTTCAAAGAGCTATGGATATAGCTTTTGCCAAGGAAATCCATGATTTATTAATAGTATACGAGGATGACATCAAAGTCTTCTCTAAATCTGACAATTAACACTTAGACCACCTCAGAAGAGTATTTATCAAATGCAGGAAATTTGGGATTTCTTTAAATCCTAAAAAGACACTTTTCGGTCTTGAAGAGGGAAAGTTGTTAGGACACATCATATATAAATATGGGATTAGGATAGACCCTGCTAGAATAGAAGCCATTTTGACCATTTCTCATCCTCGAAACATTAAAGAGCTGCAATCATTTCTAGGAAAGATTAATTTTCTTAGGAGATTCATCTCAAATCTAGCATAGTTAATTAGGGAATTAAATAACATGCTAATAAAGGACTCAGTAATTAAATGGACATTGGAGGCCAAACAATCCTTTGAAGCTATTAAGGAAGCATTAACCTCTAGTCTTGATTAGTCTTGACTTTAGCAAAGATTTTATTATTTTTTCTTTTTCTTCAAAACACACCATTGTAGCAGTCTTGCTGCAAAAGAACAATCAAGGATATGAACAACCAATAGCATTCTTTAGTAAATCCTTAAGAGATGCCACACTCAAATACAATATCATGGAAAAACAGGCTTTAGCTTTGGTTAAGGCTATCAAAGATTTCAGAGTATACATTCTGTACTCTCACATTATTGCTTATGTTCCAAACTCTATAGTTAAGGACATTTTGACTCAAAATGGGCCTGAAGGAAAAGGAGGCAAATGGATTTCCACAATATTGGAATATGACATAGAGATAAAACCCACCAAGCTCATCAAAGGCCAAGGTTTAGCCAAACTCATGGTTGAATCGAACTGTCAGGCCCTTGATATCAACTTCATTAGTGCCCTTGATGATCAGGAGGAGATGGCGACTCCATAGATCAGTGAACCTTTTACTGATTCACCATGGTATGCAAATATTACATTTGTTTTACTATACTTACAAGCTCCTCTTGGATTGACAAGAACTAAAGCTAGATTCTTAAAAATGAAGTCATTGAGATATTGTGTTATAGATAATGCATTGTTTTGGAAAGACAATAGTGGTATTATTTAACATGATTATTAAAATATGAAACTGACAAGATTTTACAAGAGTTTCATGTAGGGGATTGTGGAGGACACTTGTACTGGAAAAGTACTGCTGACAAGATTCTTAGGGTTGGTTTCTATTGGCCTACTTTGTTTGCAAATGTTAAAAAACATGTGACCTCTTGTCATAAATGATAGATTTTTGAAGGAAAGAGAAAACTTTTACACTTGCCTCTTAAACCAATTTCCACTGAGATGCCATTTCAACAATGGGGGTTAGATTTCATTGGAGAAATACACCTAGTATCCTCAGCTCAGCACAAGTGGATCCTGACAACCACAGACTATTTTACCAAATGGATAGAAGCCATACCTTCTAGGCAAGCCACAGACATTGTCATAATCACCTTCCTAGAGAGTAATATCCTTTCAAGATTTGGATGTCCCTAGAAGATCATTACTAATAATGCAGCAACCTTTAAATCCAAAAGAATGATAGATTTCTATAACAAATACCATATCACCCTTGGCCATTCCATAGCCTATTACCCTCAAGGTAATGGACTAGCAAAGTCATCCAACAAAAGTTTGGTCAATATTATCAAAAATTTACTGGAGGATAACAAAAAGACATGGAACAAGAAGTTAGTTAATTCCTTATGGGCAGATAGACTGACTACTAAGAATTCTATTGGAACATCACCCTATCAGCTAGTTTATGGGATGGATGTAGTTTTCCCATCATCCTTGGGAGTTCCAGTCATGAAGATCCTCCGGGAATTACAAGTGGAACCAAATGATATTCAGATAAGAATAAATCAGACCATACACCTACAGCAGATCAGAGAAGATGTATATGTAAAATCACAGGTAATCCAGGAAAAAATCAAGAAAGTCTTTGATAAAAATACTAAAGCAGATGATTTTCACATAGGAGACAAAGTCCTTAAGTGGGATTCAAGGATAGAAGACAAAGGAAAACATGGAAAATTTGATTTTCTGTGGCAAGGACCTTATGTCATTTATGGCTACAAAGGCAACAATGCCTTTTTCTTAAGAAACATAGATGGATCAGATCTACCAGGAGGACCTGTTAATGGTAGGATGTTGAATCATTACTTGCACTAAATTACAATAGTTCACTTTACTTTGTATAATTGTACATAACATTGAAGAATGTAGTTTGCGTTGGAAGGTAATCCTTTGAAGTTGAAGCCTGGAGAGAAGGCCCTGAGCTTTGGAGGATTCACTCTCATAAGTATCAATAATGCAGAATCACAGAAGGACACTTTACAAGGTAACTTCAACCACAATTCAAAGGCTACTGATCTTTATAGTTTTTGACATTTCACTAAGAAATTCCATCCCCATGTGGAGCCACTGTTAGAGTCCTATAGTGATAGGATTCATAATTTTGAATTGGCTAAGGTTAAGCCTTGTAATATTGAACATACCCTTTCTTTCTGCAAATGTTTTCCATATTAAAAATTAAAAAATGTAAAGAGGGTGTGTCCTAAAAGAAATATCAAAGGACAAAAAGAATAAGAAAGATCAAAAAATGAAAATATATGAACCCCAAACACAAAAATAGATCATGAAAGTGTGAAAGTATAAATTCCACTACTATATTACTTATTCTGCAAATAATGGTTGTGTGTAGCTTGTCATTCATGCCACAACCCATGGTAGTAAAACTGCTTAATATTGACTATTTCATGCTTTGAATTTTATGTTTATAGTTAGAGAATAAAATCTGACCAAACAACTTAATCTTGGATAGGTAGAGAAAATAAAAGGGGCTTATCAGCTTAATCTGAGCCCTTGGAAGATATAAGGTTAGAATTAGATAGTTTACTTTTCAAAAGAAAAAAGAATGATAAGGGTCTGCTAGCATAAATGCACCCAAATAAGTAAAGAAAAAAATGTTAGGGTAAGTAATGGGTAAGTAGAAGAAAGGTTGTTGAAGTATAAAGTTGATTGGACAAAAGCACATTTATAATGCTTAAACATATGTTTCAATGTGCATGAGAAATTAAGAAACAAAAAATAGAGGTTTACAAGTTGATTTAATTGACTTCCCCTCATTCATTTCATCCCTATACTTACTAATTTCCCCATCCACAAGTATGTTCTAGTACTAAAAATCCTTCAAGTCATAAAGGCTCAGAGCATTTCTTTGACTTTTGGTGGGACCAGACCCTCGACTTAATGATTTATGGACATCAAGTGTTAGAATTCCCTTCATAAAAGTCATTTCCCTTCATTACCCTAATAAAACCCCTTTTCCTAAGGTTAAACTCCATTTGGCTATGAAAAGTAAAAAACCCCATGTTAAATTCCATTTCACTCAAAATACCCACAAAAAGATTTCATCCTAAGTATAAGTGTATGTAAAGTAAAAGCGCAAATATTACATTATACTTAGTATTATTTTCATTCCGCTCATTTCAGTTCATATTAATTTCTAGCTTAATAATATAGCTCCTGATATACCCTTTTTTCTCGTAGATAAACAAATCCTTGTATATATTACCCCTGCCCTTAGTTTAACTATAAACTATATTTTTACCCTATCACCCCGACAAAACCCTCTTAACTCACCAATTCTCTGTAAAAGTTAAGGTAATCCGTCTATTAACCTCGTCCGATCATTAAATCCTATGTTTAACTCCAAAATAATAACAAAACCACCATTAATTAAAGCCCCAGTCCCCCCCAAACCCTTTTCCCATTTCATTTGTGCTAATTTGTCACCCGACTATCGTCCAACCGTCATCACCTGAATCTAATGATTCACAGCCATATCAGTTTCACCCGATATCGAACCTTTACCCACCCGATAAAGTGGTATTGCCCAAACCCCCGTCTGCTACGTGTCAAGCATTAAGATAGATCAGGTGACCTTGCCAAAATACCGCCTCCTCGATAAAGCTGTGTGATGGCTTGGAAAACCACCTCCCGCCCAACCCAAAAAACTGCCTACTACTCATTCATAATTCACCTGCCAAAAAATAATCGTTGTTCAATAAAAATTCCGAGAAGCCCTTTTCGGCCTTTTTCGATCAATTTCTTTGTAAAACCTCTGCAAACCATTGCGACACCTTCAAATGCTGAAATCACCAATTGACCTCAATTTCACTCCTTAAGAAGATGTAGAGACCCCAATCAAGCTCTCAGTCTGTACCAGAGTCCATTCAAACTTCTGCAGTTTTCGAGAACACCAATTTGAAGTTAATTCACCCAAATTCTAGGTATTTGAAGAGAAATTAACAGACACCCTTTCAATTTGAAAATGTTCAGACTTTAAAGTGTTTTAATTGAGTAAAATTAATTGAAATTACTTTAAAATTAAAGTGTGTGTCTAACTAAACTACCCAAACCCTTCTAAAAGCTTCCAAATTACATTCAAACCTCTGATATGAACCTTTATAAGTCAAATTTAAATCCACTAGAACTGAATTATGGCTGCCCCCGTCACCATGGATTTCATACTAGTGTCAACCCCCCACTTGGACCTTGACCACCTTCCCCTCATGGACAGGGATTTTCAAATCAAAGACACGGTTTCCTATACACTCCTACTCAAAATTCATTGTTGGAGTAAGGATAGATATATAAACCATACTAATGACATTGGCCTTTGGGAGTCCAATTTTCCCAAATACAAGTTTCCATAGGTACATGTCTTTCCTAAGATTGTAGATTTGTGCCATGCTTGTTACATTCCTAGCCAGAGAGCTATAATTTCCCTAGACCAAAAAGTCTTGTTTACTACTACATATGAGTCAATCAATGAGATGTTGCAAGTCCATCCAGGTCCAAACCTGACCCCACTCTCCACTGGGGATTTGTTAGACCAGTACACCAAATTGAGTCCATCTAGACTAGCCCAAATATTCCAAACTTTCATTGTAGAGGAGCAACACATTCCTACAGATGCCCCTCCATATGTTTCTGTCGTTTTCTCTGAAAGGGGCAAGAAAATTTTAACCATGATATCATGTATTCTAGGCTATACCACATATGAATACATTGATGAGCTCATCCTGACCTTCATGTCCATTTTCACCCCAGGAAAGCCTCCTGCTACTTTGTACAATTATGCCCAGTTCATAACTGAAAGGATGCTGTTGTTGGGAAAAGTATCCAATACGGAATGACCCTATCCCACTCTAAGGGTGATAGTACCTCAGCAACAATCAAAGCAAAGCTATTCGAGATTACTTCTTTATGAGATGTAAGAGAGAGGAGAAAGAGATCCACTAACCGTTGTCTTCCGCTAATGATTGATCCAATCTTCTCTCTTTGCTGCTTGCTCCCAGCTCCTTGCTCTTTCACTGGCCCAGCTACACCAAGATCCTGCAAAATGGCAAGAGAGGGAAACTACAAGAAGCATACATTCATAATTGATTCAAGGATTAGAATAAATCAAATACACAAGCATAACAATACACCATTGAGACACATGCATATAGAAGAACCTCAAATTATTTATTAATGGAAGAAGTAAAGTTCAGGAAGTAATACAACCATTAAAGGCCCAATCCAGCATCACCTCCCAGCAAAAAGAAATCTCCTCTTCACCTCCTTCAAGCAAATCACCCAATAGTTCTATACTCAAACCAACAGCACTTCCTTACATTCACAAGATTCCAGCCTCCTTAGACCTCATGAGAGAGCTCTATATATAGGATTTTTGGAGAAAGGATGAGTCAGCTTGAGCTTGGCATGGAGCTGACTAGTGTCCTCTCCCACTTCAATTATTCTTCAGTTCTTGAGTCCACTTGGAGGTTCTTGCTTCCACTTGGAGATCTAGACCCTCTTACTCATCACTAGGCGAATTCTCTGATCCAAGTGTCATTTTGGAAGCTTCCCGGGCATTGAAACCTTGAGGAATGACTGTGCCACTTGGCCAAACTCGCCCAGCGCAGGTAGCCTTCATTGCATTTGACATTCAGTGCAGGTACCGAGTGGAGCAGTTGACATTCAGCGCAGATGCTCAGTGGAGCAGTTGACATGATCCAGAATTAGCTTGTTTTTGAGTGTTTTCAGGTGGAGAACTGATATTCAGTGCTGTGGTTTGCTGACCTTGTTCCTCTAGGGGTAGGAAAAACATGTTTAGGGACTTTGGATCCCTTAGATTATTGACATTTCATGCTTCATGTTGTATGGCACAAAAATGTCTATAACAGTTGCCCCCTAAAGTATGAGGTCGTTTATCGGGTGAAATGCTTTATTAGGAGGATCCAAAGTTCCTTCAATCGCTGAGAGGTGACCTGTAATGAAATACAATACAATACATTATTTTTCATTCTGCTTTCATGATCTAGCTGAGGCAGGCATTCCCATGCTCAGCTTTATAAATTCATTTTAGTACATAGAACAGACGATCGTCTGATGGTAGACTGATAATTCTCTGCTGAAATTATCATCCTTTGAGTAGGATGATCATCTGCTGCAATGATGTACATGTCAAATGTCTTTATGTTTCCTGGATATATATCGCAGCCCGGATGGATGAAACTAGATCCGGGGTCTTCAAACTCGTTCGATCTTCACTCTAAGTACAAGTCGATCCATGTGAGAATTGCGCTGAAGTTGAACATGGAAAGACATCACTTGATTACCGGTCAATGATGTAAACCGTTAACAAGCGTGAGAGGAATCACCGATAATGATAATGACCCTCAAGGTACTGCAGTACAATTCACGTGGTGTGAATAAAGGACTTGGCGTCGAACACCACGCAAAACCTTCTGGTCGAAGGTCATTGATGTATACCTGTCGCCGGAAGTGAGAAACTTGCCATTGAGGCATGCAAGCTCCAAAGTACTGAGGGGGTTGTTCCTAGATCAACTTCTTGGATAATGAGCTGAAGTCGACAAGAAGCGATCCATCAAAGGAGGGCCTTAATGAATCCCACATCAGTGACACGGAATGGAGCTAATGATTTTAGTGGAGGTGAAAACAATCTGTGAAATATGATTCAGGGTGGCGATCATGGGTGGATGAAGGATAATGTATGGCAGTGGATGGGACACGGTTGACTCTTTCTGAACAACATCTCTTGAACATATAACGACACTGATACGATGGATCGGTAGCATTACCCCAAATGTGGATGGTTTGGCGAGGACCATGGTGATGAGACCGGTGAATGAAACAACCCAACCCGATGTGATACGGAGGAAAAGTGTCATGTTCAAGAGTGACTTGCTACCATTAAAGCTTTGAGGTTCTCCCAATTTTTCCCCAGTCATTTCTGACCAGTACCTCTTTATTTTTGTCAAGCTTGAGGAGGATAACATATGCTTGTTCTATAACCTGCCCTTCGGGCAAGCCCATCGCTATGTTTTAACGAGCCTAGCGATAGGGAAACTCGTTCTCGTCTAAAGACAAGTTTGTCGCTATTTAATCATTTTAACGAGTCTAACGACAAAGAAAACTCGGTCCTTTTCATTTTTAGAGAGTCTGAAAAGGTACAGAAAGTTAACTCCAAAATTCCTTTTTCGTCATCTAATCCCTTAAGTCCAAAAAAGTGTAAAACAATACAGAAGGGATGAGTTTTCGATAATTTTAACGAGCCGAATAAAACAAGCGCTCGACCTTTTTGTGTAATAATCCCTCAGGTCCAAAAAGATTAAAATCTAGAGGATGGATAGCTCTTCCGGTCACTTTAACGAGCTGGAAGGCCAAAACTCGGTAAACTTTTCATATTTTACGAGTCAGTTGAAAAGAGCTCAAAGAAGACTCGTCTTTTGAGGAACGAGTGATAAACAGGGATAGCAGCAGATTCCAGGTACAGGTTGGAATTTTCCAATCACGGTAGTGTCACAAGGATGGCTAGGTGAAATCACTCTTCGCAGCTGTTCCTCAAAATGGGTAAACAATCATATGGGGGTGAACGATCGGCCAAATGGAATGGAGGTGGCAGGTGCAAACACGACCAAGGCTTTTTATGGCTAATAAATTTACGATCACAATGGTTATTTACCGAAATAGGTTCATTTTTTAATGAGCTTAAACTCTGGAGGAAACTCTTGCTCACACTTTTCTATTTTTTAATGAGCATAAATTCCACGGTAAAACTGCTCGATCTTATGTTTATTTTTTAACGAGCATGAACTATGTGCTAAAACTGCTCGGATCTCGCTTTTCTATTTTTTAACGAGCATAAATTCCGCGGTAAAACTGCTCGATATACCAGTCATAAGATAAGAAATGTCCCCTGTGAGATCTCTATTTTTTAAGGAGTTTCATCTTCACTAAGCTTTACTCCATATCCTTTCTTTATGCAAGTTCGGAAACGACTAATCCAAAAAACAGATAAATAACCGCTCTTTGCTTGCACTCCAAAAGGTTTGCATGCCCCCAGGTATAAAATACAATTTCAAGGCTGCCCCTCCTCTCCCTCACCTCTGCTTTTCTTTGGGTGTTCACAGCTACTTGTCGTCTTGCTAATCTAATGTTAACGATACTTGTCTTCTCGTTATTTTTAACAGATCTTTTGCAAGATCGCAAAAGAACAACTACTTGCAACAAGAGAGCAGCTACTTGTGACAAGAGAAGAACACTACTCAAAGACAAAACATTGGTGTTATTGAGGGAGGCTTGCCTCTTTCTGGTTACCCAAAGATTGTTTTGTTAACACCATCAAACGAAAACATTTCCTCGGCACTGTCTACCGAAGTAGACAATGGTGAATGACTGTTGTCAAACAAGTAACCTTAACAAAAGAATCCTATTCTAGAACAACCCCTCTTCCATCCACGGACGGGGTACGGACTAGTCATATTCTTTCGCGGAAATTCTACCTTATACCCAGGGTTTCCTCTGCCCGAAGCAGACCAGGATGCATGCCCCCTGGGTTCCAGTCCCATCTTTCCGAATCACTCGCGCTCATCGGGAAGGAGGACTGGGGGTGGAGACATTTCTTGAGTGAATAGACCATTGAGGGTTGGTATATGACTATTTGCGATGCGTGATCCCGGAAATGAAAGTTGGTCTACGAGCTTGACCATTCTTCCTTCGTGTGGAAAACACATTACTCTAAAGAGTGAGGAGACTATAGCTCCCATGCAATATATATAGTCTCTTCCAAGGAGTAGGTTATAATCCAAGGGTCCTTGAATGACCATCACGTTCATTTGAACGGTCTTCCCTTTCAATGTAACAGGTACATTGGGGAGGATCCCTAATGGTCGACTGGTTCCTTTATCAAAACCCGAGAGATTTCTTATCTCAGGCAAAAGCGCCGGGGAACCCAGTGCTTTCCAAGCAATAGAGGAAAGGATACTCACAGATGCCCCTTCATCAATGATAGTTCCAGCCATCACCATTCTATAAATTTGGACTATGATTCTGAATGGTATACTGGCTGGCAACCAGGGTCTGCCTAGTTGGTTCCAATCAAAGGACACAAACAGGTTGCTTGGTGGTGGGACCGAATACACGGCCGGATATGACCCTGACGATGTTCCTTCCTGCGATAAAGGAATGGGCGCATTGCCCTGATGCTCATCAAAATCCGTGTTGATGAAAAGAATCTGGATGGTGTCATCCTTATTCTCTTCAGTGAGGGTGTCATTTGAAGATGAATCTTCAGTGACGGTGTCATTTTAGGATGAAACCTCTGAAGGAAGAACCGGGTCAACTGCCGTATCGACCTTTAGACTTTTGTCTGGTCTGGATTCAGTAGGTTCATTTTCAATGACTGACGCTTCAGCTGACCACTTGAGCGGGCCAGCTGTATTTTCAACCAATGAAGGACTTGGCACGAGTTTTTTGTATCCAGGAGGAAGTCTCAATGGTGAAACCGGGCGATCTTCCAAAACTCTCTTCGCTTCGTCTAAGAAGGGACAACGGTGGATGGCGTGATCGCCTTCACACAGTCTACAGGGGGATCTTGCTCCCCCTCTTTGTCTTGAACCTTCACTTTCACTGGTTGACGGTAAGCATTCAACATGGCTATCAGAGGTTGATGCTCCCGAATCGTGCAACCGAGGGGACCAGTCCCTTAGTATCCGGGGAATACAGGGACAATCTCTATGGAAGTGGTCTCCTCTACATATGACACATGGCGATTTAGGCCCGGTCTGTGCTGTGTGTGGATTTTTGTCAGATGTCTTTTGCTTGCCCCCAGTCGCCTTAGGCTCCTTCTTCTTCTTCTCTCTCTTCTTCTTCTCCTTCTTCTCCATGGGAGCTTAGCTTTTGCCGGCTCTACCTTGCGAAGATGAAGGATTGGAGGAAGAGTTATAGGAAGTAGAAGGCTGGTGGGCAGCTCTAGACTGATCTAACTGTTGACTCGACTGTTCAGGAAACATGGTGTTCTGAACTACATTGGTTGAGAATAACCAAATTGGTAGGCCAATTGTCAGTCCTAGAAGCAACAATGTGGCCATGTGGGGTGCACCAACTTCTCCCCAAAAGGAGAAAGGACTAGGATTTCCATCATGTGGAATTCCTTGGTTGGGGCGTTCCATGTTCTCAACTTACAGATCAACGCAGGAATAGGAGGTGATTATGTTCCGTTTAAAATAAATTTTATAACGACGCTTTAGACACAACTTGCTTTTTCACTTTTTAAGAGTCGAGAAAAAGCTAAAGATGACTCTAGTCTCCTTCGATGTTTTAACGAGCCCGAAGTGACAAATGCTCGGATGGACTTTTTCAGTTATAGAGTTTGAAAAAGGCCAAAAGAAACTGCTCTGGAGTTCTAGGCAGAGGGTGTGCCAAACTTTTCGCAAAACCACAGAATACGTTTTACGGTACGAGTGGTCGATCTTCGTGAATGATGTGTTCACTGCATTGCGATCAGTAGGGCGGCCGACACGGTTTCCTATGGATAAAGGCTTTGATCCTATAGGGGTCTCCCAATATATACGCGACGGTACGTGGGAGCACAAGTCTGTATTGATACTTATCGCTTCACCGTGGAGGAATCACCCAACCACTCAATGCTAAGATATCACGTTTAGCGACGCCGGAACACGTCTCTAGCTTAGACCTCTATGTGTTTGCGTTATGTTTCAATGCATTGTTATGTAAATTCAATTTATTTTAAGGTTGATCTTGTTTAGCAGTTTGCCTTTATGGATCACCACGAGATGTATAGTAACACTCCTAAATGCAGTCTAAGATGATAAGCAAGCTTTTCAATCTTTCAACTTTGAAAATCTTAACTACTGAGGGAAAAGAAAGACATCATCTTTTCACACAGATCATAGAGCACACACTAATGCACTTTTTTCTAAATCGACATGCAAACTTTCATAATGCACGTGCACAATGCAAGTATTTCTTTTCTCTTTCTTAATGTTGGTGCAATACAAAAAGAAAGTTGTTGTATAACTTCGAATTCAATTTCAAGTGAAAGCAAACAAGCTTGTCCAAAATCAAAAGACACCTTAAGATTTACTTGTTTCGACACTAGAAATATATAAATTCAAACCATATGATGAAAGCAAAAGCTCAATCAGCTATGAACAGCAAATAAACTAACTCTTAAGATCAGAACGACACTTTATCACAGGTCTAGATCTAAGAGGCCACAGCAAGACTAGTTCACTTTCGTTACGGGAAACTGTAAATGATACAAGAAATACACAAAGAACAAACACAGTTTCTTTATACAACCGAGGCGGAATAGTGGCAAGGAAAGTTGGTTTCAGATAGGTACATTGACTGGTAATAGGCTGCAAAAACAAGGGTGAAAACAGGGCAATAAACAGGAGGGAAACCCAGTAGCACTAGGAAAAACTGGTTCAGCGCAGGTAGCCCCTTCGGGAACTGCGCTGAAATGCAGACTGCCTGCACTGAAGATTCAAACTTTCGTTTTTCTCAGTTTCCGGGTCACAGATTGCTAAAAAATTCACAGTTTTGGCCAAATCAGAAGCTATCAGTCAAGTACACACTAAGGGATGAAAAGGAGGATGAAAAGCTATCACTAAGAGCTATTTAGAGTCCTTGTGAATCAGCTCTTCAAATCATAAACATGCCCAGAAACTGAGCTAGAGTAGCTGCCCTCTACTTTGCATTTGAAAGATCCAAATGCAGTTCGATTCGGTACTCCCTGTGTTTATGAAATGAATAGCAAAAACACAAACAACCAACAAGATACGATCCCCAGTGGAGTCGACAATTTGTTGTTGGGAAAATTATCCAATACGGAATGACCCTATCCCACTCTAAGGGTGATAGTACCTCAGCAACAATCAAAGCAAAGCTATTCGAGATTACTTCTTTATGAGATGTAAGAGAGAGGAGAAAGAGATCCACTAACCGTTGTCTTCCGCTAATGATTGATCCAATCTTCTCTCTTTGCTGGTTGCTCCCAGCTCCTTGCTCTTTCACTGGCCTAGCTACACCAAGATCCTGCAAAATGGCAAGAGAGGGAAACTACAAGAAGCATACATTCATAATTGATTCAAGGATTAGAATAAATCAAATACACAAGCATAACAATACACCATTGAGACACATGCATATAGAAGAACCTCAAATTATTTATTAATGGAAGAAGTAAAGTTCAGGAAGTAATACAACCATAAAAGGCCCAATCCAGCATCACCTCCCGGCAGAAAGAAATCTCCTCTTCACCTCCTTCAAATAAATCACCCAATAGTTCTATACTCAAACCAACAGCACTTCCTTACATTCACAAGATTCCAGCCTCCTTAGACCTCATGAGAGAGCTCTATATATAGGATTTTTGGAGAAAGGATGAGTCAGCTTGAGCTTGGCATGGAGCTGACTAGTGTCCTCTCCCACTTCAGTTATTCTTCAGTTCTTGAGTCCACTTGGAGGTTCTTTCTTCCACTTGGAGATCTAGACCCTCTTACTCATCACTAGGCGAATTCTCTGATCCAAGTGTCATTTTGGAAGCTTCCTGGGCATTGACACCTTGAGGAATGACTGTGCCACTTGGCCAAACTCGCCCAGCGCAGGTAGCCTTCATTGCAGTTGACATTTAGCGCAGGTACCGAGTGGAGCAGTTGACATTCAGCACAGATGCTCAGTGGAGCAGTTGACATGATCCAGAATTAGCTTGTTTTTGAGTGTTTTCAGGTGGAGAACTGATATTCAGTGCTGTGGTTTGCTGACCTTGTTCCTCTAGGGGTAGGAACAACATGTTTAGGGACTTTGGATCCCTTAGATTATTGACATTTCATGCTTCATGATGTAAGGCACAAAAATGTCTATAACAGATGCATAAACAATTTACTAGAATGCACAATGAGAGAGTATTAAAGTACTCATATGTACTTTACCACATGTTTTTGTATTATCAGTGAGACAGATTTCCCTTCACCATCTAGAAGCTAGATACTAAAGGCCAACCCAGGTCTGTTATATTTTGGACACCACTATTCCATAAGTATTCATCATCATACACCTACACAGACTTCATTGACTTTTTTTTCCATCCAGTCATGACCATGATGATAGGAAGACCTCCACCCAGAATAAGCCAAGAAATCAAAAGAGTGCTCCAGTTATCCAAACAAAGTAAGGTGGGAGATTGGTACCTTTACCAAAATCACACCGAAATAAGAATCTATGGTTGCCCTCTTGCCCCGTACAAACTGCCCAAATACCTCCCCATGAGGTTATTTGCTCTGGAATATTATGGGAAGATAATGAAATCTGATGATATCAATTTTGTCTCAGCCAAGAAAAAGACTCAGTTCAATATCAAAAACTACTTAGGCCCTTTTATTTGCAATACTAGAGAGACAAGAGAGGAAGCAGATCAAATTCTGCAACAAATGAAGTTTAAGAACAGTTTCATGTGGAGATATGATCCTCAAGAGTTTATAACCAAACTAAGACAAAAGGTAAAATTGGGACCTTACATTCATCACCCTATACCAGAAATAGAGAGGTATGCCAACCAATCTGAGTGGTTGGAAAACACTCTCATAGACAAGGATAGTACAAAGGTAGATGTTGAAAATACCTTGTTTGATTTAGAGAAACAGCTTGATGAAAGCTCATTCCTGTAGGTACCAGAACAAGAAGGAACCATGAGTGCCCCTCCTGTTTTGCAAACTCCTCAGAATGAGGAAAATAATCCCAAAAGGAACAAAGAGGAAGGCTCCAGCTCAAGTATGGACACTTCCAATGTATAGTATGAAGCTAGCCAGAGCAAAAGGCCTAGGCTCAATCCTGTTTCAAAACAGGAAGACACAAAAGGCTCAGTAGAAATAATTTATGCTGAGTTAGATATGAGCAAAGGCACAACTCCATCTGGAGAAACATAGGAGCCATCTACATCAAAAACTCAAATTTTAGAAAGGCAGCTCAATGTAGAAGTCTCCTCATTTATTAAGCATGATGATAGAGATAGGGACATTAAGGACAGGTTCAAGGAGATTAAAATGAGAAATGAGAAACTGAAGGTGAAATCCTATGCACAGTATTTCAAACTTATATTGCTTAATCAAAGTAGGTTGATGTCAGCATTTGACATTAAGGAAGGAAAGATGCAAATGTCCTTCATAAAGCCAACTGTACAACAACCAATAACATCAATAGATTTCAAGAAGACAGACTTTGAAGTATTGGCAAAGGATATTCATCCCATTGACCAGATTGAATTTGACAAGGAGGCTGGAGAAATGATTTACTCCACCCTTACATGAAAGGCCATGGATGTACATCATTTGCATAATTCACCGAAGAACATTTTGGCCTAGTATTAGTTGGAAAAGGCCTTCTCATAAGCCAAAGACACCAGAATCAAGTCTTTGTAAGACTTGGTAATTGAATTGGGACATGATCCCAAAGGCATCAAGGCTACTGAACAATTAATAAAAAATAAGAATGATGACATTACAACCCTCAAGAAACAGTTGAAGGTACCTCAACTATAGCATCCCCAGACATAAGAAGTCTTGGAAAGCCAAACGAAGCATGAAGAGTTCATGGAATTAGTCCTTAAACTCAATGATCAGTTGAGGGAGACAAAAAAGGAATTGGATAGCTTAATCCAATTACAACAAACTGATCTTGGCACTACCTCATTAAATGTCATCCTAGTAGTTACCATAGTTGTTCCTTCCACATTGGCAGCCTCATTGGCTCCCACAGCTCCAAGGGCCATAGTACTACTGGTTTCTACAACTTCTACATCAACAACAGGTACATCAGGTGAAGAAGCAGGAAAATTGGTTAAAGATATGGAAGAAATGTCCATACAAACCATAGAGATGAATAAGCTCAAAGAGAATGTGACAAGCTTGGAAATTGATTACAAGCTTGCCAAAATCATGCACAAAGAAGAAGTGGAAAAGGCTACGAGGATGAGTGAAAGATTGAAAGCCCTGGAAAAGGACTTAACACTAAAAGAACCCCTTGGACAGGCTAAGGAACAACTATGGGCCAATATCATTGACTCTGTCAATGATATTTGGTCATCCATTCAGGTGATTTTCGAGCAAATAGGTTTGATAAAATTAGCTACGGAGGCTGTCCAGAAAGTAAAAGAAAAATTAGGACAAATGCCAAAAGAAGCTGCCAGAATTATCCAATCCTTAACACCAAGAATAAATATGAGTTGCAAGAATTGGAAATAGAGGAAAGAAAAGAGACAATTTTGGAGGTCAAAAAGGTCCTCTCTAAGAGGAACTTGATGCAAAACTTGGAGGATAAGTGTCAGAACATGCAGCTAGCCGTTGACATATTTATGGTTAGGTTCTAGATTTTGAGAGAAAATGGATTACCCAATCCCTTAGTGATAAATGATAAGATGATGACACAGGAGGATTAAAACAAGAAAATTAGAGAGGTAGCAAAATATTAGGTAAATAAATCATTAATGAAGGCATTGCCAACAGGAAAAGTACTCTACCAAAAATTTGAAAACTTGTTTTACCTCCAACATGAGGTAAAATACTTGTTTATCAATAAGCCTACTTTTGCCAAATACACAGAGGCAGATGAAACATATAGAAATATGTTAAAAATCCAATTACCAGATGTTGAAACATGGGAGAAATTAACTGATTTACTATAGAAATATGCAGTAAAAAGGTTAATGTACAGTAAAAGTAAAACGACATGGTAAAAGGATGTTGACAGATCAGCAGAGTCAAAGTGTATTAGATGAAAGTGTATCAAATGAAAGGCTAGAGTAAATGAAGCATCTAGCATGAAAGATCAAACAACAAAGCAGATTAAAGGGAAAAAGATCAAAAGCCAGCATAACCAAAATAAAAGGGACAACATGAAACCGTTCAATAGTTGTCTCTATCTTCTTACATGAAGATATTTCTTTTTCCTAAATTAGTTCTGAATACAGTTCCAGATATTTTGTAACTCCATCTGTATAAATACTTAAAAATTCGAAGTATGTAGGGTGGATTCTATTAGACATTTCTATAGACTTTTTTTTATCATAAGACCTAGAGGGTTATTTTATCATTTGCTAAGCCAGCAAGCTAGATTGATAAATAAAGATAAGGTATTGCCAAGGATTCATGTGTTGAGCGAATTTCATACAAGTATTTTCATGTGTTATTGTTATTTTTCTCAAGTTATGCATAATATTTAATGTGTTTCCCAATCTAAATGTTATAACTAGAATAATACTTCAGAACTTGTTTAATTACACTCTTCCTTAATAGTTATGCATTTAAATGTTTTCTTCTGATATCTAAATTAAAGAATTCTTAATTGCTCTTTGGTTTAGATTGACTTCTTAAATATGCAGGTTAAAGGATTCTTAATTGCCCTTTTATTTTGATTACCCCTTCATTCCTCATTCATTATTTGGGTCTGAGAACCCTTAACAGCTCTCTCACCCTGAGTGAAACCCTTTCACCCCTCTGTCTCAAAGACCTGAAAAAACAGTATGCTATCTTGCCCTTGGAACATTCCCTTTAGTGAGTTAATCCAGTTTTGCTTACTTATTGTTTGACTCCATAGCCCAATGGTTTAAAAGACATCATTCTATCCATCTGTCTAAGTGATCCCACCACCAAATCTCAAATACAAATCAAAAACTCTTTGAACAATCATAACTAGCCTAAAAGCATCTTAACTAAAACAAAATTAAATTTAAAGAGAGAGCCCTCTCTAGGCATCAGGAAGGCTAGGTCCTGATCTCCAAAAGCAGTTTTTGGTTACCTTTGGTTTTTCTTTCTCTTTACTTCAAAAGAATTATCAGTGTGATAATAGTTAGGACCACATCCGAAACACTATTCCTTGCAATGGAATCATACTCCTCAACCATGGCATCAACCCAAACCAGTTTCTGCATTGCCTCCTCAAAAGAAAATGGCTTTATCTCAACACATCCACTCATAAGAGTCATGTATCCAATGTACCTCTCTAGTGACCTCCTCTGCCTGCGCTGTGATGTGGGTGCTCCCACATTCTCTCTTGCATCATGCAATAACCTATCAACCTCTCTAGTGTGCTTTCTCCCATCTCTGGAAGACTCTACCTGAGTGGATGTCTCCACTCTCGGATCCTTTGAATGTGATTGCTCCACATCAATATTTGGTTCCTCCTTAGCATCTAAAATCTCCTCAAATACATGTAGCTAAAGCTCCCTCTCAAGAGAACATCTTGTGGCCTTCTCTTCATCAAATTTTACATCCCTGTGAACCATTGTCATCCTACTAGTCAGTATGCACACTTGATAGTTGTGAGGCATATCAGTGTACCCCACAAATACCCCCAACTCTGTTGTCATCTCAATATTCTTCCGTGCATATTTGGTGACATGGAAATATATTGATGATCGAAAAGTCTTGAAGTGACCCACATCTGGTCTCTTCCTTGAGAAATCCTCGTCTGGTGTGCTTGTCTCAAGAATTCGACAAGGGATTATGTTCTATGAATAAACAGTTCTGTTTCATTCCTCAACCCACAAGTATAGTGGTAGGCCCCGATCATGCAACATTGCCTGAGCTTCCCCTACTATGCTTATATTCTTCCTTTCAGCCACCCCATTCTATTGTGAGTTATGAGGTGATGTCAACTCTCATCGAATGCCTTCTTCCACAAAGAAGTGTTTAAAATCATTCGACACATACTCTCTATCATTATCACTCCTGAGAGATTTAACCTTCATACCATTATATTTCTCAACCAATGCTTTAAATTCACAAAACTTTGCAAAAGTCTGATCTTTCTTCTGCATGAAAATATCCAACATTTACGAGAAAAATCATCAAAAAATATAACATAATACCTATGCTTGGTCGTGGATGTTGTTGAGAACAGTCCACACACATCTGAATGGACTTGATCAAGGATCACATGTGCTTGACTATCTTTGTCGTGAAAGGAAGCTTTGGTGTATTTTCCCAAAGTACACCCTTTGCATGTGTCAACTTTCTCTAGTGTACCTTTGGGAAGACCAGTATAAATTTGTTGCATGGTTTGCAAAGTGCCACAACTCACCGATGTCTCGAATCTAAAGCTTCTTTACTTTCATGCTCAAAGAAGAATAATCTTCTACCTCCAACATGTAGAGATTCTTCACTTAAATCCCTATCCTATTTACCTATCCCGTTGTTATGTGATGAAGCAACACCTTTCCCATACTAAATATGACATCATAGCCTCTATCATCCAACATGGCAATAGACACCAAGTTCTTCTTCAAATCAATAACATACATAAAATCAAAGTGAAAGGAGCACCTAACTCCCTCTGAAAGGTAACTGTACCAAGCCCAGTAGCATTATACCTCTTGTCATCACCCATCTCGATATGCACCTCGAGATCCTTGTCCTCCAAGTTACTAGAGAGCTCCTTATATCCAATCATGTAGAAAGAAGCTCCACTTCCTAGGTACCATAGACTACCCATCAATGATGACACCATACATGCAATGAGGGTAAATTCTAGTTTGAATTGTGAGGCAAGAGCCTCACCTGCCGTTCTTCCTAAGGGATTCTTCTTGGACTTGTTGAGAGAACAATTTGTAACAAAATTTCCCATCTCGTGACAATGAAAGCACTTGGCTTTTGACATGTCCTTCTTCTTGCCTCCATGACAAGAATCCGATTTGGAATGGGATGCCTTCCCTTTCCCTTTCTTTGCCTTACCCACAAAGGCACAATTTTCCTCATCATCAATATTTGATGAGGATTTTAATTTGGTGTTCCTCTAAATCTCTTCTTGTACCAAATCTGACCATAGTCGTTCCCAATCCAGCAGCTTCTCCCTCCCATTGACAAAGTCCTGATAAATTTACGAACTCTTGGGAAGTCCTAGAAGCGATAGGCTCACCATATCATCCTTAGAAATAGTAATCCCAATACTTCCAATCACATCACGACAATGAGTGAACTTGGTCAAGTATTTCGGAATTGAGTCGCCCTTCTCCATCTTGATCTTTCTGAGTTTTTCCTTCAGTGCCAACTCCCTATGGTCATTGTTATTCTGAAATAGGTATGTCAATGCCTTCCACATTGAGTATGGATTTTCCTTACCATGGAGACTCGAGACAATGTGATCTCGAACTCCCTCAAAGATATTATGTCTCACCTTTTCCACACACTTTCTCCATTTAGCTAAATCTTGAGAATCTAAAGGAATATGAATTCCTTGAGGCCATTATCTTCTAGCACTGCTTCCATCTTTTCCTTCCACGCTATGTAATTTTAGCTGCCTTCCAAGGTATACTCAAGTCACAACCCATAGAAATACATATTATTGATATGAAGTATGAACTAAAAATTCGATTTTCACCTGCACAACAAACTCGAAATCGCCTCTTCTATATTGTCTTCAACTCCGATACCATGTAGATTTTTACTATAGATTCAATCGCTCATGTGATATACTAAAACATAAGACAAGGATCTACTCTACTCTTCTCAACAAAAGCAAAAAGTGATCGATGAAAACAATAAGAAGAAAGAGGAAGAATATCAATCGCACATAACACAATATTTCTCTCGAGAAAGCCACTGCTCAAAACCTCAACTATGTATATTGTATTAACCAAAAGATCTTAGAAGAAAATACAATATGTGTTCACACTAGATCAATCCCTGCATAATTATGATCTAACTCTCTACGTCACAAACCAGCTCAAGCCAATACTTAGCCAATTTTGTTGTCTACCGAGCCCCTACTTCCTTGTACAATTCCTAAGAGAATTAGCACATATTTAATTGGGAAATCCTTGCTCCATAATTTTGCAATCCAAACATAGATCCTCAAATGATTGTATGCACCACTTGTACAACTCATAAAATTATAAAACTGATAATTCATTTTCCCTGCACTCTAGTCTCAACTGGGTCTTCCTTTGAACTGACATGCATGAGTTATTTATGAGTGAATCTTTAGTTAACTGGTGTGGTACTGGTGATGCACTGGTGCACTACTCCACTACTAGACCTCTACTAGTTTCTCCAATAATTAGGACTAGTTTAACTGAATATAACTCAGTTAGACAGAGTTATCTAATTACAACTCCAAAGAACTCAATCTAGGCACCTAAAATTTAAGGATCACTCTACATGACTTTATATAAACTTCCAACTCAAATTTCCTAATTCATTAAGTCAATTTAACTTAATTAACTATTATAAGTTGTTATGAGAATAGAATTACAATTTTAATTGACAATTTGATTCAAGGACAAATCAAATTGGAATTTCTTATTTCTATTTTAACATGTTCCATCCTTGTTGTCCACCAATACTACTGGAGCAGATAAATAACTTTGACTAGGTTGAATTACACCAACCTCTAACATTTCTACAACCATACGTTCAATTTCACTCTTTTGGGCATAAGAGTATCTATAGGGCTTGATGTTTGGAGGAACACTTCCTAGAATCAAATGAATAGCATGATCATGATCATGAATAGGTGGGAGGACTTTGGGAGTCTCAAAAACACTTGAATGATTGTCTGATCCTTTTTGGAGATCTGGATAAATAGATGATTTTGATGTTTGAACCTCTAATGAGCATAATTTTGCGATTACGCCTTAATTTTTTTTATTTAGAAGTTTTGTCATGCCATTAGAGTTGTTTATATTTCGTTTTTTCCCTGTGATATCCCTTAATTCAACTTCCTTTCCTTCCCAAAAAAAATTCAAGAAAAATTCTTGAAAATTCAAAGTTATCTTCCCCAAAGATTGTAACCATTAGAATCCTAGTACAACATCAACACGCCCATTGGAATGGAAATCATTGAACTATTCAATACATATTCCCCCATGGTTAGCTTGATATTATGGCACTTTCCAAAGAAATTTAGTGTTCCTCCATTTACAACCATCACTTGACACTCTGGTGTTGGATATAGGAAGAAATTCAATTCATTGGTTATCTTATAATGAATAAAATTATGGGTACTACCTGAATCAATCCCCACTATTACATTTTTCTTCTTGATATATCCTTCTATATAGAGATTTTGAGGAGTGTTAATTCTTATAAATGCATTACAAGATATGGTCATATTCATTTCTTCTTTCTCGGGGGTTAGATCCTAGTGTATATCCTCCTCTTTTGATGTTTCTTGTTCCTTTTCTTCCTCCTCTTCACAATCTATGTATAATAATCTCTTATCATCACACTTATGACCTTTAGTGTATTTTCTATCACAATTTTAACAAAGCCCTTTTGCTCTTTTTTTATCCAATTGTTGTGGTGTCAACCTTGTAGGTTGTAGAATACTAGAAGTAGAAACACTTCTATCTTTATAGTTGTGAGTGGTAGACTTCCTGGTTGCCATAATGTTTCTTTCAACTTTTCTTTACACCTTAAATGTCTTCTCCAATGAATCAGGTTCCCAAAGGTGAACCTCATGTTGGATGTTATATTTTAAATTCCCTATGAAGGCATCAATCCTATGCTCCTTTGGAATATCAGTTACCCTAATATTCAATTTTTGGAAGTCTTCAATGTTCTCCACCATTGAACCCTTTTGTTTTAGATTTATCAGTTGGATAAAGAAGGTGTTCCTCTTTGTATATTCATAATGTGCTATCACTTCCTCTGTAAAATTTTTCCAAGTGACAAATGGTTTACACGAACAAATCCATCTATACCATACAAGTTTATTGAGTTTTAAAAATAAATATGCAATACGTACCTTTTGTGAGGGTTGTACATCCTGTAGATCAAAATATATCTCCATATGTACTATCCATGTTATCGGATCCTTGCAATCAAAATTCCTCAAATCTATATTTTGAATGTGGTGGTTCTTAAAACCCGCATTGTAATCTCTAAAATCATAATTCATATTCCTTTTGTCCTCATTGCGATTTTCATGGATTACCTTGTCACCACTGGGAAGCCTTTCTTGCAACAACTTTGTCAAACCTTCCTTCAAACCTTCCATGTCTTCTTTCGAACCATCCATATTAGCTTCCATCCCATCCTTCAAGCCTTCCATTTTTTCTTTTAAACCATCCATGTCATCTTCGGTTTCTCTTTGTGAGAGAGAAATTTGTTGCACTTGCTCCCATAATTTTGATATATCATGTTGCAATTATTCCTCTTCATTTGTCATAGTAGAGCTTTCTAAGGGCTTAATAGGTGTAGAATTATTTGGTTTTGGAGGAATTTTAGAACCAAATACTTATATATATTCTTAAATGTGCACTTTGAATCACTTCAAATGGATTTTTCGAACAAGAGTTATGACAAAATTTTCAAAATACACACATTTTTCTTGATTTTGTGGAGATCGATATTCCAATTGTTGTATCTTTGTAATTTTGGATTTCCAAGGTCTTAAGTTCGGTCTTGTTGTATCCCTATGAATTTGCTTTCCAATTCCACAAGTTAGACCAATATTGGATTCTTTAATATATAGTTATGCTAGTTCTCCAAAGATGACATGATTTTGGACTAGTTCAGTAGAGCGAAGTTGTATGGGATACCACGTGTCCCTATTTCACCATTCGGCCCTAAAATTTCTACAGAAGAAACAAAAGTCCATTCACCTTAAGTAATTTTTTACATAATTCCATTTTGATGCCTGAAATGAAAGTTATGACAATTTTCCCTAGGTCACTTGTTTGAGACTGAATTCTGGAGCATGAAAAAACCCTAACTTCTTCGGACCATATCTCAGGAAATATAGCGAACAAAGATCTAAAATTCTAGCACGAAGTTCATTAATATTTTGAATCAATGTGGTTTTAATGTCAACTTCTAAATCCTTGTAGAAAATAATTTATAGTGAAAATTCCATAATGTCCTTTTTGAAGCAACGAAACCCTAGAATCCAAAAGCTCTGATACCAAATGTTATGCAACAAGCTCACAAATAGATAGATCAAAGAATTAAAAATTATCCTCTTTGAGGGGGAAGCCTCCTTTCCATTACATAAATGAAAAATTATTGGTTGATGAAAATCACAATACCTCCTTTGTATATATAGCAGTCTAACGGGTCACATTATAATTAGATCCTACATAACAATAATAATAAGGGCACAACAATAACAATAGTGGACTTCTATGAGGCACAATAACAATAAGGGGGCTACACTAACAATAACAATAAGGGGGCTAAACTAGTATTATAGGGACCTAACAATAGCCTTCAAGACCTGAATGGTGATTTTCCTAGTTATTTTCAAAATGGATGTTGTTGTTATATTATAAAAATTATAGTAATTAATAATTGTATTTACTATTTTTTTTAATCCGGAAGCACAAGCATATATTGTAAAATAAGACCTCATTTTAGAATCAGTGATGCATTCTTACAATGTCTACATTTTTACATATGATAAAACATCATCTACACACTAGTACAAATGGGGCCAAAATCTGATGGCTATTAGTCGAATATGCGACTTATTTGCATCAGCTATCTGACACATTGGTGCTCATAAAATCGTCACTAGAATTTTATCGAATAGTTGCAGTTTAGTAAATGTTGGATATTTGTTGGTACATATGTCGATTAACAGACACATAAAAAGGCCAAAATGGTCATTAAAAAACTGACCTTTAGAAGTCATTTTTGTGATGCTACAAATCGTTGGACATCTAATGGATAAAACGTTGAATATTCAGCAGGTTCCACACTAGTTCATAGTTGGATATTCGATACATAGGTCATTTTGTCCGACATGAAAAAATGACATTTAGGAATTGGGTAATTGACAACATCGATAAATTATGCGACATAATTTTTGTCGCTCCTACATTTGCAGGTTGGTGGTGAAACATCGGATATGTGATGAAAAAGAGTTTTGTCCTACGGGAGTGTTAAAATATAAGTGCTTCCATCCGTTAATTTTGACGCCGAGCATCCAATGTGTACTCTAACCAATAGGCGTCAAATATTCGATGACTTACTTCTGCCATCAAATATCGACAGAGTCCTACATTTAATATATATATATATATATATATTGCATAATATTATTTTGAAGACTATACGAAATGAAATTAGTCACCATAAGACCACCTTCTAAGCATAAGTATTCTAGTGATTACACCAAGAGGTTCAAAAGAGCGTCAATAGAAATTCATAACTTGTTATTTCCAAAGTTGTGCCTTTGATCACACATGTCGAGCACAAAAAGGAAGTGACAATGAGTTGTGGCTCATAATTAGTGAAATGTATCCTACTTTTATCAATGATATCAATAATTACATAAGATAGAAGATGAGATAAGTCCCAATAATAAATATTTGACTGAGACTTACATTGTAATCAGCATACATAGTGCACCAACACGAATTAGTGAATTGCAAATTTTATGAGGAAGATAGTTAACATATGAAAACCTCATGCGAATGAATTCTCTAAGTCATTATTTTCCCATAACAAAACATCTATTAGAATTCCTATCCCTCCTATAGAATTTTCATATTACAAGATAACGGACATTACAAAATTGGGTACTACAAGGTCATTTCTAGCACTAACAGCAATACACCTCATATCATGAAATCACATTATAAGTCAGTTTGGTCATTTATTAATACATTGTTGAACTACCCACAACTCATGTTCCTTGACTAGATTTCATTTTTGTGGTTTCACTACATTTCTGTGTATTTCTCTATAGGAGGGTGTATATGTAACGTTGCCTCCTCTTAGATCTACCCACTTTCACCGACTTACTTGGTGTAAACATGAGATGAGGGGTTACTGTGATATGACTCAACCCCCTATATGACCTTAAGGAAATGAAGTCGACACAATAAGACTTTATTGACTTCCGTCAGGTGCCATAGGACCTCCAGGAGTAACCCAACCCCTCTAGGTGTCCAACCCCTACGAAAAATCACCTTTTCCCTAACCTAGAGGCCCAATCACTCCCTTGCCAAGGCATCCACATGACTATGGGTTCCCATTCGCTCCCATAAGCCTGCATCAGTGTCATTGTAGCATGTTTTTGGAAATGTTGTGCTAGCAACTGCGAGAATTAAGGCTACTTTCCAAGGTTCAGGATAAGCCTCTGTCAGAAAAGCTATGAAACTTCCAAAACTCATAAAATATATGAAGAAAATACTTGTAAACCAAAACTAGAACCATGACTTGACCTGACCATCCCCAACCGAGATTTTCATTCTGTCAAACACTTGGTAGATATTCCACCTATAGGTCATGAATGCAAGTCTGAACATAAGAGAATGAAAACTTGTCTGAGTTTTAATAGGAAGGGTCTATACCTACTCACATTAGTTTTCATAACATCATTTAGGTCTTGAATTCATTATTCTTTCAGTTACAAGTAAAAACATGAATGGAGCCATGATTGAGATCAGTCATATAACCATGCTTATAACCAACTTATAACTAGATAAATAACAATGAGAGAACAACCATTAAAGACACATAACAAGTACATTTACTCATCAAATCAAGAGACTTGCATGTTCCACGTGACCATAGATTGGTTGAACCATATCTTTCTTTAGTCAATCAACCTTTTCCATATTCCAAGCATGAATGTCAGATATCATGGCATAAACCAATCCAAAGAAAACCAAGGAAATAGAGAGGTTAAACCACCTCCACCCTCTCCATACCGTGATCACACCTAAATCGTTGTCAATATCACAAAATCGAACCAAGCTTGAATGCCTTAGAATTTCTTCACCATCCTTGAGGAATTTTCCCATCTCCACCCTCAAGCTTTACCGTGTATCCCGACATTATCGGTCAATGGATTCCTAGGCCTTTGGGAATTTTCCTGAGACCACCTCACCCCAAATTCCAAAACAATCCAGAAATCTAAATCTCAAACTAAGAACAATCCCATCACACCATGGCTATCCGAAAATGACAAGGCTAGGCTAAAATCCACTGTTGAAGACCAACAAATCCATTCCAATGATAACAAAAGAACCATATACCAACATGCACATACCATGTATGTCAAAACCAACTAGGAAATCACACATGCAATCTGTTACCTGCAAGTATTCCCACTGAACCTACTCAATCCTTGCCTTCCTTTGTTTTTCTTGTCCTTCTTTTCTTTTCCTTTCCTTTCCTTGCTTTTCTTTTCCTTTCCTTGGTTTCTTTCTTTCTTTATCCTCTTGGTGCTTTTCCTCTTTGAGACAAATTCTAAAACTAACTAAAAATAAGTTGACAAAAAGCTACCAACTGATTATCTGAGGTCCTTTTATTAATAAGGCCTCTAATTTCTTCAATTTTCCCTTATTTTCCTTCATTGTCCTCCTCACATGCAACCTATGACCTTTCACCTTCCTTTTCTCCTAAATTCTATTATTTTCATAAATAATATGCCAAAAATACCTTTTTTCATTTCCAAAGCCTTAGCCATAAAACACCACAAGTGATGCCCACTAGGATATTTTTCCCAACATTCAGCTTGGAATAAATGTCTCTTTCCCGTGGTCTTATTTTACCTTTATTAACTTTAACTACATGAACTTTTAACCCAGGGTTGTTTACAGACCCTCCCCCCTTAGGGGAACACCGTCCTTGGTGTTAAACCACACTTAAACCCAACAAAACCACTGAAAAGAAAAAATGTACTGATTATGGATATTTATAACCCAACTCATTGTAGTATTTACAATAACATCCTACTCAAAGAAAAACCATCATGAAAAACATGACAACATGAAAGCCATACTGCTTATTGGAGCTTTATAACTTAGCTCATTTTTGTATTTAGAATAGAAACCATACATAAATATGTACAAATACCAAGGCTAATTTTATTCACTGACAAACAATGAACGATGCATAGCCCTCATTTTATCAACCATCTCCCATGTAGTTTTATCGGGCCCAAAGTGCTTCCACTACACTTTAACCTGCTCGAGTGCTCTTTTCCAGAGCACAATATGTTTCCACTGCAATATACCTTAGGTTTCCAACTGGAATTCTCCTTCTTTCTCCACTTGCAATATAGACCAATCAATAAAAATATTCTTTACATATCATTTAAGAAATGAAACGTGAAAAACAGCATGGACATTCACTGTTGGAGGTAGTGAAATTATGTAGGCCACTTGTCCAATCCTCTCAAGGATCTCAAAAGGCCTACAATATCATAGTTCCAACTTGGTGCATGATCCAATCCTCAAGGAGCTCTTCTTGTACTTGATGTGAAAATACACATGCTCCCCAACCTGAAACTCCTTAAATGGATTTTGTTGGTCCGCATAAATTTTTAGTATGTCTTGAGCTTCATTTAGATTCTTCTTTATAACCTGTATTTCCTGTTCCATGTCTTCCAACATGTCTGGTCCAATAAGTATCTCGTTTATTGGATCACTCCAATTGATGGGAGCGTTACAACTCGTCCCATACAGTGCCTCAAATGGACTCATCCTCGGAGCCTCTTGATAATCATTTTTGTATGCAAACTTAACCAATGGAAGGTACTCCTCCCATCTCCTCTGTTGATGCATGACATACATCCTCAACATGTCCTCCAATATCATGTTTACCCTCTTTGTCTTTCCATCTATTTGTGGATGATAAGTTGTGTTGAAGGCAAACTATACCCCTAGTCCTACAAGCAAATCCTTCCAAAACTTGGAAGTAAACTTGGCATCCACGTCTGACAAAATCTTCTTTGAAACACCATGTAATCTCATGATTTCTGTGATGAAGATATGTGCTACCTCACTAGATGAATAAGTAGTCTTCACTGCAATGAGGTGAGCTACCTTGCTCAACTTGTATACCAACACCGTGATAGAATCATGTTGCCTCGATGTCCTTGGAAGACTTGTAATGAAATCCATGGAAATGACTCCCCATTTCAACTCTAGAATTGAAATAGGTTGAATAAGCTCACCTAGATGGTTAGACTCTTCTTTGACCTGCTGACAATCCAAATATCTTGCTACAAACTCTGCCACTTCCTTTTTCAAATTTGGCCAGTGGTATAATTTATTTACTCCTGTCAGTATCTTTTGATATCTTGGGTGACATGAATATGGTTTTACATGAAACTCCCTCAAGATAATATTCTTGACTTCACTTCCATCCAACACATAAATTTTTTCCTTAAATCTCACTAAGCAATATGTTGTCACATGATAATCCACATCCTAATCACCTATACCCTGCTGTAACAAGTGCATAAGTTCCCTATACTTGTCATCTTGTTGTCCTGTCGATAAGACCTAATCCTGTAAATCTATCCCATATGAGCCCACTGTTGAAACATTGTTCAAATGCACTTTCTGTTGAGAGCATTTGAAACCCAGTTCTCCTTACCCTTGATGTATTTTATCTCGAAGTCAAAATCACTAAGGGTAGCCAATTGTCTAACTTTCCTAGCATTCAAATTTGGTTGGTCAAACAAATACCTTAGTCCACTATGATCGCTCATCAACACAAACCTCTTGCTAATAAGATAATGTCTCCACATCTTCAAGGCATGAATAATAGCTGCTAACTCAAGAGCATGAGTCATGCAATTTTGCTCATGCTCATTCAATTTCCTGGACTCATAGAATATCTCTTGTCCTTCCTACATAAGGACTCCATCAATCCCTCTCTTGTAAGAATTTGTACATAATACAAACTCTTTATCTAGATTTTCAATCTTTAACACTAGAGCATTTTTCAACAACTACTCAAAACTAGCTACACACTCCTCTGTCCATTCAAAATTCCTACCTTTCCTCTGCAACGATGTAATAGGATTTAGAATGCATGAGAAGTTCTTAATGAACCTCCTATAGTAAAGTTCTAAACCCATGAATGAGTTGACTTCTTCCACATTTCTATGAGCTACCCACTCCATGATAGTCTTTATCTTCTATGAATCTACTGTTATTCCATTCTTGGAAACAACATGTCCCAAGTAGTGTAATTTTCTCTGAAATAAATTTCACTTACTAAGCTTAGCATACAACTGATGCTCTCTTAGCAATCTCAACACTGTTGCTAAATTCTTGGCATGCTCTTCCTCATGTTTAGAGTATACCAATTGATGAGCGCTGTTAGAGCATAGATTGACCTCAGGTTGAAAGAAGGCAATCCTAGGATAACCACTAATCAAGCTTAACCTGGTAGCTAGCCCTACCAGGTCAGGAGAGGGCTCTCTCCTTGTCAATCTCAGTCAAGATGACTAGATCAAATATGGATTTTAGGCTAGGTATAGTATCTTTAGGGTTTTTGATTGATTTTTTTGGTTTTGTTGCTGGATCAAATGGAGCAAGCAGCTTTGGGTCTGGGAAATCAAGTCAGGAATGTAGGGTGTTCTATGGGGTGAGGTAGGTAGGTGTTTTAGCACTTGAAATTGAGTAAAATGAGAGGTCTAAGACTGGTGAGGAGCTGAGGAGGGCATGCAAAGATCATGTATCCTTCTCAAACAGTTGAAAACATAAAAAAAAAAAAAAAAAAAAAACAAAAAAAAAAAAAAAAAAAAAAAAAAAAAAAAAAAAAACAAAAAAAAAAAAACAAAAACAAAAACAAAAAAAAAAACAATACAAAAAAAAAACAAAAAAAAAACAAAAAAAACTAAATGGTTCCCAAGGCAGAGCATTGTAACCAATGTATTCTACCTATCTATCTTGATATCATTTAGCTAGAAGAAATGAATTAGATTGTGGCACATATAACACATGAGAAAAACTAATAAAAGAAGAATAAACTATGCAAAAACACTTTATTACAAGTATCCCATAAAAATAGCTGCAAATCCTGGTTTATTTCCTTGCCAAACTGTTGATAAAGGTGTACAATGTAGCTCAGAGCATCCAAGAGAGTCCAACCCTTGCTAATGATAGAAAAAATAAATAATATAGACATCAAACCACCTATGCTATCCATCAGGGGTCGAATCCAAGAGATAAGGAACTGTTACAACCTTTTTCAAACAAGGAACAGGAATATAAGCAATGGAACAACTTGCCTCTATAAGCATGGAAACTGATTCATTGGCCCCCAAACCAACTCAAACTGATGAATCTACCCTCTAAGATCATTTCACAATTACATTTACATACCATGACATTAATTACAGTCATAAATTCATCCATGAAGAGAGAAAAAGTCAACTTGTAGTGAAAAGAGGTGAAAACTGGATTTTTAGGCAAACTGGCTCTATGCGCAGCGCCACTTCATAGTCACTTTTGGAGGCCTTCCCCTTAGCCAAATTGAGCCCAAGATAGTTTATTAGAAAGGTATTTCTGTCTAGTTTCTTGGAAATCTTGAATATTTTTATTTGGAGGTCATTGGACCCCTCAAAAGTGAAATCTCCCAAGGCTACTTTTGTGTGTCCAAAAAGAGGCAGAGAGGTCATTTTTTGGTAGTTTTTTGCCCTTTTGGTGACCTAGTTTTGCTCCAAAATTGCTGAGATTTTCTACGTTTGATGCTATCATCATTTTGAATCTAGATATATAAGCCATTCCTCCAAAAATTCCTCCAGGGAAAAGCGCAGTGCCACCTAGGGCAATTTCTTGTTTTCAAAATTCCAAAATTTGAAACAGGCAAAAAATTATCAAAACTTGCCCAGATTTGGCACAAGGCACCACCATTAGTTGATGTTATGGGCTAGTGAGGCTTCACCCAATATTTTCAACTTATCTTGCTCCTTTTTTCTCCTTAAGGCCTTCCTCAACCTAGCCTTAAGCTTCCTCATCCTTATGTTGCAAATTTTGTTGAGGGTCATGTAGTGGTAGGCCATGTGGCGAAGCATCTTCTTGTCCCTGTTGGCCTTCTCAATCAACCTTTCAAGATGTATGTTGACCCTTTCAATCCATGTTTCCCTATCATTCTCAATCTCTTGCTCAATAGGGGTCAATGGGACATTAGCCTCCTTGATAATTTGCCTATTTGCTTTGACTATTTCCAGCTCCATGAGGACTTGTTTGTCACTCAGTTGTTTGTTTTCTTGCACCTTTTTCTTGCCCTTTATTTGCTGCTTATGTCTCTCCATGGAACTATCACTGAGTGTTTCTTCTTCATAGTCATATTCACTATCTCTTTCCATTGTTTTTCTGTGGTTGTGAACACTTATGGACAATGATGGGATAGGGTGGATGAATGAAATGAAGATGATGGAATATGTGAGAGTATGTTGTATGAACAAGTTTTAGGGATGAGTAGGGTTTTAGAGAGAGTGGGTAGGGTTTGTAGGGAGAGTGGGTAGGGTTTGAAGGGTTGATAGAGAGTGTAAGTAGGAATTAGGGAAAATGTATGAGGGGAAAGGGATTTGGGAAATGTGGTATGTAGGAATTGGGTTTAGTGAACAATGGCAAGTAGATAGGGTATATAAACACTAGTGATATGAGGAAAACTAGGGTTTCACCCTAGAAGCTAGGGTTTTAGATTTGAAAAATACAAAACTCCAAACTTGGCAACAAAACCCTAAAACATAAGATGTGATAGATGAACTTACTTGTAAGAGAGAGAAACTAAAGATTTTAAGGTGAATTGGCAACTTGGGAAGGTTTTGGGCTTGGCTTGGCAGATGCACAATGCCTCACATAGGTACGCAACGCCTCCTAGGTGTGCAGCGCCCGTGTAGTTTTACACTGAGAATGACTGCCAGGTGCACAACGTCGGCCTATGATGTGCAACACCGTTTTGCAGACCACTTTTGGAGGCCTTCCCGGTGTCCAAATTGGGTGTGTGATAGCTCATTGGAAAACTTGTCAAGTCTAATTTCCAGAAAATATTTAATTTTTCAATTTTAGGTTCATTTTCCCTATCAAAAGTCTAATCTCCTAAGAATGGTAAAAATGTGTAGAATGAGGCTGCCAAAATGCATAGTGTTGTTTCAGTCAACTTTTGAAGGTCTTACTCAACTCAAAATTGAGCTCATGATAGCGCATTGGAAATATCTTTGTGTCTACTTATCATTTGAATCATCAAGCAAGTCATTTGGTCATTCCATCTAGGAGACAATTTGATTTTACCAAGGTCACTCCAGAGGTGCATCAACCCTCCTGAGGCAAATGATGTTTTTGACATTTCTCCCAAACCATGAAACTTGTGTAAAAACTGAAAGAGGTTTTTCTTCTTGGGTAAATTATGGAAAAAAACCTCTCTCACATTTATCAAATTCATCTTTGCTTGCTCATTAACATAGTTTGAAGAAAAATCGTCCCTTATGTGTGGTGAATGGCTTGTTCCTTGGAATGACTTTGCAACAAATGATGGAGACCTGATGTTTGATGATATGAAACGACCTCATACCTTTTGATATCTCTTATGTCTCCTATGCTTAAATATCTCTGATCCCATAGCCAACCCTAGCTCAGTGAGAGAGGAATTTATGGTTTTAGTGCTTGTTTCTCTTTTGCTTTTGTAGGTGAATTGGTGCTCATGATGACTTTATTTTTTGCAATGGCAGGTTCTTAGAAACATCATTAGATGCTTAGGATCAACAGTCATTATTGGCCACCTCATGTCCTTGCTGATCATTATTGGCATGTCATCATCAAATTTTGACCATGGTGGGACCCTAAAACCTAATGAGACCAAACCCTATGTAATTGATGGAATGAACTGCAAAATGAACATGAATCATGACTGAAAAGTATGGAAGTAAATCAACAAGTACATACCATGAGCGAAAAACTAAGGCAAACCCTACCATCAGTGGATCCATGACCTAATGGAATGCAACCTCATCAGAATGAGACTCCTATTATGAAATGCAAAAGAGCAGAATTTGATCATTGATGGCAGTGTGAAGACACTGACACTAACAAGCACCACTATTCTAGCAAGAATGGTGCAAATACTGAGGCTACCAATTTTAATTCATCAACCCCAGGTTCATACAAACTTGGAGGTAAAATTTTTGTATACACAGTAGATGTAATGGTTTTACTCTTGTCACTTTTCAACTAGGGCGATATACCACTAGGGTTTCTCAAACGAGTCTTCTATTGACTAGAAGAAGTCTAACTACCAAATGGAGAAGGGAAAATTGTCCTTAATGAAAGAAAAGGAATGTTTCCTAATTAAAGGAATGAAAGATTGAATTGGAAATTTCTTATAAAGTGACATGAAATCATCTAGCTACTCATTTACACATTTTTCTTGCAAAAGAAACCTAGCTTAACCTTGTTTATAACATGTCATGATATAAACTAACTGAGTGTGGAATCTCATATGGGAAGTATTATAACTACTGCATGCATGTGCTAATTTAGAAATTGTAGAAAAAGACATTTTTTGATGTTTTAATTTTATGAATGAAAATGCTAATCTTCACTTGTTGTTTGGTAGGGGAGATAGGTATGGAGGAAGAGGTATGGTCTAGTCTCAAGGGTATGGAAGCTAAGGAGAGGCTTAATCTAAGTTCAAATGAAAACAAATTTAAATTCTGGCTTGAAACAGGCTGCTATAGGGTTTCCTGTAGTACTACTACAGGATGTCCTAGTTCTACTATAGGATGCCTTGTTTTACTACAGTAAATAGGCCGAAGGTTTAGGAGATGGTAGGAAAGGTAGAATGAAGTGTGGGAAAGGCATCTGATGGAGAAATAAGGCATTGATGGGGTGAACACTATCCAAGGCTCAGTCAGATGCTTCAAGATGGTTGGATTTGCTCAATGGAAATGGAATTTTTTCTTACAAAACAAGAATTTGGAAACATGGGTGGATAAGGCTTGGATGAGGCAAATGAGATGAGGTATCCTTCCAAATTATAAGCTCCTGCAACAACATACATTATTGTCTTAATTTATGCACAAATTCATCTATACATGGAAAAGATTTATTAAATGGAAGAAAACAGAGTTATTACTATCTAGTGGCTAAGTTCATGAATGGAAGTGCTTTGAAACCAATGAAAAACTTAAGAGATCAAAAATGACAATTGAAAATCATCCTAAGAAACTCAAAGACAATGACCTACTCATCAAGAAACCCTAGATCATGCAGTAAAGCAAGAAATCAGTTTTTGGGTTGTGTGAATGGAACCCTCAAGTCATGATCCTATAAGGGAGATGAGGTGAAAGCCACTATCACAAGCTTTTCTGGAGTGTCTTCTATCACTATGATACCATTGATCTAACTATCCACAAATGGAAGCAAACTAATTAATCATCCAAATACTTTCAAATTAACAAAATCAAAATCACTTCAACAGCTAACTATGAATGTAATCTAAGCATACATGTACAAGAAGAGGAACCTCTATTGCTAGGGTTGGGCCCTAACCCAAGAGCTTCAGTCCTCTAAGTCAACTCAATGTTGGATCAAGGTAACGCTTCTGATTTTCATTAAAATATTAAACACCCCTGTGAGCACTTCTTCATTCAAAATATCTAAAAATTAAATCAAGTTACGTGAAAATGGTCATACACTTACTTCAGTTGAACAAAATGATATCTAATCTTCACAATGTCTTACCTCGAAAATGCCTCTTGGCTACAACAAAAAAAGTTGAATCCTAATGAGGCTCTAGGCCTTATTAATTATAAAAATAAAGATACCAACAACTTCTTTAAATTTAGGAAGGCTTGGCTCCCAACTCAAGATCAACTGGTATTCAAATATTATTGGCTTGGTTGTCAATGACCTTCATGGTTCGGTTGCTTGCAACTCTGAGCTAATGAGATCTGGTGGAGGAAGCTTCGAGTGAGTGAGGAGTTAAGAGGGAGATCCAATCTCCTAAAATCCCTCTTTCTTGTCTACTTCAATCTCCTGCACTTTAATTAGCCAAAATTTTCTCCAAAACCTGTAACCAATGCACATTAGACCACAAGACATAAAATCTCATCTTTACCCTTCTCATTAAGAAAAATATAACAAAACATGTAAAGAAACATGAGAAAAGTTAATTTTAATAAGGTGGAGAGTGGCATTAAGGTCCATATAATTTACCCATTGTTGAGCCTCATCATCACCCCCCTACTGAAAGTGTTGCTCATCCTCTGAGCAAATCAATCTATGCCCATGTCTTTCATTGCTTCGGTGGCCTCCCTGACATTCTAGGCTTTTGTTGCAGTATCCTCCTCTTGTGGATAAAATCTTGCATGCTTCTCTATTTCATCCCACTACTTTCTTTCTTCTTCTTCATTTCTCCCTTCTAACATGCCCAAGAGTAATGGTGGACTAATTTTTAAGCCAATATAGTTGACTTTGAGTCTCTGCAATGCCTTCTTATATAGTGGGGTCCTTTCTAGTGCATCCCTAATTATTTCAAGGGAATGATACTCCCTGATATTTAGGCTCTAGGGTAAGGTGTTCCATATCCTTTGGAATGCTTTCTAGCTTTCATCCCCTAGCAATCTCAAATTTTCCTCAAAATTAGTGACCACTTGCTCTTGTATATCTAAGTATCTTGGTGCAAGTTGGGGATCATTGGTGATGAGGTTGTGGGTGCTAATGACAACCATTGAGTTGACTTGTTTTGATCTGATGTAAAGGGGTTATGTTTCTTATTTTTCCAATACCCCTTTTACTTCCTTAGCCCTAGCCTCCTCGTGACTCATCCATGATTCTAAGCCCATCATTTGTAAGTCCCCTAGCTTTGGATTTGGGTCCTGCACATTCAAATCTATTAAGGCCAGGTTATTTAGGTAGAATTCAAATATCTTGGCCCTATCCTCTAGGGTACTTTGGTCACAGAGGTCAATGAACTACCTATAGCCTTGGAAAGGCATAGTGCCTCATTGTGCTAGGGTTTTTATCTGAAATTACAACCATTGTTCTTTGAGGTATAAGGCATATGATTTTGTTGGCATCCTGCACTAGAGTGCCTCCATGGAGAGACTTTCCAAAGTTTCCAATTGACACTCTTTTACATGTACTTGCCTCCTCAGCCATGTGTTCTCAGCCTCTAGTTGAGATTTCATTGCTCTTTCCCTATATCTTATCCTACTCAACTCTCTACCCATCTCTAGCATATTTTCTTCCATATGGCCCACATCCTCTACACTTTTTGATTTAGCAATTTGAATCCAGTGATGTGTCCTTGCTCTCTCCTTTTCAAGCTCAAAGAATAGAGGGATGGCAAATGTTTGTGGTATTACTCTTCATCCCTCAATGAATCTGTAATAGGAGCTGAGGTTTGGTTGTGGGCTAGGTTCTTTTAGCTCCTCGAACTCTCCCTTTACTATCTTTTGAGTATCTATCTCCCCTTGTACTTGTGTTGTTGCTTCTTTTCATTCCCTTTTCCCCTATTGTCCTTCCTTCTCCTGTTTCTGTGTTTCCTATAGTTTTGACAGAGTTTCCTGTAGGACTGCATGTGTTTCCTGTAGATCTATCTGTGTTTCCTATAGGAGGCCTTTCCCTTTCTGAAAAGGGGTCAAAGTTTCTTTAATTTTTTTTGTTGAGGTTGACCTAGTGACATGCCTCCTAACATAGGTGATTGGTGACCTTGGGGAAGCTTGTTGTGATTTTCTCTCTTCACCTTTCATTCTTATAGGGACTAGCTTTTCTTGTTCTCTTGGTGAGTCCTCAATGATTATAGGAGTCTTGGTAGGTGTTTAAGGTATCCCTTGATTTATCCTGGTGCTTCTCCTTGTTCTTAAGTATAGTTGAGTTTGCCTCTGCCTCTTTCCTTTTGATTTTATAGGTGTACTTAGAGCAGTTGAGGTAATAGCTGCCTCCTTCTCTGTGGTCTCAGGAGACACTCTTGGGGATTCCTCCCCTTCCTTGCTATGTATTTTAGGACTTGATCCATTATTTTTTGCTTCTTCCCTACTTTCCTTTTCATCCTCTGTCTCATTGTGTCTCCTCTTCTTCAGGCTCTTCTTCTTTTTCTTCATGCTCCTCTTCTTCGAGCTCTTCTTGCTCTTCTTCCTCTTCTTCGAGCTCTTATTCCTCTTCTTCACCACTAGAAGTAGGGTCTATTTCATACTCAATGGCTTGAACTACCTATTCTCTGTTCATTTCTGCAAATTTTGACCACATAATAGGGATTCTTAAGTTTCTTAGGGCATCTTCTAGTATGAGCTTGATCAGTCCACGACGTGCCAACTATTGATGCTTCCCTTCTTGTACTTTGATTCTCATGTCTATTATTGGTTGTAGCAAAAAGCAAGGTATGCTAAGTCTTCTATAAGGAGGTAACTCTTCTCCAAATCTCAGCTCATGGAGGATTCTAAACTGATAACCATAGTCTATTGAGCCTACCCTCACAAGAAATATACTTGAGAATGTGATAGCTTACTTCATCCCAAGGATATGGAATTCTCCCCCTTCTAATCCCATTTTTGTCCTCAATTGGTTCTTCTCCTTCCAATAAAAATTTCTTCTTGGAAAGAGTGTTGCTAGCTTTATCCTCTTCTCTCCATTGCAAACCTAGAGGAAGTGTAGTGATCCTGCTAATGCTTTCAGGGGTAATTATCATTGACAATATCCTCACTACAGCGGTGGCACTAATTCTAGCTAGAGGTATGGGTGACATTGCAAATTCCCTAGCTATATCATCATCATATCCCCTAAGTAGCTTGAAGAATCCCAACCATTGATGCCTTGTAAATATTTGTACCACCGGAGGATGTTGATGTATTCTAATTGTTCTTGTGGGCTCCCTTCTATTGAAACCCCTCGTCATCTTCTCTCTCTGTCAAGCCGATTGTATGAAGTTTTGGTGGCTATAGATTAAGATCTTCCCCAGGTGATGAGGGTTTAGAGTTTAGGAAGGAAATGACTACAATTATCCCTTTACTCTATGCAATCCTCCACACAATTTTGCCTATCTCTATGCACATTGTAATCACTAAAAGAAAGGACAATTTATTTCCTTTCTCTCTTTACAAATGAAAACACAAAGGATATGGAACCTAACTTTCACTGTAATGCCTTGGTTGAGGAGAATTCTTGAATATCTGGGCCCTAGGCACCCCCTCACAACATTTCTGACAATTCTCACTATTTCCTATAATTTTCCTATAGGTTCCCATTGTAGGATGTCGAGACTAGCTTTCCTCACTATTTCTTTTAGTTTTCCAATGTTTCCTATAGGTGCTCACTGTAGGATGGCCAAGAATATATTTTCCCTTCTATGGATCCTCCAAGTGGTCCCAGCTCTCAAAATCTCGAAATTAACACTATCTTGTATGAAAGTTAGGGAATATTTCTATTTATGTACGATTTGATTGAGCAATGTGTTGGTTGGCTAAGTACGTATTTCTCCTTTTGGACCATTGGTCCCACCATTAGTTACCATGCAACCCTTCCTCATAATCATCACCCACTCCTATTCAACGTAACTCAACTACCTTTCTGATTCATTCCCTTTGATGAGACCTTACCACATGTCCAGTTGACTAGTACTTTAACTTTGTTTTATCGGGTTGAGGGTGTCCAAGTTAACTGGCCACCTTTGCTTATAAAACCAAATTTTTACATATTCCTACAATTTTAATCATATTTTCACTTATGAGACAGTGTGGATGAGGTGACATACCTAAGGATTCCTTTACCTTTTTGATGGATGCTGGAGGGTGGCTCTATTGTGCTGGTCATGGTTCAAGTACATCTTCTTTACTTCTCTTTTTTGTTGATTTTATTATGCTGATAGGTTGTCTTCTTTTTTATGTGCAAGTGTTGGCTTCCTTTGTTTTTGTTGAGCTTTGGAGAGGTTCCCTAGTGCCTGCAATTGTGTTGCTCCTATTCCAATGCATGGGTGCAGAAGGTTGGGCTTGGAGCCTGCTTCTGCTTGAAAATAGGTTGTTACAAGGTTTCTTGTAGTACTACTATAGGAAATCATGTAACTGCCCTTTTTTGAATTTTTGTGGCCTTTCTTTTGCTTGGAGGGTGAATAGATATTGGAGTGAGTGGAAGGTGTGGCCATGGAGTGGTAGGTGAGGTAGGCTGCTGGTGGTATTCCCCTTTGATATTTCTTTGTTTCTTCTCTTTTCTGTTTTTTTTCTTCTTCTAAGTAGATTTTTTTTTTCTTTTTTTATGGACATAGAGGGTGAAATTGTCATGAAGGGTGTTGGTTGAGATATGGTGAAGTCAATGGCATCCTTTTTTTCATCCAAAATAGGCTTGAATCATAATTTTTCAATCAAAATTCCTTTCCTGTATATTTTTAGGACTTCCTGTAGTACTACAGGAAACTCCTGTAGTAAATACAAGAAATTTTGTAGAAGTCACAGAATCACCTGAAAATTAGATTTTTCTATTGTTGGAGATGAGTATGGATGAATGAAATTAGGGGTCATGGAGGAGATGAAATGGATGAAGAAAAACATGGGGCTTCACATGGCTTGATGCCCTCTAATCTCTGTGTCTGTTATCTTCTTGAAAACCTGCAAAAACCAAAATTTTTATGAGTGGGTAGGTTTGAGGTCCCTGCCATTATTTTTGTGCTTTTGCTCTCTCTATTTTTTCTTGAAAGACAACTAGGTTGTCTGAAAGGATGTTTTCATCATGATTTCCTTCCCTGCGCACCTCAAAGGAGGTTTTCACCCAAGGGTCTTTTATTTTTCTCTTTTTTAACTCTTGGGCTGCCTCAAGGAGGTTTTCAACCTAAGAGTGGGCCTCAGATGCCTCATGGAGGTTTTCACCTGGGTCTCTTATTGTCTTTCTTTTTTTTTCTTTTTTTTTATAAGATTCAACAGTCCTCAAGAACTTGGTGAGGTGGAAGTTGAGACTCCTTCTATCACCATTGCTGCCTTACTGATACTACTAATGAACTCCTTCTTTGACAAAGTCTTTTTGTAGACTTTCAACCTATACCCATTGACAAGCAATGGGATACCTTCTTCATCTATGGTTCTTATATGAACATCCCCATTTTCATGGCACTTTTCTATCACATATGGGCCCATCCATCTAGTCATCAACTTGCCTTAGAAATATTTGAACCTTGAATCATCCAGCAAAGCCAAGTCGCCTTCTTGAAACAATTTGTCTTTGATATTTTTTTCATCCCAGACATTTCTTTATACTTGAGTCACCTCTGTGTGCAGGAGGGCATGCATCCTGAATTCATCTAACCCATTGAGCTGGAACATGCTCTCTTGATGTGCCCTTGTAACATCTAGATCCAACTGTGTTTCCATCCTTAAAGTGTTGTACACAAACTCAATAGAGAGTAGATCCTTCTTCCCATAGACCAAATCATAAAGGGTGAAGCCAGTGATTATCTTTCAAGTTGTATTATAGGCCCAATTGGCCTCCACTAGTCTGTCAGCCCAATCCTTCTTGTCCCTGCTAACCATTTTTGTCAGAATTATTTCCATTGCTATGTTGGTGACTTCTACTTGTCCATTGGCCTGAGGGTGGTAAGGAGTGGACTTCCTGTGCTTGATATTATGCTGACTTAACATATTCTCAATCATGTGTGAGGTAAATTGAGTGACCTAATCAATGACTAGCTCTATAGGGCATCTAAACTTGTAAAACACATTCTCCCTCAAGAACTCAACCACTTTCTCTTATGTGGCTAATTTTACAGCTTTGGTTTCAGCCCACTTTGTTAAGTAGTCAGTGCACACAATGATGTAATTTTTATGTCCTAATGGAGCATCAATGGGTCCAATGAAATCCATTCCCCACTTTTCAAATGGCTCGAAAGTCACTTGAGGTTGAAAAATAATTTCATCCCTAGGAGTAGGTTTCCCCATTCTTTGGCACCGATCACACTGGCAAGTATACCTTCTTACATCTTGGTGGAGAGTGGGCCAGTAATAGCTAGCTTGTAGTACCTTTAAGGATGTCCTTTTGGATACAAAGTGACCTCCACAAGGCCCATCATGACAAGACATAAGGATGTCAAAAATGTCCTCATCCCTGACACATCTTCTCATAATTTGATCTGGGTCCAATTTGAAGAGATTTCCCCCAATCCAAGTGAATGGGGTGCTTTTCCTTATAATTCTGCTCTTTTCCTTAGAGGACAGATTTGGAGGGAACTGTGCAGCTACTAAATAGCTGCCTATGTCAGAAAACCATGGAGAGAGAACTGAAATGGAGAATAAATGTTCATCTTGCAGTTGGTCATCGACTATTCCTTCCTCACCTACAGGCAAAGCCAATCTGGACAAAAAATTTGCAACTACATTTTCTCTACCAGGCTTATCAATAATAGTTAGATCAAATTGTTATAACAAAAGTAACCATCTAATAATTTTGGCATTCACATCAGGTTTGTTCATCAAGTATTTAATGGTAGCATGGTCGGTATGTACAAAGTTCAGGTAACCAGTAATGTAATGTCTAAATTTATTCAAGGAATGGACAACATCTAGGAGATCATTTTCAGTCACTGTGTAGTTCAACTCAACTTTGGACAAATTTTTGCTAATGAAGTAAATGGCATAAGGTATCTTGTCATGTATATGGCCCAGAGCTTCTCCTATGGATTTCTCAGAGGCATCATCATGAATGTGAAAAGGAAGAGCCCAATTTGGGCCTCGAAGTATAGATGCAGTATTCAACTTATCCTTTAGGGTTTCTAGGGCCTCTTGGTAGATTTCTGACCATAAAAATTCAGAGTGCTTAGACAATAGTCCAAAAAAAGGTGAGGATACCTTGTTGAAGTCTTTTATGAATCCCCTATATACCACTTAAGCCTAAGAAACTTCTGACATCCCCTGCTTCTGAGGAGTAGGGACCCTCTTTATGATAGCTATCTTATTTGGGTCTACTTGCAGTCCTTCCTGGGATATTGAGTGACCTATAACAGTCCTTGCAGTCATCATGAACTCACACTTCTAGGGACTAAGTGATAAGTTCATTTCAATTCATTTGTTTAATACGTTTCCCAAGTTAGAGAGAGCCTCCAGGAAATCACACTCATAGGGGGTGAAATCATCCATATAAATTTCCATGGAGTCATGGACTAGCTTTGCAAAGATGCTCAGGACTGCCCTTTGAAAAGAGGCAGGGACATTACATAAACCAAAAGGAAGGACCCTATAAGAAAAGGTACCCCAGGGACAGGTTCCTGGTCCTCTAGGCTGATCACGATTTGATTGTAACCACTGAATCCATCCAGGAAAGAGAAGAACATATTTCCTACCATACCATCTAATACTTCATCAATGAAAGTTAGAGGGAAATGGTCCTTTTTGTGGCCTTGTTTTGCTCTCGATAATCCACACATATCCTCCATTTTCCATTTCTCTTTGAAACTAGAATGAGAGGACACACCCACTCACTATCTGAGATGGGGTAAATGAACCCTACATCCAACAACTTCTGCAGTTCTTCTTTGACTGTATCCTTGAGGGCTAGGTTCATTATCCTCTGAGGTTGGTGTAATGGCTTGCAACCTTCCCTGATTTAAATGTGGTGAGTACACACCGAAGGGTGCACTTCATTCATTTCCTTGTAACTCTAGGTGAAGACATCCACATGATTTCTTAGCATGTCACATAACTCCTCTTCCTGATGTACAGAGAGAGAGGGGTTGATTTTAAATGTTCTTTATAGGACAAATTCTATCATCTTGACATGACTAGGGCTTGATTCAACTAAGAACAAATCATTCCAAGGGTTATCTTCAGCTTCCTTCACTAAATTCTCAAGAGATATGGTGTTGGAGGGCTGATTTTGGAGGATTTGCTCAATCTGGTCATCTTCATTAGGTTCCCCCCTCCTATAGTGGCATCTAGGGTATATATTGGGTAAGAGTATACTTCATCTTCTTCCTCCTCTTCTAACCATAAAGGTAAGTCATGCTCTAGATATGGTTGAGCAGGGGGATATAAGACCAATTGTTTGAATAGATTCCCATTTTTAATGGTCATATTACCAGCCCTGCAACTTATGTAAGCATCGACAGTGGCTAATCATGGCCTCCAGGGATGAAAGGATAACCATTGAACTTGGTATTAAGTTGGATAACTAAGAAGTCAGTAGGGTATTCCCAGGAATCAGTGGAGACCTATGTTGCATGAAACTTCAAGGAGCCTAACGTTTCGGTCCGTACCTATACCCAAAACACCAAAACTTAGACGAAACTAGATTGAAACTCAACCATCATGTAATTATCTATTAGAGTTAATATAGACTTGTTTTCCTTATAAATTGTCATATATGGGTCTTATTCCTTTTTTTCTTGCAAGATAATGTGTTATTCACATATTTATTTATATGTATATTTTTTATATATACATATATGATGTTTTTGCTGACGTTTCGGCTGATATTTCCATTTTTGGGAGGTGACATTTCTAAATGTGCCAATTTCGGAAACTCTGAAATGTTTTGGTGTTTCGTGCAACTTAGATGGAGACCATCACATCCTCAACAACTCCCTTAGGAGTGGACATGTTCACAAGTTGCAAGACAGTTGTGGTCCTTCTTAATGATCCCTCGAGATTTATTTTAAGCATAGTTTCCTTAGTCATCACATTGACGACATCCCCAATATTGATCAAGGTATGGGGGACACTGATGTCATCAATGTGTACATCTACTGCAGGAATTCCATGATCTAGATACTTTGGGCAAATCACCCGCACCAACATTAAGTCAGATAGTTTTCCAATGACGTTAATGGTAGGGGTGTCTTTCTTTTTCCTTCCTGGATGTTTGAAACACTTCTCCTTGATTAAATTGTTTTAGATGGGGACATCCTTGATAGCTTGGAGAAGCAGTATTTTAACACACATGTTTTTCAATTCACCCAGAAATTCAATCTCTTCTGGGGTGTGTTGGATACGATGGCTTAATCTTTCAGGAAATGGAGATGGATTTTCTTGAGGGACACTCTCCTCCTTTTCCTCTTCATGCTCCTTAGGTGGTGATGGAGGTTGATTATCCAAAAGCACTCTTCTAGACCTGAGGTTAAGTTCTTGAATTTCCATAGCATAGGTAGGGTATGATGTTTCTCCATATAGAAAAAGCACTCTTCCAGACCTGAGGTTAATTTTTGAATTTCCACAACATAGGTAGGGTAGGATGTTTCTCCATTATAGACCTGATGTGCCTATCTGTTGTTCGCGTTCAAATTTGGTTGGGTAGGCATCTGATTTTTCTTAGGTGGAGTAGGTGTAGGAGCTGTGGTTGATATGGATGTGGAGGAAGTAAAGCTAGAGCTTGGTTGTATGGGGGCCTCCACCCTTGGGATGGTGCATTTCACTGAGGTTGTGGAGGAGCATATGGTTGAAATGGTTGGTTGGCAGGTTAGGAATGGTATTGAGGTGAAAAGTACCAAGGAGATGGTGTGGACCATGAAGGATGTGCAGGAGGGCACCAAGGGGGAATGGATGTATTTTGATTAGGGTTGTAATATGAATAAGATGCCCCTTGCATGCCTTGATGGTATGGTTGAGGTCCTTGAGGCCTCCTTTGGTTGATGTAGTAGAGTTTTTCAATCACCCCTTCACTTCCCTGATACACAGCTTTAAATCTAGGAAGAGAAGAGCACTTTTTTGTGGAGTTGTTTTCCTCATAGACCGAGCATATTTCTATAAGATTTAATGGACATTCGTTCCTAGGGTGCCTCTTGGGTCATCTAAGGCAGAAGAAAGCTAAGGTTCTCTCTACTTCCTCCTGCTTCCTCTTGATCTACATGGTGTCCATTTACAGAGCAAGGGTATGCATCATTTCACTCTTAAATTCTTCCAACATGTTCCCAATTTCACTTTTTATGGATGTGTTGGATGAGAATGAACTGGCCAAACCTTGACTATACGTACCCTTCTTTCTAGCTGCCTTAGAATGATTCCTAAAAATTGTTTTGATATCATCATAGGGTAACTGATAGATGTCCCCTTCTGACAGTAGGTTTATGGTTTCTAGGAGATCTTCCCTGATCCCCCTAAGAAGGACTAGCTTAAGTGATTCAGGATCAAGGGTGCAACTGGCCCTTTTGCAGTTGAGTTGGAATCTTTCCTCATAATCTTCTAAATATTCATCATGTCCCAAGGTCATTCTAAAAATTTCCTCTTTGGTATCTTTGGACCTGTAGTAGTCCCTATACTTATTTTTGAAGGCTTGTTGCATCTGAGCCTAGTTTTTGATATTGTCCCTAAGTAAACCCATGAACCAGTGCAAGGTTGCATCTTTGAGAATGGATGGGAATAATTTCAGCTTCTAGTCATCAAAGGTGTAATCATAAGTTTTTCATATGACAACAAACTCAAACAAAAAGCTATTTGGGTTTTCTGAGGTCAGACCATGGAAGTGAGGAAGAGCAGGGGCGATTATGTTTTTCATCCTAACATCCCCATTAGTTTCTTTGATGGGAAAGAACCCTCAGCTCTATTCTCAACTTATTCTCTGTCTCGAATCCCATTTCTATTTTCATTCATGGTGTAAGTTTGTGGAATGGTCACTTATTCTTCCCCAATAGGCTCTTTAAAAATATTTGGTTATTCACCTAATGGGTCCTCTAGCTAACAGCAACCGAAGAAGAGGGAAGGTTGGTTGTTTGATGCGGTGCTGGTATTAAGAAAAAAATTCCCTAAGTTGTCTCTACTCCTATGAGGCATGAAAGGGGTTTTTTTTTCTTTTTAGGTTTTTATAGAACTACTTGCATAATGAAAAAAAATAAAAAAATTGAAACTACTTGTTGAATGGAACAACATGCAGAATTGGAAAGAAAACAAAATATTGCAACTATCTGTTGAATGGAACTATTTGCAATATGCGAAAGAAATAAATCAGAAATCACATCTACTTAGAGACCTCCCTGACAACGGTGCCAAAAAATGATGAGTGCCAGTGTTGCAGCAAGAATGTTGCAACTCTTGGGGCTACCAACTTTACTTCATCAACCCCGGGTTTGTACAAACTTGGACGTGACAATGTTGTCTACAAAGTAGATGTAATGGTCTACTTGTTGGGTGTGGAGCTTGATTATCTTCTTTATTCAGAGGTATCACGGCATTGGACCCCAGTTCGTAATGTGGTGGAAATGCTGCCCGTAATATTTGCATTGCAAGGGGAGTCCACGAGGGGGCAAAGCACCCCCGAAGCTAAAAATAGATGTAAAATTGCCTTGTACAATGTTGTAATTTCGTAGTCAATCTGGGCCATTCATTAGGCGGAGATATGACAGTAGAAGTTATGTTTAATTTAGGGTTTTTTCCCTAGAAGGCAACCCCTCGCTATATATGAGGTAATTGTATTGTGTCTATGTAGATCTGTATTATGAGCGAGGGAGGGAGAGGATATTGAGAGTGAGGAGGGAATTACAACTGATATGTTGTAGGTTATATCTCTTCATTTTTCTGGATAATATAAAAGGAAGGACTGGTTGTTTCTCCATGGACGTAGCCCAAATTGGGTGAACCACATATATCTGGGTCTCTCTTGTTTTATGTGTTTTTTGTGTTTATATTTCTGCAATATATATTATGTGTTCCATTTCTCTATAATATATAATTTTCTAATAACTGGTATCAGAGTTGAAGGTCTATTTGGCTGAAAAACTCGCAGGAGAGAAGGGTTCCTAGTTCGGGTGGGAGCAATGGTAGAAGATGGTAGGTTTAGGGTCAAAAAATTTAATGGAAAAAACTACTAGCTATGGAAGATGTAGATGGAAGATTATATACATCAGAAATATTTGTACCTACCATTGAGAAAAAAGACAAAGAATCCAACGAGTATGACAAACACAGAATGGGATATTATCAATAGAAAGGCACTTGGAACAATACGACTATCCCTAGCAGCATTGGTAGCATTTAATATTTCAAAGGAAACGACAACAGAGGGTTTAACGAAGGCATTGGCCAAGCTATATGAAAAGCCTTCGGCATCAAATAAGGTATTTCTTATGAAGTGTTTATTTAATATGAAAATTTCATAAGGTGGATCTATTGTTGATCATTTAAATGAATTTAATATTGTTACTAGTCAGTTAAGTTCTGTAGGGGTAATTATTGATGATGAATTTAGGGCTCTGTTATTTCTATGCTCATTTCCAGAAAGTTGGAATGGTTTAGTTATGGCCATTAGTAACTCTGTCTTTGGATCTAGTACTTTAGAGTTTGATGATGTTGTCGGTGCAATCCTTAGTGAGTAAATGCGATGGAAAAGCTCTAGTGAGACATTAGGTAATTCTTTGACTGCAGAGACTAGGGGAAGAGAAATGAAAAGAAGAAAGAGCACAGGATATCACAGTAGGTTAAGGAAAGGCAAATCCAAGTCCAGATCAGGGATAATGTGCTGGAAATGTGAGAAGAAAGAACACCTAAAGAAAGATTGAAAGTCTTGGAAGGGAAAAGAAGGAGATGTGAAGCAAGAAAACAATCATGAAGCGAATGTGACAGGTGATGTGTTGCAAGATGCTTTGATTATTTCACTAGAAAATATTATTGATGTTTGGGTGGTAGATTTAGGAGCCTCATTCCATGCCACACCTGATAGGAAACATTTTCATGATTATGTTCAAGGAGATTTTGGACAGGTTCGATTGGGTGATGATAAACCCTGTAAAATCATTGGAATGGGTATAGTTTTCATAAAACAACAGAATGGAAATAAATGGTTGTTGAAGGAGGTAAGGCATGTTCCAGATCTGAAGAAAAATCTAATTTCAACAGGGCACTTGGGAGGTGAAGGTTGTGTGACTACTTTTACAGATAAAATTTGGAAGGTCACTAAAGGATCCCTGGTAATTGCAAAAGGAGAAAAGGTTGGTACATTGTATTTATGCAATGGTATTTCTAATTATGTTAATTCTTTAACCTCTACAGGAGCATATACGAAATTGTGGCATCATAGGCTTGGGCACATGGGTGAGAAGGGGATGAAAATTATTCACTCAAGAAATTTGTTTCCAGGTTTGAAGCATGTTGATTTAAAATTCTATGAGAGTTGTGTTTATGGAAAACAGAAGAGAGTCAGATTCCTCAGAGTTGGGAAAGAAAAGAAGAGCGAAAAATTAGAGATTGTCCATACAGATGTATGGGGACTTGCTCAGGTATGATCTCTCGATGGCTCACATTATTATGTTACCTTAATTGATGATGCAACCAAAAAAGCCTGGATTTATTGTATTCGAAATAAATCTGATGTATTTGATACTTTCAAGAAATGGAAATATTTGGTTGAAAATGAGATAGAAAAAAGGTTGAAGTGTCTCAGATCAGATAATGGAGGTGAATATTGCATCAAAGAGTTTGATAGGTACTATTGAGCCTCAAAATTACTCTTTCCCTAGCAACTCTTCTTATTCCTTTTCTTTGTTTTTCCATGAGAAAGATGCATTATCATCACCAATGACCGATATATATTGTCTTGAGGAGTAATTTTAGTGATTTACATGTTATGCTTTTATGTTTTTCTATTTGAATAAGTTTTTGTATATTAGCTATGGAACGCAAACTATTCTGCAACTAATTGGCTATTCCACAGCTACCTTCATGATTTAACAGGTTCCAAGTGTCAGAAGGAGAAACTAGCTACATGGGTAGCTTGGAAATCATCGTGACATGGACCCTGTCCTATTCACTTAGCCCAGGTTGACAAAGAAGATGGCATAAGACTATGGTCAACGGATAAGTCAAACACAGAGACCGAAGGTAACAAGACTCTGTTTCGTGGTTAATTAACATGTTTCAGAGTGATGGGAAGCGTTATCTGAAGCAACTACCTGTACCTGCGGACTCCAGCAGCCACATGTACAACCGAATCCAACAACCACCATGTCTTGGATTTCTGTCTCTAGCAGCCGAGGAAGAAATTTTGCATATCTATCTTCTATGTGTTTGACTGTAGTATGTTTCTCTCCACAAACAATTATATGGAGTATCTTATAAATAGTTGTGTAAAGGACCATAGAAGTTAGTGGTGATATTAATAGTTTTATTGTGAAATCAAGTTCTAAACTCTGTAATTTCTGGGCATTTTGTGTCCCTGTTTTTAATATGAAGACCACATGTTTTATGAAAATATGAAGGAGTTTCCTTGGAGTTGATTGAGCAAGCGTAGCCTAATCAATTGCAGAGGGCCCCTGCACTGAAGAAGGTTTCATTTCATTTTATTTTTCTTCTTCTTGTTAACTGTAAATTCATCATTTTCTTTCATAGTGTTTATAATCATTTTCTTACTAACAATGTTTATAATGCAATTTCCATCATTTTCTTATTAACAATGTTCATAATTTAGAGTAGCTTCCATTTGCTTGATCTCTTTTTAGTTTTTATTAGTAGTTAGAAGATGAAACTCAGTAATGTAATCTAGTTTACTTCATTCACTGTTTTTCTAGTTTAAATTCTTAATTAGACTGATCAATGCCATTTACTATCATTTTATTTTTCATTATTGACTCATGGTGTTAATGAATGTTTATGAAAAACCCTTCAAGTTGATAATTCATCCTTAACTAAGTGGTTGAACATTTCATTTATGCAATGAGTTATTGTTGCATCTCTGTATTTGCTTTCTCTTAGATTAATGAAGTACATAATTCCTCAAATGGCATCCCAAGGAGACTTTCTCCCAAAATTGAGAGGCAGAGTAACTAAGTATTTCATTTAGTTTTATTTTCGTAATTAATTTGACATCAGTTACAAGTTTTACTTTCAGTTTTAATTCATGATTTGGAAATAATGGTAAAACATGAATAGGAACTTTGTTTTCATTTCCTGCTTAAGCTTTGCTTCCAAGTCTTTCTCAGCTCTGTTTTCATTCCTTTCTTAAAGCTTTGTTTTAATTTTTAGATTTTGAGTAGTCTTTACAAAAGTTAGATTTAAGTTTTTGATAATTACATTGTAAATCATTAGGGATTAAAAGACCAAAAACCCCCCAAAACAACATAAAACACAAAAACAACGAAGTAAGAAGGGTTATCTAGCACAAATAGTGCACTACACTTCATCAATTTACGATACCCGGATTGATAATTTATGTAGAGCAATTTAGGACACTAAATTGACCAAACATTTTGGCGTCATTGCCAAGGAAGTGTAACTAGGTAGCCTTATCTCTTACATTAAAAAAAAATGACATGCATAGAGAAAGAGACTCTAGGGGTATATTTATAGCTAGGGGCAGAAGTTGAATCCCTACAATACCACCTACTCCACCAAGAACAAGAAAAGACACACCGCCATCCCAAACTCATACTCCTAGCCATATAAGTCCTGGAATTCCAGGGGTAGAAATCCAATCAAAAGAATCTCCTACTTCATCTACCAAGTCAGTCCTAGGGGAGAAAATTTTCAAATCTCTAATAGTAGGAATAGCCTTTTTCACCTCCATAGGAGAGCACATTGTAGTTGAAGAATTAGGAATACCTAGTGAGGAAGAAAAAATAGAACCTCTCTCCCATATTCCATTAATAGAAGAACCAGAAGAGGAGGAAGTAACCTTGCAGGTTGAACCCTATACTAACTTTGAAGAAACTATAATGGTAAAAGAAGAACAAGATGGAGAATTATCACTGTTTAGAGGAGGGGGTAGAGGGAGAGGTAGAGGAAATAATGGGGGAGGTAGAGGAAACAGTGAAATAGATAATTCTTTTGGATTCCCTATAGTGGATGAGGAAACAAATGCCACAATGAAAAATATCTCACCTTCTGTCCTCCCAAACTTCCATGGGTTTAAAAGTGAGGATCCTGAAACATTTTTATTTGATTTTGAAGTTTTGTGCAGAACCTATGACTATCTAGAAGACTCTCAAAAACCCAAATTGTTTCCTTCAACACTAAAAGGAGCTGCTTTGAAAGGGTTCATGGGGTTAGTTCCTCAGTCCATTAGAACATGGAATGACATGAAAAAAACGTTTTTGGATAGGTACTTGGATTATTGCATGCCTACCAATCACAAAGATGAAGTGTTCAAAATGATGCAAAGAGAGGATGAAAACTTAGGATATTTGATTAAGAGATTCAACTATAATTTGAAAAGAGAAAAGATGAATGATTTAGATGAAGAAACCTTGAAAACTCTTTTATTAAAAGCCATTTGAGATGAGTGGATAGATATCCTTAACATGATGTGGAAGAGAAATATCTCTTAACTTCCATTAAATGATATAGGAGAATTGTGTGTTCATCTCTCAAGAGGGAAATCTAAAACAGGGAAAGGGCCAAGAGATCCTTCTCTTGTTAGAGTAAACAAATCTGCAACGGGATCTGTAAGTAGGGCAAAAATTGGTAATATGCTTGATGAATTTAAAACTGACATTCTAGGGAGCCTTAGTGAGAAATTAGACACCCTTAAAATACAAAACAAGCAGAAAACTGAGGCTGATGCTTTAGCCATTTCTTGTCCAAAATGAAGAAAAAAACATGCTATAAGGGAATGCCCTTTAGATGTGAAATTTGTAGAAACTTGTATGATTTGCTCAGAAAACCATGAGACCAAGGGTTGTCCTTCAATCCCAGGTCTTAAGGTTGTCTTTCAAGAGGAAACGGTCCCAAATTCTGTAGAAAATCTTTGTTTTGTTGCTAGAAGACCTTGGTAGGGGCCACAAAATCAGGGATTTAACAATCAAATGTATCTTCAGCCCCCACCAAACTGGAATTCTTGGCAGAAACCTTGGCCTCAACCTCAACCTCAATCTCAACCTTGGCCTCAACCTCAATCTCAACCTCAACCGTGGGCACAAGGAGTACAAAATCCTTATGGAATATTTTCTCAATATTATCAATATCCTCCATCATATCAAAATTATCCTCCTCCACATATTCAACAACAAAATCAGCAGCCACAACTTCAAAATCAGAATCGTCAACTTTCATTGCCATTTCCATAACAACCTCCACAACAAAACCAAAATCCTCAACTCTTACTGCTATTTCAGCAGAAACCAAATCAGCTACCTGCCTAACCATTACCAAACCCCAACAATAAAAACCCTCAGAATTCTTACATGGTAGAAGGAGAACAATTTCCAACTTACATGCTTACTGCTCTATATCTTAATGATGTTCAACTAAGATCTCGAAGGATATTAGAAAAGGAAAGACCTTCTATAGTTATTCAGGAACAGGACAGTTCTGAGGAAGATTCTCTAAAGGTTAATAACAGTTTTGAGGAAACATCTCTCCAAAACCAAAATTTTGAAAAAAAAAAACAAAAAGAATCAGTAAACACAACTCCTGTCATTGAGAAACCAGCATCTACTTCTACACCTCATTTTCCTAAAAGTCTACAAATTGATAGAGGGGTAGAAAAATAGATCTTATTGCCCAACTATGATTTTTTAGATGAATTAAAGAATGTTTGTGTCAAAATTCCTTTGCTACAAGCCATTAGATAAATTCCAATTCTAGCCAAAATAATAAAGGAGTTGAGCATAAAAAAACTAGGAAGAAAAGTAAAAGAAACAAAAAGAATTCACATGGTAGGAAAAATAACAGAGATAATGATGGGAAAAATTGTCATACAAAAATATGTGGATCCAGGAATTCCAATTGTAAAAACACATATCAATGGAGTTGAAATTCCAAATACATTGATTGACTTAGGGGCAACAATAAACATCATGATAAAACAAACTATGGAGCAGCTCAAGCTTCCTAATCTTCTCTACACACCTACCTTACGGCAACTAGCAAATAGATCAATAATCAAATCAGATGGTGTGCTAGAATATGTTTCAGTATCCTTAAATTCTTGGGAATATCATGTTGATTTCATGATCTTAACTCCCAAGAACAATATAGGAGGACATCCACTCATATTAGGAAGACCTGGGTTGACCACAGCTGATGCTTTTATTAGTTGTAGATCTGGTGAAATGTATATTTCTGATGGTAATTCAACAAAGAAATTTACTCTATATCCTCTAGCAAAAGCAATCACAGAAATAGATGACAAAGAATGGATTGATGATGAAGATGATATTTAGCCTCTCTTTACTATTTCATAAATTAGTGAAGATAGTCAAATTTTAAATACATTGGAAAATTTTGAATCATCTTTAGAATATGACCATGAGAAATTTCAAGAAAAATCTAATGTTGAATATTTATCATCTAGGAAAATGTCTCTCTATTCTATGGAAGAGTTTGGTAGCTCTACAATTGAAATTTTTCCAGGTAGGACCTTAAACATAAACAAAAACTTGGAGAAACTACAACAAGAAGAGATAATTAAAACATTCCAAAAACATTCTGCTGCATTTGCATGTGAATACACCGACATGAAAGGCATTGATCCTAAGACTTGTATCCATCACATCTGCATTGAGGAAAATAGTAAACCTATCAAACAACCTCAAAGAAGGATGAATCCAAATCTTAGGGAGATTGTGAAAGAAGAGCTCCAAAAATCACTGAATGTAAACTTCATTTACCCAATTTCAGATAGCCAATGGGTTTCTCCTTTGGTAATTGTGCCTAAAAAGAATGGTAAATGGAGGGTGTGCATTGACTATCGAGAAATGAATAAAGCAACCCTTAAAGATCATTTCCCCAGGGAAAATTTTAAGAAACCCCCTAAATTTATAAATATAATAAATGGGCGAATCTTCATGGTATATAGGAAAAATGGAAGGCGATTTTATCAATAATATATTATGTATATATAATTTTTTGGCGAATCTCTCACCAGGCATGGCAAATATTTTACTCAATTATAAAATCTTGTAAGATCTTGGCGAGTCTTTCACTAAATAATAAAACTTTGTAAATTCCTAGTGAATCTTAGCATATGCTACATGCTGGTTTAATTCCCCCATTTAAATAGGCTACATTCCAGGTGAATACCATGGGTCAATACCATGTGCCATTTTGGTGAATACCATGGGTCAATACCATGTGCCATTTTTGTTTTTATTAATTCTAATATTAGGGTTAGTAATGGTTTTTTGCATGGTATTAAAATAACAATCTAGTCCATGGTATTTGTCCCATAGTATTTTGGCCATAGGTTTCACCTAAATATAACCCGTTTTTTGAGTGTTCGTAAATATAAGGTGAATTATGGAGTAAATATAAAAAAATGTTTTATTCGTTTACCATACCTCTCGTTTATTTATATTTTTATTAATTTACCATACCTTTTTTACAAATATGCTATTTGGCCCATAGGATTCACTTAAATAAAACCTCTTTCTTGAGCCTTCATAAATAGAATGAGGGTTATGGACTAAATATAAAAAGAGGTTTTATTTATTTACGATACGTCTAGTTTATTTATATTTTTATTTATTTACCATACCGTTTGAGTAAGTATAAAAAGGCGTTTTATTTATTTACCATACCTCCACTTTACTTATATTTTTATTTGTTTACACCCTTACATGTATATAAGGTGACTTATGGAGTAAATATAAAAAATGTTTTATTTATTTACCATACATCCACTTTACTTATATTTTTATTTGTTTACACCCTTACATATATATAAGGTGACTTATGGAGTAAATATAAAAAATGTTTTATTTATTTACCATACCTCTCATTTATTTATATTTTTATTATTTTTCCATACCTCTTTTATAAATATGGTATTTGGCCCATAGGATTCACTTAAATAAAACCTATTCTTGAAAATGGGCGAATGGATTCACTTAAATAAAACCTATTCTTGAAAATGGGCGAATGGAAGGTTGTAAGTTCTAATTTCAAGGGCTAAATTTACCTTTTTTACCCTCTCCCTTAAAATAAGGTGGGCTATTTGAGGTGATTTGTAAAAATATACTATGATACAAAATATTCGCCCACTAAAAATTTAAAACCCCTTAATTTCGCCAAAGGGCGAACATTCGCCCCTAAAATTATCCTTGCATTTCCCTTTGCCTTTTATAGATCAAGTGTTAGATACATTAGCAGGAAGAAGTACTTCCTTTTGGGTTATGTAATGCACCTGCAACATTCCAAAGAGCAGTACTAGGAATTTTTTATGATCTGATACATGATTGTGTAGAGGTATATATGGATGATTTTATAGTCTATGGAAATACATTTCAAGAAGCTTTGGTAAAATTAGAAAAAGTTCTTAAAATATGTAAGGAAACAAACCTTTCACTAAGCCATGAAAAATGTTTTATGATGTTTACAGAAGGTATTGGTTTAGGACATCACATTTCAGGAGATGGGATTAAAGTTGACAAATCTAAAGTTGAAGTCATCTCTAAATTATCAATTCCAAATTTCCAAAAGGATGTTAGAAGTTTTCTGGGATTTACAGGTTACTATAGAAGATTTATAGAAAACTTCACTAAAATAGCATCCCCACTTTTCAAATTGCTTACCAAGATTGTGAATTCAATTGGAATTCTGATTTTCAGTTGGCATTTGAACCCTTGAAAACAAAAATTTCTGAAGCACCCATTTTAAGAGGTCCAAATTGGAAACTCCCTTTCCATATCTCAATAGATGCTTCAGATACAACTCTGGGAGCTGTATTGGGACAAAAATATTTGATTCCTTATGCCATTTACTAAACAAGTAATAATTTGAGTCCCACTGAGTTGAATTATACTGTGATTGAAAATGAATTTTTAGTTGTTGTTCACGCAACTAACAAGTTCAGACACTATATAATAGGCATTGAAACCTTTATTCATACAGATCACTCTGCAATTAGATATTTGATGAATAAACATATTACTAATGGAAGAGTTAAAAGATGGCTTTTACTTTTGCAAGAATTCAACATTACTATGCTAGGTAGACCTAGAAAAAAAAACATAGTTGTTGATTTCTTGTCCAGGATTCATAATATCAAAGAAGATTCTTTGGTTGAAGATAAGTTTCCTGATGAATATCTTTTTTCAGTAACTACTCAAACTCCTTGATTTGTAGATATTGCTAACTACTTGGCCACTGGAAAGTTACCTTCACATTTGTTTCCTAGAAAGAAAAGAAAAATTATTCAAGAAAGTGCAAGATATTCATGGATCACTAAAGAATTGTATAAAACAGGGCCAGATCTTATGATCAGAAGATGTGTTAGGGAAGATGAAATGCCCAAGATTATTAAGGCATGTCATAATGAGTCGTATGGTGGACACTTTGCTGATAAGAGGAAAACCTATAAAATCCTTTCTTTAGGATATTATTGGCCATCCATCTTCAAATATGCTAAAGAATATGTCAGGAGATGTGACAGCTGCCAAAGGGTAGAGAAACTTGCTCCCTCAAATGAAATGCCATTACAAATTCAGGTACTCACTGAACCTTTTGAAAAGTGGGCCTTAGATTTTATTGGACCAATTAATCCTCCTTCTAAGCAGAAAAAGTATATATTGGTATGCACTTATTATGTCACTAAATGGGCATAAGGCAAAGCATTACCTTTTGCTAATGAAAAAACTGTAGTTAAATTTCTTTTTGAGGACATCTTCACTCGTTTTGGTGTTCCAAGAGAAATTGTGACAGATCAGGGACCTCAATTCACATCTAACATGGTGGAAGGGCTTGTGGAAGAATACAAGATTAAGCATAGGAAATATACTCCCTATCATCCACAAGAAAATGGTCAAGTGGAATATACAAATAAAGTGATTGAAGGAATCCTCACCAAGACTATGCATTTACATAGAAGAGATTGGGCAGAAAGGCTTCCTGAAGCCTTATGGGCCTATAGAACTACATGGAGTAAAACAACAGAACATACACCCTATGAACTTGTTTATGGGAAACAAGTTGTGTTCCATATAGAGTTCCAAATCAGAACTTTCAAGATGGCAGTCCAACTAGGACTAGATTTATTAGAGGCACAAAAGCATAGGTTGGAGCAATTAAATGAACTTGATGAAATCAAGCAAGAAGTAGTTCAAAGGACTGGTATAGTCCAAAAACAAAGGGCTAAATGGAATGACAAATATATCAAGGACAAGAAGTTTCAAGTGGGAGACTGGGCATTGTTATTTGATTCAAAGTTTAAATATTTTCAAGGGAAGTTTCAAACTCATTGGCTTGGGCCATATGAGATTGAAAAAGTCTTTATTAATGGAGCAGTTAGGATCAGAACAACAGATGAAAGTAAAACTCCTCTTCTTGTGAATGGTTATAGATTAAAGATATATCAGAAACCCATTTCAAAAGAGGAGTTTATTAAGATTTTCCAAAACAATTCTGAAATGAAGCTAGTGAAGAAGAATTCTTCTTCTCCACTAACTTAGTCTTTATTTTTCCTAAAAATAAAAAAAATAAAAAGAAATGTATAAGATTGAAAACCAATGATAATTGGAATACTTTTCACTTCATCCCATTATCATATTTCATCAATAAATTTTTCCTTTTTCAATATTCATTCCATATCCATTTCATTCATCATCTTGTCTTACATCTCATTTCATTTCACTTACATAGCCATTTCCATTTCATTCATGATCCATAAGCCATATTTTACTTTTTATTTCACATTTTGAAACTAATTTTGTTCTGCAGCTACAATTTGTTTATCAGTTCAGCCACAAGTGTATAGTTCATAATAAAATCATGTATGTAGGGGATTGAAGAAAAATCAATTTTCAAGGCCAATCATGCTCAAGGTACCTGTGGATGAACATAAAAAAAAAATAAGAAAGAAAAAGGTAAAGGTTCCAAAGGTAAATGCAAAAATTTATTTCAAAAAGCAATTTTAAAACAAAAGTTTGTATAGTATGTATAATCACATGTCTCCTTAACCAACCATCATTTGATTTGACCGCCACGTTGTCTCTGCCATATCTTCTAACTTTAATGACAAACAGTCTCAATGATTCTTTTATAACAAATCTCTGCTTCAAACTCCATAACCTGTACTCAAACAGTCCTCCACAACTACACCTATTTAACGGTCAAGATGACGATGTGACTTACCTATCTACGACTCTCTAAACCATAATTGTCTATTTATTACATGCCAACTCCTAAGTTTTTCTCTCATATCCACGTAGCCATTTCATATACACACAGTCTTTCCATTCTCATATACACACAGTCATTCTGTTCCATACACACAACACTCATTTTATATACGGTGAGAGTAATTTTGAAGGTTAACCGAAAAAAGGGGATATGAGGCTTATTGTCAAAACAGAGCCCGTAGGGGTAAAGTATATGGAGGGGTATCCACAGCTTAAAGGGATGTTATAGAAGGCTGGATGGTTAAATTTTATTGAAAATTTTGATGGCTACGACAAGGAAATTACCAAGTCTTTTGCAAGGTCATTTGATGGCACAAAAGTGGAGATAGGAGATATCAAATTTGCAGTCAAAAAAATCCTTCATAGCAGAAGCAACAGAGTTGCCGAGACAAGGAGAAAGATGGTTTAAAAACAAGGAATTTCATGGTGAATCTTGGAAGGTGATCATTAGAAACCCAGGTATGGATGTTACAATATTTAGAAAGGGAATTCATATTTCAACATTCAAGAACAAATGGAGTAATATGTTGTTAATATTGCAAAAATTCGTTACATGTGAAGGAAGATTTGGGTCTATGTATGTTTACCATATACGCTTATTTATGATTTTTTTAGAAAATGTAACCATCAAACTTCCCTTATTCCTTCTAAATAGTCTGAGAAGGATGGCTACAAATGTTTAAAAGAAAATTGAATCCATAGAAACAACTATGTATCATCATGGATTAGTGAAAATACTCATTGAATTCAATTTGAGAAGTATAGGGGATACATGGGAAGATTTCTTGGTAAGAAATTTTTTCCAGGATGTTCTGGAGTCACCTAAGGATAATCATGGTAAGAAAAGTAGGAGGAGAAAGATCAACATTAATATTCAAACCTCCTCACAAAAGAATGATGTAGAGACATCTTCTAAACCAAAGGATAGGAAGCAGAAAGGAAAAATGAAAGAGAGAGCTGAAGAAATCGATGAAGACATTCCTGAACCTTCATCACCATAAGAAGATGAAAAGTTACTCTCTGAAATATTGACCAAGATTAAGGAGAAAATCAATAAAAATAAGGAGATAGGAAAGAGGAAGAAGGACACAAGAGAAGAAACCATTAGCTTCCAAAACCTGAGAAGGAGCTCTAGACTCCGAGGTAAGGTTAGAAAGGTAACATCATAAGAAGCCTAGTTCATAAAATTAGAGGAAGAAACCCCAGTTCAGTCTCTTGACAGTATTCCATCTGAACATAGTCCACAAAACTCTCCTCCATAGAATTTTGAAGGCAGCCCAAGCAGATATTCTCCTGGCATAGATTCAGTACAGCAATACCTCAATGGATCCAAGTTCCTCAGCCAATCTAGAACAACCTATCAATCCACAAGTGTTGGCATTATGACACAGGTTTTGCGCTATGACACAGGTGTTGTCCTTGATGGCAACTCACTCAGATGACAGATCACAGTTCAGGCTCTCAAAATGAAGGAAAAAGAGATATATGTAGTTTCCCCTTGATCAAGCCACGTATACATGCAGGTTAGCCAACCAAAAGGCGTGTATATGTATACACGCACTTTCACGCAAGGAAAGGTGCGTACATGTTGAAAACTTGGTTTTGGTCCATTTGGTCCCTAGTTTTTTGACCCGTGGTATTGATCCAAGGTATTTTGACCAAAGTATTGACCCCAGGTATTTGGTCCAAAGTATTACTTTTAAGTGGTTTTGGACCATGGTATTGAGTAATGCCTAAGACTATAAAAGGAGGAGGATATTATTAGGCAAAGGTAATCAAGCATTGAATATCTAATGAAGAGAAAGATCTAGAATACTGTGATTCGTTTATGGTACATAGCTGGATCTGAATTAAGGAGGAACATGAGTGCTTGAAGAAGGATAAGTTCTATTGAAGGGTCAAGATCTTAAGGCTTGAAGAGAAGTATCTTTGTTTGGTTTTTGATCTTTTATAATTGGTGCATGTCTTTATCTATAAATCTGATGATCTGGGTATAAAATGATGTCTGAATAGTTGAAAAGGATAAATCATCTTTTACAGATCTGTATGCAAGTTCAGTATAGCAAAGGCGCGTATGCACGCTGGTTCGGCAATTCAAAACAACGTATATGTATGTTTTCCTTCATATAACAATGTATGCATGCAGGTTAGACTCATTGAAGTAGTGTAAGTCTCATAAAATATGTTTTATCTACTTCTATTTACTGTTGCAGTGTTCTAGGTTATGGTACTGTTACTATATTCTGGTTACAGCATTCAGAGAAGTGATTTTTTGATTCAGTTTTGGTTAGTGCAAGGGATATTGATTGATGTAGATATATTTTGATGTTTGATTGATGCTATTGATGGATCCAGTGTGAAAATTTATGAAATGTGGTCCCTGGAAGAAAAGAGAAGGTTGTAGCCTTCTGTAGGTCAGCACCTACGTACTAGTACATTGGCTAGTACAAGAGCTAAGGGGGTTGTAGCTCCCTTCCAGGAGAAGCTGGATAATGAGAGAAGGTTGTAGCCTTCTGCAGGTAGAAGCCTACGTACTGGTATAAGACTGCACTAGTACAAAAATATTGTAAAAAGAAGTTTCTTATTAAAAGAATATAGAGACGAATTGCAGCGGGTGGTTTTCACCCACATTGGGTTTCCACCTTATATCTTGTGTTATTGTGTGTGATTGTCTGCTTTGTTTTTACTGTACCTGTTACTGCTTATATGGTTCTGATACACAAATTAAAGATCAACTGACTAAATAATAAGTTTACAAGGTATACGTTGGTTGCTCTAAATACAGTTGCGTATATAAGTTGCATTTACAGAAGTAGCGTATATAAATCTTTTTATGGAAATAAAATATTGTTAAGTTGCTAATACTGATTCACCCCCCCCTCTCAGTATTATTTCCAACAATTGGTATCAGACCAGGTCCTTTAGAAGAAGCTTGATCGCTTGAAGGAAGATCTATCATCATGAGCAACTACGAAAGAGAGGCATCCATCAGGCCACCAATCTTTGATGGGAGCAACTTCGTCTATTGGAAGGGAAGAACCACAACCTATCTTCAATCTCTTGGAACAAAATTTTGGGATACCATGGAAGGAGGATACACATTTCCATCAACAACTCCTACAAATACGATAGGTAAAAAGTAGTATGAAACAAATGCAAAGGCTGTCAATACTCTATTGGGGAGTCTATCACAATCAGAATTCATCAAGGTTATGCAACTCAAAACTGCCAAAGAAATATGGGACAAGATCATTCTAAGCTATGAAGGAGACAATAAGGTAAAATGTGCAAAACTACAATCTCTCAGAATTCATATAAAACTCTCATAATGCACAATGATGAAAGTGTAGCTAATTATTTATTACGTATAGATGAGATTGTTAATTGCATGAAAAACTTGGGTGAAGAGATAAAGGAAGTTACTTTAGTTGAAAAGGTTCTAAGATCCTTGTCTTCTAAGTTTGAATCAAAACTTTCTGCCATATAAGGAAAGCAGGATCTTCAGAGTATTACTATGTCACAGCTGCATAGGATCCTAATTGCTTTCGAAACAAGAAAAGGGGGTCCATCAGATATGAGAGAAGTCGCATTCAAAGCTTCAAGAAAAGAAGAACTCAATGAGTTAGGACATATGCTAGAATGAGAGGAAGAATCAAACTTTGTCAAGAACCTTCAATGGGGTTCTGAAAGATTTAGAGGTAAACTACCTTTCAAATGTTTTTCTTGTGGAAGAGTAGGTAATTATGCTACAAAATGTCCTCACAAAGATAAGCTTAATAAAGGTAAGGAATAAATAAAATGGAATAGAAAACAAAGTGTAAATAAAAGAGCTATTATATGCATGAATATAGTGATGGTTTATCAAATAGTGATGAAGATGAAAATAATAATGATTACAGACTTCTGATGGCTTTTGAAGATGATGATTTCTTAGATGCTTTAGATGAAGATGGTCTCTATGAAGAAATTTCTAAACTTTAAATCTATCTAGAAGAAAAGAGTATGATTATAGATACTCTGACATTCCAACTTGCTGAAAGGGAAAAACACAATGAAAAGTTAGAAAGTGAAATTGGGGGCCTAAGAAAAGAAATTGAGAAAACAAAAGCTCTCAATCTTAGGTTTTCTAAAGGATCAGAAACTTTAGATGAAATTATCAAAGTGCAACATTCTCCTCTAATAAATACAGGTCTTGGATATACTGAAGAACCATCTCAAGCATAGAAGCCATCAACCTCCAAAAGCTATCTTGATGCAGCAAGGAGAAGTGAACAGGTTGACAATCGTCAGCAGAGGCTTAAAGCAGATCACTAGGTAAATCGAATTCAATCTACTTCAAGATGAACAGAAGCTATAACCAACCTCAAGTAAATCATTCTCAATTTGCTTCAATATTGAATGGAAACTACAATCATCAGGTCAGTAGATTCGATAATTGCAGGAATTTCTTTAATGGCAAATGTTTTTCATGTCATAACTTTGGACACAAAGCTGCTCAATGTGTTGCTTACAAGACCATCATGACTAGAGAAGCACAAAATCAAAGGAATGTGATTGAGATCATGAAAAGGACCTACAATAACTTTTTTGCTCTTGAAAATGAAATACAATGCTCTATCTGTAACAACTTTGGTCATGAAGACTCTGAATGTAGGAGTAAAATTCAGAAAACACCTCAGAAGGAGCAAGCCTCATTGGTTCCCAAAACATGGAAAAAGAAAGAATCACAAACTGAAAGATGTGGTATAGCCTTATATGCAGAAGGACAAGAAAATCAATGGTACATTGATAGTGGATGCTCGAAACACATGATAGGTGATAAAGAAAAACTTCAGTCATATAGTGCCTTAGAAAAGGAAATAAAAGGTGAAAGCTAGGAATGTTATGTATGTTGATGGTTTAAAGCATAATCTATTGAGTGTTAGTCAAATGTGTGATCAAGGAAATGAGGTAGTATTTCAATCAAATGGATGTGTTGTTCGTGAGCTTGATACAGGAGAAACAATGATCAAAGGCATAAGAACTCCAAATAATTTATACATACTCAAGGGAGGACATCAACAATGCTATCTAAGAAAAAATGATGAACAGTGGCTATGGCACAAAAGATTGGGGCATCTAAGCTTCCCTCAGATAAGGAAAGCATGAAAATTCCAGGCTGTTCGCGATCTCCCTGATATCAGAATTCCAGAAAATATAATATGAAAATCATGTCAATTTGGTAAGCAAACCAGAACACATTTTCTCGAGAAAGAAGGATCAGCTAGTAAGTCGCTTGAACTTTTCCATACTGATTTATGTGGTCCATCAAGGAAAAAGTCATCTCGTGGAGAAGAATACTTTATATTGTTCATTGACGGATTTTCCAGAATGTGTTGGATAAGACTTCTAAAGCATAAAGACGAAGCTTTTGAAAAGTTCAAAGCCTTCAAAGCTTTGGTTGAAAATGAATCGGATCGAAAAATCAAATGCCTCAGATCTGATCGAGGAGGAGAATTTACCTCGAATGAATTCTTCGACTTCTGTGAAGAACATGGAATAAGAAGGGAATTCTCCACCGCAAGGACTCCTCAGCAAAATGGAGTGGTAGAAAGGATGAACAGAACTATTCAACAAATGGCTCATGCTATGCTAGATGAGTCTGAAACTCCTGCAACCTTATGGGGAGACGCTGCATTTTCTGCTGTCACTATTCTCAACAAAACAAATGTTCAGGTAAACAACACTCAAACTCCTCATGAACTTTGGTATGGTAAGACTCCTACTGTAAAATACTTCAAAATTTTGGAAGTAAATGTTACATCAAAAGGACTAACAAAAAACTTGGCAAGTTTGAACCTAGAGCAGATGAAGGCATTCTACCTGGTTACTCTTCCCGAAGTAAAGGATACAAGTGTTATAATAAAAGACTAGGGAAAATTGTTGAAAGTATTGATGTTGTTGTTGGTGAAGCAGGCGAAAATTCAAAGCAGGTAAAAACTGAAGAGTGGGAAGAAGATGAGGATTATCCTTCTCAAACTAATGCTGAAGAAGAAGAAACCAATGAAGCACCAGAAGAGCAGATAACGGTAGAAGAAAAGACTCCATCCAGATATGTTCAGAAAAATCATCCAGAGCCTCAAATTTTGGGACAGAAAGAGGTAGGTGTACAGATAAGACGAACTATTACAAAAGCTTCAAGCTATCTAGCATTGATTTTCTCCATTGAACCGCAAAATGTACATGAAGCATGCAAAGATGAATGCTGGGTCAAGGCCATGAATGAAGATCTTAAGCAACTTGAAAAGAATAATACTTGGGAATTAGTTCCTAGACCTCATGATAAGAATGTCATAGGAACCGAATGGATATTCAAAAACAAGCTGAATGAAAATGGAGAAGTTATTAGAAAAAAGGCTAGACTTGTTTGTAAAGGGTATGATCAACAAGAAGGTATAGACTTTGAAGAAAATTTTGCATCTGTTGCTAGACTAGAAGCCATAAGAATGTTCCTTTCTCTTTCTAGCTTTCAGAAATCCAAAGTATATCAAATGGATGTGAAATTTGCCTTTCTTAATGGAGACCTAGAAGAAGAAGTTTATATTGAGAAACCAGATGGATTCAAACTTGGAAATGATCCAAAACTTATATGCAGACTCAGAAAAGCTCTCTATGGTCTAAAACAAGCTCTAAGGGCCTGGTATTATCGTCTTGACAAATACCTTCATCAACAAGTTTTTTCAAAAGGATCGGCTGATAGCAATCTATATATAAAAATTGACAATGACAAATTGCTAATACTTGTTGTGTATGTTGATGATATCATTTTTATGAGTAATGAAGAAGCCATAAGTCAAAACTTTGCTTTGGTAATGCAAAAAGAATTTGAAATGTCCCTTCTTGGTGAGCTCACATATTTTTTTGGTTTACAAGTTCAACAAAATAAAGATGGTATTTTTTATCACAAACCACGTACCTCAAGTAGATCTTGAAGAAATATGGCATGGAAGAATCTAAACCAGTATGTACCCCTATGGTAACAAGATGCAGCCTCAGCACAAATGATGAATCAGTTGTTGTACATCAACCAACCTACAGATCCATGATTGGTAGTTTGCTCTATATAATAGGTACCCTACCAGACATCATGCATGCAGTAGGAATAGTTGGAAGATTTCAAGAAAATCCAAAGGAAGCACACCTTTAGGCAGTCAAAAGGATCTTCAAATATCTTCAAGGAACTCAAAATTTTGGTTTATGGTATACCAGGGATACAAATATTACACTTCATGCATATACAGATGCAGATTGGGCAAGAAGCATGGATGACAGAAAAAGCACTAGTGGTGGTGCATTTTATATGGGTTCCAGATTAGTATCTTGGTTCAGCAAGAAACAAAGTTCAATTGCATTATCTACAGCTGAAGCAGAATATGTGGCTGTTGCATCTTGCTACACACAACTCCTTTGGATGATGCAAACATTGCAAGACATTCAGATCACATGCACTCCACCTATCTCCATTCTATGTGATAATACAAGTGCAATCAGTATTTCAAAGAATCCAGTCATGCATTCAAAGACCAAGCACATACCTATCAAATATCATTTTCTCCGGGAACAAGTGCTTGAACAAAAGGTCAAATTGGAGTATGTTCCCTCCAAGGAACAGGTTTCTGATATATTCACCAAACCACTACCCAGGGAGACATTTGAATACCTCAGACAGAAGTTGAGAGTAGTTGATGCATCATCTTGCTATTGATACTTATCTGTTTTAGAGAAAAGAGGTTGTACACGAGTTTCATGAAGAGTATCCGCGTACATACGCCGGTTTCTGTTGATACAGTCGTGTATATGTTGGTTTGAAGAAAAATAGTGTTCCAGACTCAGGATGGAAAGAGTCTGATATGGGTCTGATAGAGACCATCTGGCACAGGTTCAGGGGGAGCATATACTTCTAATAATGCATTGTTGGCATTATCTTAGAAGATCTTGGTACAATTTCATAGCTATTTTTGTTTCAGGTAGAACAGGTGTAGAGGGAGATCATGGTTGTTGGTCTGGATGATGATTGACAGATGTTGCTAATGATAGTTGTTGATGACTATCATAGTCTTGTTTTAGATATTTTGTCTCTATTTCATGTATATCTTTTATTATTGAGGTCATGTAACGACCTATTTTGTTTCCCCACTATGCCTGTGATGGATGATGTAATTTTCTCGTTTTATCATGTATAAACTTTTGGTATATCCCCACTTGGTTGGGTGGATGAGTCAATCTTGGTATATCCCCACTTGGTTGGGAGATGGATGTATGTATGAATATTTGGTGATAGGAAGGTCATTTATGATGTATAGATTCATGTTCTTCTTGTAGAACATATTTTTGCAGACCTTGCTTACAGTCAGGGGGAGCATGGACAACACTCTTTAGCAGATCAGAGAATTCAACATGAACTCAGGGGGAGCATAACTCTTTTCCCTTGATGGCAAAGGGGGAGAGTGATTTGGGGTTGCCATCAAGTCCAAAGGGGGAGATTTTTGGCATTATGACACAAGTTTGGTGCTATGAAACAGGTGTTTTCCTTGAGGGCAAGTCACTCAGATGACAGATCACAGTTCAGGCTCTCAGAATGAAGGAAAAAGAGCTATACGCAGTTTCCCCTTGATCAAGTCGCGTATACACGCGGGTTAGCCAACCAAAAGGTGCATATGCATATACACGCACTTTCACGCAAGGAAAGGTGCGTACATGTTGAAAACTTGGTTTTGGTCCTTGGTATTTGGTCCCTGGTATTTTGACCCATGGTATTGATCCAAGGTATCTTGACCAAAGTATTGACCCCAGGTATTTGGTCCAAAGTATTACTTCTAAGTGGTTTTGGACCATAGTATTGAGTAAGGCCTAAGACTATAAAAGGAGGAGGAGATCATTAGGAAAAGGTACTCAAGCATTGAATATCTAATGAAGAGCAAGATCTAGAATACTGGTGATTAGGTTATGGTACATAGCTGGATCTGAATCAAGGAGGAACCTAAGCACTTGAAGAAGGATAAGTTCTATTGAAGGGTCAAGATCTTAAGGCCTGAAGAGAAGTATCTTTGTGTGGTTTTTGATCTTTTATAATTGGTGCATGTCTTGATCTGTAAATCTGATGATCTAGGTATAAACTGATGTCTGAATAGTTGAAAAGGGTAAATCATCTTTTATAGACCTGTACGCAGGTTCAGTATAGAAAAGGAACGTATACACGCTGGTTCGGCAATTCAAAACAGCGTATACGCAGGTTTGCCTTCATATAACAATGTATGCATGCAGGTTTGACTCATTGAAGTAGCGTACGTCTCATAAAATATGTTTTAGCTACTTCTGTTTACTGTTGCAATGTTCCAGGTTCTGGTACTATTATTGTATCCTGGTTACAACATTTAGAGAAGTGATTGTTTGATTCAATTTTGGTTAGTGCAAGGGAGATTGATTGATGCAAATATATTTTGATGTTTTATTGATGCTATTGATGGATCTAGTCTGGAGATTTATGAAACGTGGTCCCTGGAAGAAAAGAGAAGGTTGTAGCCTTCTGTAGGTCAGCACCTATGTACTAGTACATCAGCTAGGACAAGAGCTAAGGGGGTTGTAGCTCCCTTCCAGGAGAAGCTGGAGAATGAGAGAAGGTTGTAGCCTTCTATAGGTAGAAGCTTGCGTACTGGTTTAAAACTACACCAGTACAGAAATATTGTAAAAATAAGTTTCTTATTAAAAGAAGATAGAGACGAATTGTAGCAGGTGGTTTTCACCCACATTGGGTTTCCACCTTATATCTTGTGTTCTTGTGTGTGATTGTCTGATTTGTTTTTACTGTACCTATTACTACTTATATGGTTTTGATACACAGATTAAAGATTAACTGACTAAATAATAAGTTTACAAGGTATACGCTGGTTTCTCTAAATACAGTTGTGTATATATGCAAGTTGCATTAACAGAAGTAGCATATATAAATCTGTTTATGGAAATAAAATATTGTTAAGTTGCTAATACTTATTTACCCCCCCAGTATTATTTCCAACAACACAAGAACCTCTGACTGACTCACTCAAACAAGAAATCTATGAGTTGGAGATATTGAATAGGCATATTAAGAAAGAAAATGAAGCCCTAAAGGAACAAAGAAAATTGGATAAATCCATTCATGACAATACCGTACTGAACTTAGGCCTATGGTACAAGAAAAATAGGAAACTGAAGAGGAAGAATAGAAACTTCAACAAAATAGTGATCAACCTTAAATACATACTTCTCATGAAGAAACCAAGGAAGGTTGTTACTTCAAAGAAAAGCAAGAGAAGAAAGTTAGACATATTGGCAGAGGTATCTGAGAAGATGCAATAAGGAAACGAGTTCACAGTTTTGGAAAAATTGCATGGGGACATGCAATGATTTTGTAGGGGGGGTATGTTGAGCCTCAAAATTACTCTTCCCCTAACAACTCTTCTCATTCCTTTTCTTTGTTTTTCCATGAGAAATATGCATTCTCATCACCAATGACCGGTATATATTGTCTTAGGAGGACATTTAGTGATTTACATGTTATGCTTTTATGTTTTGTTGTTTGAATAAGTTTTTGTATATTAGCTACAGAATGCAGCCTATTCTACAACTAATCGGTTATTCCGCAGCTACCTTCATGCTTTAACAGGTTCCAGGTGTCAGAAGGAGAAACTAGCTACATGGGCAGCTTAGAAATCATCGTGACATGGACCTTTTCCTATTCACTTAGCCCAGGTCAACAAAGAAGATGGCATAAGACTATGGTCAATGGATAAGTCAAACCTAGAGACCGAAGGTAACAGGACTCTGTTTCGTGGTTAATTAACACGTTTCACAGCGATAGGAAGCATTATCTGAAACAACCACCTATACCTACGAACTCTAGTAGCCACCTGTACAACCGAATTCAACAGTCACCATGTCTTGGATGTATGTCTCCAGCAGCCGAGGAAGAAATTTTGCATATCTGTCTTCTACGTGTTTGACTGTAGCATGTTTTTCTCCACAAACAGTTATATGGATTTTCTTATAAATACATGTGTAAAGGACAATAGAAGTTAGTAGTGATAGTAATAGTTTTATTGTGAAATCAAAGTTCTAAGCTCTGTAATTTCTGGGCTTTTTGTGTCCCTGTTTTTAATATGAAGACCACATGTTTTATGAAAATCTGAAGGAGTTTCCTTGGAGTTGATTGAGCAAGTGTAGCCTAATCAGTTGCAGAGGGCCCTTGCACTGAAGAAGGTTTCATTTCATTTTATTTTTCTTCTTCTTGTTAACTATAAATTCATCATTTTCTTTCACAATTTTTATAATCATTTTCTTACTAACAATGTTTATAATGCAATTTCCATCATTTTCTTATTAACAATGTTCATAGTTTAGAGTAGCTTCCATTTTCTTGATCTCTTTTTAGTTTTTATCAGTAGTTAGAAGATGAAGCTCAATAATGTAATCTAGTTTACTTCATTTACTGTTTTGCTTGTTTAAATTCTTAATTAGACTGATCAGTGCCATTTACTGTCTTTTCCATTTTATTTTTAGTTTACTGACTCATGGTGTTAATGAATGTTTATGAAAAACCCTTCAAGTTGATAATTCATCTTTAACTAAGTGGTTGAACACTTCATTTATGCAATGAGTTATTGTTGCATCTCTGTATTTTCTTTCTCTTAGATTAATGAAGTACATAATTCCTCAAATGTCATCCCAAGGAAACTTTCTCCCAAAATTGAGAGGCAGAGTAACTAAGTATTTCATTTAGTTTTATTTCCATAATTAGTTAGACATCAGTTACAAGTTTCACTTTCAATTTTAATTCATGATTTGGAAATAATGGTAAAACAAGAATAGGAACTTTGTTTTCATTTCTTGCGTAAGCTTTGCTTCCTAGACTTTCTCAGCTCTGTTTTCATTTTTAGCTTTTGAGTAGTCTTTACAAAAGTTAGATTTAAGTTTTTGATAATTACATTGTAAATCATTAGGGATTAAAAGACCAAAAAACCCCCAAAACAACATAAAACATAAAAACAACGAAGTAAGAAGGGTTATCTAGCACAAACAGTGCACTACACTTCATCAATTTACAATACCCAGATTGATAATTTATGTAGAGAAATTTAGGACACTAAATTGACCAAACAGGTACTGTTCAGAGCATGGAATTCGCAGAGAGAAGATAGTTCCAGGAACACCACAAGAAAATGGTGTGTCAGAAAGGATGAACAGGACAATCATGGAGCGTGCAAGGTGCATGAGATTGCATGTAGGATTTCCTTTACAATTTTGGGCAAATGTTGTAGATATTGTTGTTTATCTAATAAATAGAGGGCCTTCAAGTTCCTTGGATGGTGGTATTCCAGAGGAGGCATGGACAGGTAAAAAGGTAAACTACTCATTTTTAAAGACTTTTGGTTGTGAAGCCTTTGTCCACATTAACAAATAAAATAGAACGAAGCTTGAGGCAAAATCAAAGAAATGTATCTTTATGGGATATGGTGTTAATGATTTTGGTTATCATTTTATGATTATGATAAACACAAAATCATTAGAAGCAAAGATTTCATATTCAATGAAAAGGCTTTGTGTACGGATTAGCTGCAAGAAAAGAAACAAGAAAAAGAAAACATAGGATACACAGTGCTTGATGAGATCACAGAAAAAGTGATGGTGCCTGAAAATCATAATGATCAATAACCAGAACAACAACAACAAGAACCTCCAACACCTGAAAGTGGTGTTAGAAGATCTACCAAGATGAGTAGACCCCCTGAATGATACTCTCCTTTATTATATTATGTATTGTTGACTAATTCTAGTTAACTAGAATGTTATGAAAAAGTAGTGCAGGTAGAAACCAGGAAGAAGTGGGAGCAAGCCATGAAAGAAGAGATGGACTCCTTAGCACATAACTAGACTTGGGACTTAGTCAGGTTGCCTGTAGGTAAAACAAAATTGCAAAATAAATGGGTTTACAGGTTGAAGGAAGAAGATGGAGGTAGAAAAAAATATAAAGCTATACTGCTGGTGAAGGGGTTTGGATAGAAAAAGGGTATAGACTTTTGATGCAGGAGCATCATATCTGAAAAACACCTTGTATTTTACCTAAGCTAGGGGGTTTCATGTTTTGAAGAAATATTAAAATTTCATGTAAATATTAATATTATTTTGAGTGATTAATTAATTATTTGTGAGAAATTGTAAATGTGAGAGAAATTAGTTTCTAGATTATTTAGAATTAATGAGGGAGCCTAAGTTGGAATTAGTTTCTAAGTTTTAGGGATGAGAATCTATCTTTTAGGGATGTTGAGAGATTTAGGGATTTGTTGAGGAATTGAAGGGATAAAGCATTAAATTAGATTACTTTTAAAATTGTATAAATAGGAGGGGGTTTTGAGAGAAAAACAGATGGAGATTGTGAGTTAGTGTGAGTAGAGAGTGAGAGGGTTTTCTGATTGGATGCCTTCGGGCAGTTTGTAAAGGGCCATCAGTGTCGAATATCAGGCCAAAGATAAGTTTGTAAGTAGTCTCCTTTTGTTTATATGAAAACAATGTTTCAGATTTGTATATAAATTATTGATGGAAGTATATGTATGGATGAATGTATCGGTCGATTGAATATAGTGCCAACATGAAAGAATTTGTAAATGTAAGTTGGAAGAGTTAAATTTAATATGGCAATGTTAAATCCATATCTATGAATATCGACCTGTAGTTTGATTGAATTGTAAAGAGAAGAGTACGAGTAATTTGGAAAATCGTTATGCATGAAAGGCGTTAACACTCTGCATAAAAGGAGTATTTTGAATCTGCCGATTGTGTGAATCTCTATGGTAAAATTTTGTCAGTCTAAGTGTGTTCAATAGCAGAAATTGCTATTTGTTTAATGCGTTGAAATCAAATCTGGGCCTTGAAGTTTCTGTTTGGGTCGATTACTTGCAGACTATGTGGTATTATAGTCGACTGAAGTTGAGTTTATGATATTTTGGTGAATCGATCATCTATTTCACACAGTGCAAGTAAAAGTTTTGTTCCATTGCTAGCATTCAAAAGAGATGGTGATTTAACATATATTGACAACACAGGTTTGAGTTCAATTCAGCAGAAACAAATCTGGGTTGAATTCTTATGTTAATCTGAATAGTTTTGTGATAAATCTCAGGCGCAGAAGATCTAGCAAGAGGGCGCAGAATTTATTTGATACATTGTTTATTTGAATTCATGTTATGATTGTGAATAAAACAGTGAAATGATATGCCATAGGCACAGTCCAGCAACTGAAAGTTAAAGGTGGAACGATGGTTACAAACGAGAAGCACGGCATTGAAACAAACCAATTGGCAATCATTGCAAATGTTGAAGCGCCAGACATGGGCAAATTAACGCAGGTAGGCACAGTCTTCAATTAACAATTGTATTGATGCGTTGAGTTTCGAATTAGAGCATTGGAATGTTGAAGAAATGGTAGTATAACAGAAATAATCAAATTCAAATTGTGTGTGATGCAATGGTATTACCTAAGACAGAGCGCCAATGGTCGTGCCATATTTCTGAGTGTTATTAATCCAGTAATCAACCAGTAATGTGTGTGGTTGATGTCAATTGCGTAAAGGATGAATGGTATTATAATTTTGATTGATTAAATAATGTCCATCTTGTTTAAAAGGACAAAGGTGCACAGAAACAATGAATTCAGAGTTGATTTGTTAATTGAGCTATTGGTGAAGTTGAAATTATTAGTTGGATCAAAGGAAATGAATTCTGGTTGAATATAGAATGGAACTCTGGTATTCTCGCATTAAAATCAAACAAATACCATTGATGTATGGTGTATAAGATCGATATGTGTGCCACATTGAGTAAGAGCGCATTCTTGAGTCCAGTCATAGTTACAGATTTTATTTGTGGGAGCACTGAAATGTTTGGCTGCGTTGAGGAATCATGGCAGGAATGAATTCCTTGAGCATGAATTCAAGGTATGTGTGTGGGTGATTGTTCGTAGACAGATTTGAAGTTTAAACATTAGGCTGCAAATACCTTTTGATGAAAGATATATATGTTGTGGTGATGACTCAAGCCATTGGAAAGAAATGATAATGTGAGTCTGAATTTAATTTGGGATTGGGGAAAACAAAATTGGACATTGTCATTAAATAGTGAATGATTTATTTCATTGGGTTTGATTGAAGATTTCAAAGTTATGAATTTGCCATGAAGGAGTAAACTTTCATATACAGAGATTGTGAAATGGTTTCATAACCATAAATAGAAAGATAACTTCTGCTATTGGGAAATGTATGAAATTGCTCAGATTGGAATCTTAGTATGGCAGTGATTGCAATGCATGGTTATATGCATAGACAGGGTTTAAAGATTCTGGGGTTTGCAGGCTCAGCCTGCGTCAACTTTGATGAGATATTTTCTCCTGTTGTTAAAATGACTTCAATCAGAACTATTCTAAGTCTAATAACAACTGAAGATTTGCATCTTGAGCAGTTAGATGTAGATACATCCTTTCTCCATGGGGATTTGGAGGAAGAGATATATATGCAGTAGCCATAAGGATATGAGGTAAAAGGGAAGGAGAAACTAGTGTGCAGGTTGAAGAAGAGCGTGTATGGCTTAAAACATACTCCAAGGTAGTGGTATTTAAAATTTGACAGATTTATGTCTGAACAAGGTTATACTAGATGTCACTCTGATCATTATGTTTATCTCAAAAGGCAAAATGATGGCAGCTATATTAGATTGTTATTGTATGTAGATGACATGCTTGTTGTAGGTTCTAACATGCAGGAAATAAATGTTCTCAAAAGAAAATTGGAAAACTCATTTGCAATGAAGGATTTGGGTGCTGCAAAAAAAATCCTTGGTATGAGAATAACTAGAGACAGGAAGAATCGAAAATTAACATTGTCTCAGAGTGAGTACATAAAAAAGGTGTTGAAAATATTTAATATGCAAAATGAAAAACTAGTTAGTATACCTTTGGCTAGCCATTTCAAACTAAGTAAGGAGGAGTGTCCCAAGAATCAGGAATAAATGGCTTATATGCCTAAAGTTCCATATGCATCAGCAGTTGGAAGCTTAATGTATGAAATGGTCTACACAAGGCTTGATATTGCACATGCAGTGGGAGTTGTAAGCAAGTACATGAAAAATCCAGGAAAATAACATTGGATGGCAGTGAAGTGGATTCTCAAGTATTTGAGAGGTACCAAAAATCAAGCATTATGATTTGGTGGTTCAAACATTGCTCTATAGGGATATGTTGATGCAAATATGGCGGGTGATAGAGATAACAGGAGGAGCACAATAGAGTATGTATTTACTATAGGTGGAACAGTTTTCAGTTGGGTTTCAAAACTGAAAAGTGTTTTTGCACTCTCAACAATGGAAGCAAAGTATGTTGCTACTACAGAGGCTAGTAAAGAAATGATTTGGTTACAAAGTTTTCTGGATGAATTGGGTAAGAAGAAGGAGTTGGGCAGGTTATACAGTGATAGACAGAGTGTCATACATCTTGCAAAGAACTCTTCATTTCATTCCAAAACTAAACATATACAGATCAAGTACCATTTCATATAGTCATTGTTGCAAGATGGACAATTGAAGTTGGAAAAGATACACACTAGCCAGAATCCTGCAGATATGTTAACAAAAGTTGTAGCCAGGGAGAAACTGAGATTCTACTCAGTTTCAATTGGTCTTCAAGTATGATGAAGAAGATGAGAAACAGTTAGGTCCAAAGTGGAGTCATTGTCCAGCAAATGAAGTAGTGGTGGAGTTGCTATAATCAGTCTCCAAGTGGGAGATTGTTGGGTGTGAAACCTGATTATCTTCTTTATTCAGAGGTATCACCGCATTGGTCCCCAATTTGTAATGTGGCAGCAATGCTGCCTGTAATATTTTCACTGCAAGGGGGCTCCACGGGGGGTGGAAGTGCCCCTGAAGCTAAAAATATATGTAATATTGCCTTGTAAAATGTTGTAATTTCGTAGTCAATCTGGGTCGTTCATTAGGCAGAGATCTGACAGTAGAAGTTATGTTTAATTTAGGGGTTTTTTCCCTAGAAGGCAACCCCTCGCTATATATGAGGGAATTGTATTGCGTTTATGTAGATCTATATTATGAGCGAGGAAGGGAGAGGAGATTGAGAGTGAAGAGGGAATTACAACGGATCTGTTGTAGGTTGTATCTCTTCATTTTGTTGGATAATATAAAAGGAAGGATTGGTTGTTTCTCTATGGACGTAGCCCAAATTGGGTGAACCATGTATATCTATGTCTTTCTTGTTTTATGTGTTTTTTGTGTTTATATTTCTACAATATATCTTATGTGTTCCATTGCTTTGTAATATATAATTTTCTAACACTACTCTTGTTACTTTTCAACTGGGGCAACAGACCACTAAGGTTTCTCAAACCAATCTTCTATTAACTAGAAGAAGTTTGACTATCAAATGGAGAAGGGAAAATTGTCCTTAATGAAAGAAAAGGAATGCTACCTACTTCAAGGAATGAAAAACTGAATTGGAAAATGCTTATAAAGTGACATGAAATCATCTAGCTACTCATTTACACATTTTGCTTGAAAAACAAACCTAGATTAACCTTGTTTATAACATGTGATGATCTAAACTAACTAAGCATGGAATTTGATCTAGGAATTAATATTATTGTTGCATGCATATGCTAATTTAGAAATTGTAGAAAAAGCCTTTTTTTGATGTTTTAATTTTATGAATGAAAATGCTAATCTTCACTTGTTTTTTGGCAAGGAAGATAGGTATGGAGGAAGAGGTATGGACTAGTCTCAAGGGTATGGAATCTACGGAGAGGATTAATCCAACTTTAGATGACAATTTTTCTAAATTCAAGCTTGAAACAGACTGCTACAGGGTTTCCTGTAGCACTAGTATAGGATGTCTTAGTTCTACTACAAGATGCCCTGTTTTACTATAGGTAACAAGCTGAAAGCTTAGGAGATGGTAGGAAAGGTAGAATTAAGTGTGGGAAAGGTATCTGATGGAGAAATAAGGCATTGATGGGGTGAACATTATCCAAGGCTCAGTCATATGCTTCAAGATGGTTGGATTTGCTCAATGAAAATGGCAATTTTTCTTACAAAACAAGAATTCAGATTTAGGGTTTAGTGGACTTTGGCAACATGGGTGGATAAGGTTTGTATGAAGCAAATGAGATGAGGTCTCCCTGAAAATTAGAAGCTCCTGAAACAACATAAATTCTTGTATTCATTTGTGCAAAAATATTAATATACATGGAAAAGATTTATTAAATGGAATAAAATAAAGTTATTACTATCTAGTGGCTAGGTTCGTGAATGGAAGTTATTTGAAACCAATGCAAAACTTAAGAGATCAAAAATGACAATTGAAAATAATCCTAAGGAACTTAAAGACATTGACCTACTCATCAAGATACCCTACATCATGCAGTAAAGCAAGAAATATGTCTTTGGCTTGTTTGAATGGAACCCTCAAGTCATGATCCCATAAGGGAGAGGAGGTGAAAACCACTATCACAAGATTTTATAGAGTGTCTTCTATCACTATGATACCACTGATCTAACTATCCAAAAATGGAAGAAAATTGATTAATCATCCAAATTCTTGCAAATTAACAAAACCAAAATCACTTCAGCAGCTAACTATGGATGTAATCTAAGCATGCATGTACAAGAAGAGGAACCTTTGCTACTAGGGTTGGGCCCTAACCGAAGAGCTTCAGCCCTCTGAGTCAACTCAGTGCTGGATCAAGGGAATGCCTCTCATTTTCATTAAAATATCAAAAATAGATGCCTGGTGATCCGCCTACCTGTTGTCCACAACCACATAAATCTGAGTAATATTAAGAATAACCTCCCAAAATATTTGTGTCTCCTAAGCATTATAGATCTAAGGCCTACCTCCCTGGTACAAAGGACAATCCTTCTTACGATGATCTTTGCCACATATCCAACATTGCAACGGTACTCTACTATCACCTCTAGTCTGTTGCTCTCTAGGTTGCGACACATGTCCCTTCTCAACTGCATTGAAATTCTTGTAAGGAGCCACATTTTCTTTCTCACCTGCATCTTGAGATCTTCCCCACTTTGGAGGCCATTTTCCTTTTACATTCTCATTTCCCTTCAATTCACATGTATTCTCATATTTTCTCTTTGACTGCTCATAACAATGCTTCAATTTATGGATGGCTTCCTCTAAAAATCGAGGCTCATCAAACTCAATATTGTCTCTATATGTTTCTAGAAATCCACTGATGAATCTTTGAATATTTTCCTTCTCCTCTTTTAGATATGGCACATGCCTTAACAACTCCAATAATCTACTAGTGTACTCATCATCTATCATAGAACCCATTTGTAGCTCATAAAAATCCTTAACTCTAGCATCATAGTACCTCTTCGATAATTACTTATTCTTGAAGAGCCTCTCGAACTCATCCCCAATCAAGTCTTCTTCCTAAATACCTTTAACTTATTTATATTCTCCCACCAGATATATTCCTTACCATTAAGACTGAAAGTGACTATCTTAGCTTTCATGTTTTCTGAATAGTTATGCAATTTGAATAATTTCTTCAGTCCAATCAATCATGCCTTTGTATCTCTTGGCTTCTTCATCTCTCCATCAAATGTAGGAGACATGACCTTCTTGAACTCCTCAGGAAAATACTCACTCCTTCTATAAGGATGATGATGGTGATGACTGTAATGATGTCTCCTGGATGAGGAAATAGAATGTTGCCCATACATACTAGTCCTTATGTTAGGTGTATCTAGTGATCTTCCACCTATGGCTATGTCCCTCGTATCCAACCTGTATCCGGACCAAGACCTCCTACCATAGGCTCCATTATTTTTCTCTTCCTACTCTTAACTGATCCTCAGATGTCCCTGTCTTTGTAACTCTGACAAGCTCTGAAGGATTACTGCATTAACCCCTACCTGCTTCTCTTGATCCATTTCAAGTCTTTCTTGAGCCTCAACCAACATGTCATTTTCTGATTTGCAACTTCTGATCTCTGCCCTCAAGCTCCTTAATGTATCTACTATAACAGGAGAATACTCTATTCCTTGTTTCCCAACTAATTTGTAAGGAGAGTCACGAGAACTGTAGTCTACCATTTTGGTCATCATCTTTGATTTCTCTTCCCTACAAGTGTACCATGTTATATAAACCAAATAGATACCAAAACGGAATCCATACCTTAGTGATGTTCAGGGGAGGTTCATTTCATTTGCAAGATCAGTCTGTAGGAATTTACAGGGTAAGTTCCACAGAAGAATACCAAAAGGACACCGCTCACAACCAGATCTCAAATCAATACACCAGTATTTTTGACGTGGTTAAAACCCTCAGAGTGCAAGGAGGGAAACAGTCCACGGCCTGTCCCAACGTGGGTACAGACAATTTATTAATCAAAGAATGAAAATTTACATAAGCTTCTCTCATGCACGGATTACCCGAACAATGACCCTCCATGCGCTTTAAATAGAACTCATGGACCAATCGGGTGTCAAGCCACGGATCAAGTGTCGGTAATACCGAGGTGAGAGTGAACCGTCGGATCACTACATATCGTGACCGTCGGATTGTAAGTTACAAAATGTACAACGGTAAAGAAACACACTTTACCTAACTCTAACCTAACTCTATACTAGACCAAGTTGAACTTAACTATATCCTATGTGTCGGAATATCCTAACATCCCCCCTTAAGAACAACTTGGGATAGGATTGAAGGATTTACAAATATGACACAATAGGAGAAGGAAGGAGGCACTAGAGCCTATCCCCCCTTAGTGACAACTTCCTGAACTCCAAGCATATATCGAAGTTTAGTGAACTTCGCCTCTGTGAGAGCCTTTGTGAAGATGTCTGCAACCTGATCATCCGTTGGACAATATTGCACTTCAAGAACATGGTCATGAATGAGCTTTCTGATGAAGTGCATGTGTAGTTCAATGTGTTTGCTGCGCTGATGCTGGACTGGATCTTTGCATAGCTGAATGGCACTTTGATTATCACACCAAAGTGTGGTTGGATGCTGCTGCTCAAAGCCAAACTCTGATAGGATCTGACGAAGCCACAAGGCTTCCTTACTAGCTTCCACGGCACCACGATACTCTGCTTCTGCTGACGAAAGAGAAATGGCAGCCTGTTTCTTACAAGCCCATGTAATAGGTCCTGAACCAAGAGTGAAGACATAACCGGCAGTAGACTTCCGATCATCAAGGTCACCAGCCCAATCAGAATCAGTGAAACCAACTAACAGAGGAGCTGCTTTGGCACTGTAATGAATCCCAAACTGTACTGTACCTCGAACATAACGAAGTATTCTTTTAGCTGCTTTCCAATGACTTTCACGGGGGTTTTGCATAAAACGAGCAACAAGGCCAACAACAAAGGAAAGATCAGGACGAGTATGGGTTAAATACAAGAGTTTTCCGACAAGTTGACGGTATAAGGTAGCATCAACTTCAGGAGAAGTACAAGAGACTGAAAGTTTGACTCCAGACTGAAAGGGAGAAGGGGCTGGCTTACAGTCTTCCATGTGAAAATGACGAAGAATATCACAAGCATACTTGGACTGGGAAAGGAAAATACCCTCTTGGGATTGCAAGACTTGAAGACCGAGAAAATAGTGTAAGTGTCCTAAGTCTGTCATTTCAAATTTCTTTTTAAGGCTGGACTTCACATGGTTTATAAGGTTGGGATCACTACCAGTAAGAATAAGATCATCAACATAAAGAACAAGGATGATAAGAGAGTTGCCCACTTTCTTGGTGTAGACAGTATTGTCAGAATGACACCTAGAAAAGCCAGATTCTAAAAGAAAGCTATCCATTTTGGCATACCAAGCTCGAGGAGCTTGCTTGAGGCCATAAAGGGATTTCTTAAGTCGACAAACGAGGCTGGAGTCTGTTTGTATGAAGCCAATGGGTTGTTCCATATAGATTTCTTCCTGCAAGTCCCCATGCAAGAAGGCAGATTTAACATCCATTTGATGGACTTCCCATTTTAAAGAGGCAGCAAGGGAAAGAACAAGGCGGATAGAGTTCATTTTGGCAACTGGAGAGAAGGTTTCAGTGTAGTCAATGCCTTCAACCTGTGAAAAGCCCTTAGCAACTAGACGAGCTTTATGTTTATCAACTTTCCCATCTGGTCCATACTTGGTTCTGTAAACCCATTTGCATCTAACAAGTTTGCGTCCCTTTGGTAGAGGAACAAGATCCCATGTATCATTTGTCATCAATGAATGATATTCTTCATTCATAGCTGTTTCCCAATGTGGATGGCCTGAAGCTTCTGCAAAAGTGTCAGGATCATGATTTACTGGAGCTTGAGCCAGTAAAGAAGAGGCTCTTTCAAACTGAGAACGTGTACGTCGCTGATCTGTAGGATCACCGGCAAGATCACCTGCTGCATCCCGAGTAGCACGGACCCATCTTGGAAGTTGAGGATCCTGAGAAGGTGGGGAAGGATTATCATCCTCGCTTTCATCATCAGAAGAAGAAATGTTTTCAAAGATAGAAGAGATAGGAAGAGGTGGCACATCCGCCGGACTAGGCTCGCAGGCCGATTTATTTTCATCAAATTTTACATCTCTTCTAATGATAACATTTTTGGACTTAAATGGAATAAGTCTATAACCTTTTACATCTTCAGAATATCCAACAAAAGTACATTTCTCACTCTTAGGTTCTAAAGCTTTATGCTTTTCATCTGGAATATGGGCCCATGCTTCACTTCCAAACACACGAAAGTGACTTACATCTGGTTTAATGGAACTCCAAGCTTCTTCTGGAGTGATATTCTCTAGAACCTTAGTAGGAGTGCGATTGATTATATAATTTGCACAATTAATTGCTTCGGCCCAAAAACTAAGACTGAGTCCTTTAGATTGCAGCATACAATTAGCCATTTCCTTTAAAGTGCGATTTTTCCTTTCAGCTACACCATTTTGTTGTGGAGTGTATGGAACAGTATGTTGCATTTGAATTCCATTTTCGGTGCAAAAGTTGATGAATGCATTTTTAACATATTCTCCACCATTATCAGTTCTTAGCTTAAGAATTTGATGTCCAGATTGTTTTTCAACAAATGCTTTGAAGGCCAAAAAGGTGGTAAATACTTCGCTCTTGAGTTTTAAGAAGTATACCCAAGTGCGTCTGGAGAAATCATCAATGAAAGTTAAGAAGTACTTGCAGCCAGAGAATGAAGCAACAGGAAGAGGACCACATAAATCACTGTGCACAAGCTGTAAAGGGGCTGAGGCGTGCCAAGAGGCACGTTTGTCAAAACTGTCCCGATGATGTTTTCCGAGTACACATCCGGAACAAACACCATCTTTGCAAGATACCATAGGAAGACCTGTCACCATGTTTTCTTTACATAGATGCTGAAGGGAGCGATAGTTTAAGTGACCATACCGCTCATGCCAAAGTTTGCTCACTTCATCATTATGAGCAACAAATACTGAGGGAAGATGGGATGACCCAAAGTTGTGAAACTTATACAACCTTTTGGAATCATCAGCAAGACCAGTAGCTAGAATCTGTTTAGGATCTTTTAGATCCTTGATTACAACATCATGAGGTGAAAATTCAACAATTTTACCTTCACCTGAATGAGTTATCTGATAGACAGATAGAAGGTTGCAGGATAAGTTTGGAACACATAATACATCATTGAACTGACCATTGTCTAGATGAACAGTTCCAGTCCCTACAACATTAAGAGATCTATCATCACCAACATATATATTTTTGGTGTTACAATCATTTAAAGAAGAAAACATGGCTTGGTTTTTGGCCATGTGACAAGAGGCTCCAGAATCAATGAGCCACTCATGAGAATGAGAAGAAGAAGAAGATACATTTAATGCATAACCAGACTGAGATGATTGACGATGACATGCAGAAAATGCCGTTCCGGAAGTTGAAGTTGAAGTAGGCTCCAGATGGATGTTATGTTTCTTCATTGCGGCTTCCAAGGCTTCCATCTTCTTAAAGCATTTAGATTCTAAGTGGCCATCTCGATTACAAAAGTTACAATGTCTTTCAGTCTTCTTCCATTTGTTTTTATTGGTCTTATCATATTGCTGAAATGATCTTTCATCTTGAGGCTGAGTTGGTTTAGGACCATTCCTTTGAGGATAAGACTTCTTAGGATTCTTTGAATTTGGTTGCTGCTGGGCGGCTAACGCTTTTGTGGAAGAGTTTCCAAGATTAAGAAGACCAAGGTGTAAGAGTTTTTCTTGTTCTCTTATTAAGGAATCACAAAAGGAGTCAAAGGAAGGGGGCTTGTAGTCTTTGCCTTGACAAATGAAAGCTTCCCTGGTAGAATGGAAAGTGGAAACAAATACAGAGTAGGCTGGCCCTAACTTAGTAAGGATGGAATAAATAAGGTTACCATCATCTTTCTTAACTTTAACACCTTCCAAGAGATATCTAAGGTTCTTGAATTTTGACAAGAAATCTTCAATGCAAGAAAAATTATTAGGATCCAAAGTAAGCAGCTCATTTTCAAGTTGATGGGATCTAATTTCATTTTTAATCCCAAAAACTTTAGCAAGTTTTTCTAATGCTTCATGAGGAGTTTCAATTTCTGCAATGTGGAATCTAAGATCAGGAGAAACAGACATTCCTATCAAACCACGTGCTTGATCTTGTCGATTTTCCCATTTTTCGGCCTTGTCTTCATCTTTGGGTTTCTTCTCTTGGTCTGTGGCTATTCTGAAGAGACCTTTACTTCTAAGTAAATCTCCCATGTAGGCTACCCATTGGAAGTAGTTAGTGCTGTCAAGAATGACTTGGCATGGACTTTCCATTTTTGAAAAACAACTGAAGCTGAAGATGCTGAAAGTAAGTGGTCCAATGGATAGATCTCGAAAAAATAGGCGGTTTTAAAAAAAACGGCTCTGAAAAAGGCTTCCGGATGAAGAAGTTATGGCTTTTTGAAAAAAAATTGTTGACGTTGCCGGCAAAGTGCGCGAATGTGCGGGAATGAAAAAATCCGCCCCCACAAAATGGAGACTTGAACCCAAGACCTCTACTCTCTTAAAAGGTCTTTGAACCAATTGATCTATACAAAAGATTTGAGAGAGAGAGAGAGAGAGAGAGAGAGAGAGAGAGAGGGGGGGGGGGGGGGGGGGGGCCTCGATTTGCGTGCTTGCCTTGGGAAGACTCTTTTCCCCTACAAAACACAAAACACAAAACCCAACACGAATATCCAAAGAAAAACGAACCTTACGGCTCGAAGTTAGCTTTAGCCAAAAAACTAGAAATTTAAAAAAAAAATCTCAAAGTTAGCTTTTAGCCGAAAAACTAAATATTTTCCTCAATGTTTCTGATTTTCCGAGATCACACTAAGGTGCAGGGAAAAGAGCATACGCATGAGAAAAATCCTTTCTTTCTGTTTCTGATTTGCCCAGATCGCACAGAGTCGCAGGGCAAAGAGCATACGCAGAAATGAAAGGTATAGATCCGGGAAAAAAAAAGGCTAAATAAACCGAAACCGAAATAAGCAGAGAGAAAATGACAGTAAACTGCAAAAAAAACACTGTATACCTCCCGATCTGAAAAATGACGCAGCTAGGGCTACCGGAAACCTTTTCGCGTGAAACGAAAGGGGTTCCTCACTGAAACAGATGCTCCGAATGCAACAGAGCAGTCCTCTCGGCCCGAAAGCAGTCAGAAACAGCAGATCTAGGAAACGACAGCCGCATGCAGTTCTACCGGCTTCAGATTTGGATCACCAACGGACGCGGCCCTCAAATAGCTCTGATACCATGTAGGAATTTACAGGGTAAGTTCCACAGAAGAATACCAAAAGGACACCGCTCACAACCAGATCTCAAATCAATACACCAGTATTTTTGACGTGGTTAAAACCCTCAGAGTGCAAGGAGGGAAACAGTCCACGGCCTGTCCCAACGTGGGTACAGACAATTTATTAATCAAAGAATGAAAATTTACATAAGCTTCTCTCATGCACGGATTACCCGAACAATGACCCTCCATGCGCTTTAAATAGAACTCATGGACCAATCGGGTGTCAAGCCACGGATCAAGTGTCGGTAATACCGAGGTGAGAGTGAACCGTCGGATCACTACATATCGTGACCGTCGGATTGTAAGTTACAAAATGTACAACGGTAAAGAAACACACTTTACCTAACTCTATACTAGACCAAGTTGAACTTAACTATATCCTATGTGTCGGAATATCCTAACACAGTCCACATTATCATGTATATGTATAATCATAAACATATCTATGTAATAGCATAACATCACAAAAACATCATGCATGATCATACCAACTATATACCCTGATCCCATGCATGACAACCATAACCTTGACAACATCAAACTTACCTAAAGAGAGAAAAACAACGCTTTGATACCACCTTGTGGTATTAGATATGACCCAAAGAGAGTACAACCCACTCTAATACCACCCTGTAATATCGTCTCCTCTCAAATCTACCCACTTTCACCGGCTTACCTGAGGTAAACATGAGATGAGGGGTTACTATGATATGATTCAACCTCCTAGATGACCTTAAGGAAATGGATTCGATAAAACAATATTTTACTGACTTCCCTCAGGTGTTACAGGACCTCCAGGAGTAACCCAGCCCCTCCAGGTGTCAAACCCCTGAGAAAACTCACATTTTCCCTGACCTAGAGCCCTAGTTTCTCCCTTTCCATGGCCTCCATGTGACTATGGGTTCCCAATCGCTCCCATAGGCCTACATTAGTGCCACTGTAGCCTTTTTCTGGCATTTTTGTGCCAGCGACTGTGAGAATTAAGGCTACCTTCCAAGGCTGGAGCTAAGCCTCTACCCAGAAAGCTATGACACTTACACAACTCATAAAATATATGAATACAATACCTATAAACCAAAACTGGAACTAGGACTTGACCTGACCATCCCCAACCAGGACTGTCATTCTGTCAAACACTTCGTAGATATGCCACCTACAGGTCCTGAATGCATGTATGGACATAAGGGACTGAAAACTTGAACAAGAAGGGTGTCTACCTTCTCAAATTAGTTTCCATAACATCATTTAGGTCTTTCATTCATTATTGATTCAGTTACAAGTAAAAACATGAATAGAGCCATGAATGAGCTTTGTCATATAACCACGCTTTCAACCAATATATAACTATATAAATAGCAATGAGAGAAAAACTATTAAATCCACATAATAAGAAGTACATTTAATCATCAAAGAAAGAGAAACTTAGATTTTATTAAACATAGGCAATTACCAACTGGGTTTGGGACTTTCACGTTCCACCCAACCATAGATTGACTAAACTATATCATTCTTTCAACCAATCACCTCCGTTTCATATTCCAAGCACGAATGTGGGATCTAATGGGATAAATGAATCTAAAGACAACCAAGGGAATCTAGAGGTTAAAACACCTCTAACCCCTCCATACCATGATCACACCTAAACCGGTGATGAGATCGCAAAACCGAACTGGGCTAGGATGCCTCAAAATTTCTTCGCCATCCTTAAGGAATTTTCCTGTCTCCACCCTTAGGATTCACCATGTATCTTGCCATTACCGTTCAATGGATTCCTAGGACTTTGGGAATTTTCCTGAGACCACCTCACCCCAGAATCCAAAACAATCCAGCAATCTAAATCTCAAACCAAGAACAATCCCATCAGACCATCACTATCCTTAAATAGAAAGGATAAGCTAAAATTCATTGTCGAAACCTGACAAAATCCATGCCAATGACAACAAAAGAACCACATACCAACATGCACACAACATTCATGTCAAAACCAACTAGGAAATCACACATGTAATTTGTTACCTGCAACTATTCCCTCTAAAGTTGCTTGATCCTTGCCTTCCTTTGCTTTTTCTGTCCTTATTTTCTTTTCCTTTCCTTTCCTTGTTTTTCCTTTCCTTTCCTTGCTTGCTTTCTTTCTTTATCCTCTAGGTGCTTTTCGTCTATGAGACAAATTCTAACACTAACTAACAATAAGCTGACAAAAAGCTACCAACTGATTCTCTGAAGCATTTTTATTAATGAGGCCTCTAATTTCTTTAATTTTCCCTTATTTTCCTTCATTTTCCTCCTCACATGCAACATGTGAGCTTTCACCTTCCTTTTCTCTTAATTTCCATTATTTTCATAAATAATATGCCAAAAATACTTGTTTTCCTTTCCAAAGCCTTATCCATTTCCTTTTCCAATTCCCCCTTAGCCATAAAACACAACAAGTGATGCCCACTAGGATATTTTTCCCAACATTTAGCTTGGAATAAATGTCCATTTCACGCGGTCTTATTTTACCTTTATTAACTTTTATTACATGAACTTTTAACTCGTGGTTGTTATAGTATAAATGCTTACATATAGAGAAAGGACAATTCACCACAATTGTGTTAGGAAACATACAATGCAATAACGAAGTTATGTACTCATTTCTTGTTAACCATTCCAATAAAAAACTCATCTCATCTAAATATAATATTCTAATAAATCTCTTCAATCCAATTATTCTAAAAGATAAGGTAATTAACTTATATCTATAATTGGGATTTTCCTCTCAAAATAATTTTTTTACCTCAATCATCTATAAGATCCCTCAACATTGCAACCTTCTTGTAGAATTATACAACACATGATTCTGAAATGGGGGAGACCTTTAATCATAGGGAACACATTGATCCCTCCAGGATCTACCAACACCCCGAGGTGGTGGAAATTTTTTAGAGATACCATTGGATAGATTATTTTAACAAATTAAGAGGATATAATGATGATGTAGCTAGGGAATTTTCCATGAATTTTCAAAAAAATGGAAAAAATAGATATGTGATTGTTGTTAAGGGGCTTGAAATTTTTGTGACTAAAGGAATTATTATTAAGGTATCTGGGATTAGGTAGCATATCATATTTTTAAAATACATAACCTATGAAGTAAGGAAAAGTATAGTTTGTGTTTATCAATTAAGACTCTTATACCAAGAGGAAATGAAGGATAAGGGTATTATAAAAAAGGGAAAGAATAAATTCAGAAGTCCAAGGCGCTATAAACATAAGGAAAAGAAAAATATAAAAGTGGAAAACTCAGATAAGGAAGTTGCAACCACCCTAATCAAGTTAAGGAAAACTACAAAAGTCAAAAGGAGCACACTAAACATAGATTTAGATCCCTAGGTCGAGAGAAAGAAGATAACAATATAAAAAAAAACCTTTGGATAAATGGAACCACCTTTCACAATAGTGATACAAATTGAAGACTCACCCTACCCTACAAATCACCTTCAATAAACCAAGAAACACCTCAATTAGCACAAGCATCCCCAATGGGCTAAGAAAACTTACCAGTAGCAATAATTTAAGGTCCAAGAAGGGATACTCCTACAATCTTGCTACTTCATGCATAGGGAAAGATGAATTTGTGTCACATCTAGAGGAAAAACATTGATTAATGGGGGATGATGCTACTTTATCTTGCCAAAGAAAGTGGTAGTCCCCACCTTACATCCTTCAAATATAGGAAACCATTCCCCATTCAAATTACAAGTTGTTAAACCAAGGGCTACAATGTACAAGAAATTGGTGCAAACCATGAGCATAATATCGATTGTGATGAATATTCAATCCACTTCTCTTACTTAGACCAAAACTAGTTTTTGACCAAGCAAAAGAGGATCAACATTGGAAAAGAATTGAAGAGGAAACATGATTTTATCATCAAGGAGAAGTCACTAGATATACATCCCAAGATATAAAACAATAATGTAAGAAACAACATGACCAAGATGAATAACATAAAGAATAGAAACATTAAAATGTACATTTTCCAAAGTATTGAGGGGCATCTTAGGCTCATAAATTTCCATCATACATAAGGCATTAGGCATTAGGTAAATATGGGTAAATATATGAACTAATGCAATAAATAGTTAGTCGAAGTAGGTGAAATCATTTAAGCCATCCTTTCAATGTAAAAACACATATGAAGAATGAATATAAAAGTGGTTGGTTAACCTTCCCAATATTATATCTTTGTTATGTAATTAATTTTGACTATTGAAGATAGTTGAATGTTTAGGAACTAACTTGATTTGGAATTTATCTAGTGCAAAGAATTAAAGGTATTACAAAATCATGTGCATGGATGTGCCTATGTTACTTTATGCAATGGATCGATAAGATTGCTAGAATACACAGACACTGAAGCAATTAGATAAAAACATAACAGTCAAACATGTAAACACAAAAAGTTTAATAAGGAGTTCACCCAATGCTCCTAGGCTACGTCTCCTGGTCCAACTTTCAGTGGTGGCGTCTCTATTATGTCTTCAAGTAGAGTTTTACAATAGTGAGCTCAATTTGAGTCCCACTAAACAGATAAAATTCAGTAGGAATGAAGTACACGGACTCTCCTTACTGAAAATCGACCTCTAATGGTCACAGTAGCATGACAGGCCTATGCTGAGGAATTTGCTTGAACCTCTCAAGCCTTCTATGGAGTACATAGACTCTCTGACTCTCTCTGGCTATGTATGGCTTGATGTTTCCTTCAGGTTAACTCCGCTCTACTTTCTGTTATCTGATCTTAGCTTTCTGTGTCTAGCTAACACTTGTCACTGCCTCTTTATGTGTTGCCTATTCTTTGCTTCTTATCAGGTCATGGCTTTAAAGCTAGTCTGTTCTTTGACTATTTGTTTATGCTTCCTGGCCTTCTAGTTTCCTTTCCTCTATCCGTTTGAATTCCTCTACTCTGCATCATCATCACTGGGTAACGCCTCGCAGGGAGGTGGCCACCTATTTCCTAACAAACTGGGTGTCAGATTCCTTGAATCATATTTGAATGGTCGTTAATTCCATTTGCTTCAAGATCGCCCGCAAAACATGAATCATTTGCCAACTCATCATCCATGTCGGACTTCAAATCCCCTGTCATATTGCTTTTTGACTTGTCAAATCTAGTCAGTCATTAGGACGCATCTCCGCCGTTCATCTGGGCCCCCCAAATCCTATGATCATCTTTCATATTGGCAGACAAGTTGCATGATGTTTACCTGTCCCATGCTGCCGGTTTTCTCTCTCATCCACTGGGCACGTGTCGCTCGATGTGTGGCATAGGGCGGGACTCAGTCAAAACTACTTACTGCCTCAAGGCCTTCCAATATCTTGCTGGTTTGTGGAATCCCGTGCTACGGAGCCAAATGCGTTACTTTTCCACATTTTATAGTGTTTTTGGGTCCAAGCACTTCAAGGCTTTCCTTCACTAAGGGGGACGCTCGCATATCAGAAACCACCCCTGTTTCTTGATCTGGCCTCCAATTTTGCCAATTTGCGCCAACTCGCATTACCATGGGCCGACAGTCTACGCACTTCCACCGATGGTCCTCATTACTCCGCACTGATCACAACTGCAACTTTTACAAGGATTCCTTATGATAGCTTGGTTTTTCTAAGACTTGAATCTTTCGACATAATTTAAAACAGTCATGAAAACTTAGAGAGTGTTTTAGGATCCAATTCAGATCATGGCCTTCCCACTGAAAAAGCTTTTGGACCACCAAAAGTTGGTTTTCTTTTTAAGCATCAATCAAGTGAGGGTATAGATTCCTTGCTTGCTCAATTTCTATCCATTTCGCACTGCTTGGCTTTGAACCTTTGAGTCCAATCCTAAGGTACTCAACATTCCCTCTATGTGTAGTTCTTACTTTCCTATCTAGAACTGTATCTTCTCGTAACTCGTTAAAATATCAGGCAACAGATCATCAATAGAAGGCAATTGACTCTGCGCTTTAGGATCTTCAATTAATGAAGGTTCAAATAGTCTCAAGTTGTCTGCATTAACAACTGAGTAGATGTGCATGTAGGCTGGTAGATCAAGGAAAAAAAGCATTCTCACCAATTTTCTCAAGTATCTTGAAAGGTCCATACCTTATTGGCTTCAGCTTCTTACCTTCACCTTGCATTCTGTCTTCGTTGATATATAGCCAGACTTGATCACCAACCTAGAAACTATGCTCCATCTGATGCTTGTCATGCCTTGCCTTTTACTTGGCTTGGCTCTCTTCCAGCTGTTCCTGTACTACTTGGTGAATATCTTGGATTTTTTCAATGAACTTGGTTGCCTTGTCCACATCATTGTGTCCATCAACTACTATGCCTTTACCAGAGACAAAATCCAAGGGAGACCTTGGTGTGAAACAAAAACAGGTCTCAAAAGGAGATCTCTGTGTAGAAGAATGCTTAGCTCGATTGTAAGCATGTTTCAAATAACATAAATGTTCATCCCAAAGTTTGGGATGCTTGCTGCAATAGCCTCTGAGCAACTGGATTACTATCCTGTTGACCACTTCTGTTTGGCCATTTATTTTTGGATGAAAAGTTGTGCTTTTCTTCAGCCTAGTGTCCATCAATTCCCATAGACTTGACCAGAATTTCCCAACAAATCGGGTCTCTTGATCAGATAGAATGGAAGTGGGTAATCCAAAATGAACCCATACATGCTGAAAGAACAACTTTGCAGTTTGTTCAACTGTAATATATTTGTTACAAGGTATCGAAATACACATTTTGCTGAACCTATCCACAAAAACATATAGATAGTCCTGATCTTTCCTAGATTTAGGCAGTCCTCCAACAAAGTCCATGGAAACACTTTCCCAAGGATGAGAAGGAACTGGTAGTGGAGTGTACAATCCTAGTCTTCTATTATTGGGTTTTCTTTTAGCACACATAGTACACCCTCTTACATATCTAGAAACTGTCTCATTTATTTTTGGCCAATAACAAAATCTTTGTAGCTGTGCAACTATTTTACTTACACCAAAGTGACCTGATATTAGAGAAGTGTGTGCTTCTCGAATGATCTTTACTCTTTCAGTTTGTGGAATGCATAGCTTCCCAAAATGATATAAGAGCTGGTCCTTAACATGATAATCCAATTCTTCTACTCGTTTGCCTTATATACATCTTTAAAACCTATATCTTGAGCATATTGTTCAATGTAGCTTTCATGCAATACTGAATTATGCTTAAGTATAGTAGATGCATTGGTCTGGACAACATATCTGCAACTTTATTGTGTATGCCCTTTTTATATCTGATGACCAAATGAAACTATTGTAGAAAACCCATCCATCTATAGTGTCTTGATTGTTGCAACTTAGTTTGGGAGTGTAGATATTGAAGTGGTTGATGATCAGTATGTATGACTGTTTCTTTTCCCATTAAATAATGTTTCCACTTTTTCACACTCTGTACTAATGCATACAATTCTTTATCATATGTGGGATAGTTAACTACTGTAGAATTAAATGTCTCAGAATGATAACATATGGGTTTACCGTGCTGCATCAACACTGCTCCCATGGCATAGTCACTGGCATTCGTTTCGATCTCAAATGGTCTTTGAAGATCGGTCAGTGCTAGTACTAGTGTTGTACTAATCTTTTCTTTCAAGGTGTCAAAGGCTTTCTATTGTTTGCCTCCCCACTGAAACACCTTGTTCAATCCTGTTAAAGCATGTAAGGGAGCTGCAATTAAGGAAAAGTTAGAAATAAACTTTCTCGAATATTGTGTTGCTCCTAAGAAGCTTCTAATTTCTATAGCAAATTTGGGTTTAGGCCAGTTTACAATGATCGCAACCTTAGAGGGATCTATCTTCAGTTCACCACCCCCTACTATATTACCCAAATAATTCAAATATGTTTTGCCAAATTCACATTTTGAGAGTTCAACATAAAGGTTTTCTCTTTTCAAAACATCTAGAGTTTGCTTAACATGCTTTAAATGTTCTTCCCACGTTTTGTTGAATATAAGAATTTCATATAGATATACAATAACAAAATCATCAAGAAAAGGTCTAAGTATATCATTCATTACTCTCATGAAAGTAGCAGGAGCATTAGTTAAGCCACAAAGTATAACCAGCCACTCATACAATCCCTGCTTTGTTTTGAAAGCAGTGTTCCATGCATCTTTCTCTGCAACTTTGACCTGATGATAACTACTATGCAAGTTTAACTTGGAAAAATAAACAGCTTCTTTCAACTGATCTAATAGATCATCTATGCGAGGAAGGGGATAATGATTTTTTATCGTTATCTTATTTAGTGCTCGGTAGTCAATGCACATTCTCCACGAGCCATCTTTCTTTCTCACTAAAACAATTCGAGACCCACATGGTGATGTGCTAGGTCTGATGAACCCTTTCTCGAGCAGCTCCTGTAGCTGCTTCTTGATTTTTACATTCTCTAAAGCCGACAACTTGTACATTCCGATGTTAGGCAGTGGAGCATCTTGCTACAAATTAATATCATGCACTATTTCCTTTTTGGGCGACAGACCTTTAGGTTCTTGAAACAATATATCATATTCTGAAACATCGTTTTCTAAATCAGCTTGTTGTTTAGCATCATAGCCCTCAAATACATTGGTTTTATCAGGTTTCTTTTCCTTTACAACCATCAGTAAAAATTGTTTACGTGAATTTACAATTCATTTCATCTGCCCTGAGTTTATCAGAGTATAATTATTCTTAAGCTTATGAGCTCTTACAATATATTCGATTCCATCTTGAACGAGTAGATACTTGTTCTCAGCTCTATAGAAAATAGCTTTTCTATCATACAAGTAAGGACTTCCTAAAACAATTCCACATATATCCAAAGGAACTATTTCTAACTCAACCTCATCTACAAATGTTGACCCAAAAGAAAACTTAAGTTTACATTGTCTAGTCACTTGTAGCTTTGCTTTATCACATAACCAACCTAATGGATATGGTTTCTTGTGAGGTGTGGTTAGTAATCCCAGCTTCTTTACAATTGATTCAGAAATTAAATTTACTTGTGAGCCACTATCAAACAAAGTATCAATCTTTTGATGTTTGGAAATAACTCGAATATGAAAAATCTCATGTCATTTTCTCTTATTTTCTTCATCATCAGTAGATTGTGCAGAATTACTAGTAGATGCTTTAGAATTTTTACCTCTTATACCTGTGGCTACGATTGTTGCTTCATCTCCTCAATCTGACCCCAAATACTTTTGAATAGCTGTAGCAGTCTTCTTCTTCTTGCCCTCGAAATTCTTAGGTTTTAGCTCCGGATGCAGAATCTGGGAGTGTTCATCATCATGCCCATCCTTCTTACAGCAAGTGCATGAAGACTTGCTTTTCTGTACAGTGTTTGTCTTCCTCTCTTTCCATTTCCGTTTTCTTTTCTCCTTATTTTTGCTTGCAGTGGGTTTGGATGATCCCCCAACTTCTGCGTTCCCATTCTTACCTCTAGCTTCTAGATGCATAGCCTAAACGGATACCTCATCTATGCTAGTGGGATTAAACATGAGGATAGTGTGCCTCATGTAGCTGTGTAGACCACCTATATACTTCAGCAGAGTCTCACGTGAGTCTAAAGAAATTCCTAGAATAAAAGCTCCTTTCCTAAATTCTTGGGTGTAACCTTGTACACTTTTCCCTTTTAGTTGTCGAAGAGTTTTCCAGCTCATCATGGCTTGTTGCATATAGGCTAGTGGATAAAATTTCTTTTTAATTGTAGACACAAATTCACTCCAGACAGAAAGAATCTTACCATGTTTCTTCATGTCATCTTATGTCCTGCCTTCCCACCATACCAAGGTAGTGCCCCCAAGGCTTAGGCTGGCCAGCTGAATCTTACTCTTGTCTGAATCAATGCTCTATACTCTACAATAAACATCAATATATCTGATCCAATTATCCAGCTTCTCTGCATTCAACCCTCCATCATATATTGGTAAATCAAATTTAACATATAATTTAATCAAAGATGTCTTCTTTTTATTTTCAGGGCTATTAGGAAGTGTGAGAAATTTATCTTCTTTCCTTTTGCCTTTAGAGTGGTCATGGAGGAGAGATTCTTCTACTCCTTTGTCTTGTTTGGAGTTTGATGAATCTTCATCTCTACTTTTCTTAAATTCCCTATACATTTCCTCCACCATAAATCTCATGGTCATAAAACCATCCATGAACTGGGGGTCCGATTCCAAGGGATTTTCTTCAGAAATTTTTCTCTTAGAATAGACTCTTCCAATTTCTAGGTTAGTTTTAGCCAACTCTCCTTCTCCTAATTTAAGCTTTGATCTAGTTAGCATTCAACAACAAATCCAGCACAAGCTTGTCTAACCTTAGTAACCTAGAGGCTCTGATACAAATTGATCTAGAATTTATCCAATGAAAAGAATTAAAGGTATTGCAGACTCATGTGCATGGATGTGCCTATGTTACTTTATGTAATGGATTGATAAGATTGCTAGAATACATAGACACTGAGGCAATTAGAGAAAAACATAACAGTCAAACATGTAAACACAACAAGTTTAATAAGGAGTTCACCCAATGCTCTTGGGCTACATCTCTTGGTCCAGATTTCAATGGTGGCCTATCTATTATGTTTTCAAGCAGAGTTTTACAACAGTGAGCTCAATTTGAGTCCCACTAAATAGATAAAAGTCAATAGGAATGGAGTACATAGACTCTCCTTACTGAAACTCGACCTCTGATGGTCACAGTAGCATGACAGGCCTATGCCGAGGAGTTTTCTTGAACCTCTCAAGCCTTCTATGGAGTACACAGACTCTCTGACTCTCTCTGGCTTTGTCTAGCTTGATGCTGCCTTCAGGTCAACGCGGCTCTACTTTCTGTTCTCTGCTCTTAGCTTTCTGCGTCTAGCTAACTCTTGTCACTGCCTCTTTATGTGTTGCATATTCTCTGCTTCTTGTCAAGTCATGGCTTTAAAGCCAGTTTGTTATTTGATTGTTAGTTTCTGCTTCCTAGCCTCCTGGTTTCCTTTCCTCTGTCCATTCGAATTCCTCTACTCTACGTCATCATCACTGGGTAACACCTCGTATGGAGGTGGCCACCTGTTTCTTAACGAACTGGGTGTCAGATTCCTTGAATCATATTTGAATGACCGTTAATTCCGTTTGCTTCAAGATCGCCTGAAAAACACGAATCGTTTGCCAACTCATCATCCACGTCGAACTTCAAATCTCCTGTCATCTTGCTTTTTGACTTGTCAAATCTGGTCAATCATCGGGACACATCTCTACCATTGATCTAGGCCCTCCAGATCCTACGGTCGTCCTTCATATCGAGCGGACAAGTTGCATGATTTTTACTCGTCCAATGCAGGCGGTTTTCTCTCTCATCCACCTGACATGTGTCGCTCTATGTGTGGCATCGAGCGGGACTCAATCAAAACTTCTTACCGCCTCAAGGCCTTCCGATATCCTGATGGTTTGTGGAATCCCGTGCTACGAAACCGAATGCGTTACTTTTCCGCATTTTATAGCATTTTTGGGTTTGGGTGCTTCGGGGCTTTCCTTCACTGAGGGGGATGCCCTATGATACGTGATTAGCGCTTTAAGAAACCACCCCTGTTTCTTGATCTGGCCTCCTATTTTTCCAATTTGCGCCAGCGCATGTTACCATGGGCCAACGGTCTGCGCGCTTAGACCGAGGGTCCTTGTTGCTCTGCACTGATCACAACTGCAACTGTTACGATGCTTCCTTCTAATAGCTTGGTTTTTCTAGGACTTTAATCTTTCGGCATAATTTAAAACAGTTGTGAAAACTTAGAGAGTGTTTTAGGATCCAATTCAGATCATAACTTCTCTAAAAAATGCATTACTAGAATCATCTAGAATATCATAATAAATTCAACATTTAATGTTGACAATAGGTGAATGTTGTGGATAATAAACCTTCTATGTTACATCATCTCCATTCCAAAAAAGGTACAATATCTCATAGCCTTATTTGTTAAGAAAGAGGGAATTAAATACATATTTCATTAAAATTGGAATTAAATAGTGGATATAGAATTTCAAAATAACTAAAAACTTATTTCTAGTGAAGTCCTTGTAATAAAAAAATTTCCAATTCTAATTAAATATGTGTCAAAATAGGAATTTCTTAATCCATGTATTTATGGACCACTAAATGGGCAACAAAAGCTATGCCATCCCATTAGAAAAGAACTATATTAGAAAAAAATAGTATGATATGAACTTCTACTATTACACTCTAGGTTACATAGATAGTCACAAGGCAACCAAAATATCCACATGAAGATAGTGAACTCAAGAGCTTCATTGTACATAGTCTGAAAACATAAGTAACTAGTATAATATTTTAATTCTTCAATGTTAAGAACCATAAATCTAGACATTCTAAGTGTTACCCCTCATATTGTATGAGGTGACATTTGTGCTTTTTTTCTCATGCTCTAGTTGCATAAGATAGTTTTTGAAGAAAATGATTAATCATTGGACAATTGCAGAGGAAATTTTATGGGCACACACACTCTCCTTAACATTACCATGATGATTCCACTAGCTAACTACCTCAATGATTAGTTTTGTGACTTATATATATATATATATATATATATATATATATATATATATATATATATAGTATTATTTTGAAGACTATAAGAAGTGACTTCAGTCACCATAAGACCACCTTCTAAGCATAAGTATACTAGCAATTGCACCGATAGGTGCAAAAGAATGCCGATAGGAGTAATGGGAGTGGGGATGGCAATGGTTCGAGTGGGGAAGCTAGAAGACAATAGGTCAATACATTAAAAGGGAAAATGTAAAAGTAAATATAGGTATTTTAACACTACCTCCATCCTATATTTACTTTTACATTTTTCCTCCTAAGCCTCCAACAACTAATTCTCAAGATTGTGACAGAGTGGAGGAAATGTGTAGCAAAGGTGAGAAGGATCATACTAGAAGGAGTTATAGATCATATTATATCAAATCTCCATGGGAAGGAGACTCCATGTGCAATATGGAAGGCCTTGATAGACCTGTTTCAAAACAATAGTGACCATAGGAAGCTGGCATTAAAAGACAAACTTCGGAAAATCAATATGGAGAAGGGAGACATAATACCACAGTTTTTGAGAAAGTTCACCCAATGTCTAGATAAGATTGTGAGTGTTGGTATTAAAATTTTTTATGATTATTTGGTCATCTTAGCACTTCTAGGCCTTCCCAAGAGATGGCATAGCTAATATGATTTGGTAAATGGGAGGGAGAAGCTACTAGAGTGGGAGTGTTTATGGTATGACTTTGTGCAAGAAGAGATATGGCAGAGCACCAGAGATGGAACCTCATCCAAGCATGATAATGAGGATAAATGTGCCTTATATGGAAAGGTGTATAAATTGAAATGAAATAAATTTCAATCCAAAGGATATTATAGTTAGGGTAGCAAGAAGAAGGACTTGTCAAAGATTAAATGTTTTCACTACCATGAGCTGGGAAATTATGCCATAAAGTTTCCGCAAAAGAAGGCTGACAAGAATCCCTAAGGAGGAGCGGTAGGTGAAGCTCTTGCTTCACAATTTGAGTTAGATTTCACCCTCATTTCTTGCATGGTGACATCAATGATGGGTAGTGTGTGGTATCTAGATAGTGGAGCCTCATTCTATATGGCCAGTAACAAAGAATTCTTCGGTGACTTGGAGGAGAAGGACCTCCATATGCACATAAAAATGGGAGATGATGGAAGGTATAGTGTGACCAAAATTGGTACTATTAATTTTAGAGTGAGTCTAGTTCTCCTATCACATTAAAATATGGCATGTATGTGTTGAGTCTGAAGAAGAATTTGGTTTCAGTTTCTATGTTGGAGGATCATGGCTACGTTGTGATATTTAGAAAAGGAAAGGCTTTCCTTCATCACATAGCCTTAGGACAAGTGAAGTGGATCAGATTTTGGGTGAAGAACCTCTACAAATTGGATGTAGAATATTGTGATGCTTTGAGCATAAAAGTAGAGAAGGTGCAGATCTGAGACATCAGTGAATAAAATATTGGGCCACTTGCACCACAGATCTTTGAAGATCATACAACAGATTTCTATAGGACTTCCCAAGGGTACACTAGAGAAGAGAGATACATGAAAAGGGTATACATTGGGTACGTAAACCAAATACACCTTTCATGATAAGGACAGTTGAGCGTAATCAATCCTTGAAAGAGTTCACTCAAATGTGTGTGGACCATTCTCAATAGCCTCCATGACAAAGCACAAGTATTATGTAATATTTGTAGGTGATCTCTCACATAAGTGCTAGATTTTCTTCATGTAGAAGAAATATCAGATGTTCTCTAAATTTTTTAAATTTAAATCACTTGTTGAGAAACACACTGGCAGGAAAGTGAAGGCTCTCAGGAGCGATAACAATGGAGAATATGTGTCGAATGAATTCAATAAATTATATGCATCAGAAGGCATTCAAAGAGATTTAATAGCACCCCATAACCCATAACATAATGGGGTGACTGATATGAAGAACAAAAGTATTGTGGGAGTTGCATTGGAAATGTTACATGATCAGGGCCTACCATTGCACTTGTGGGTTGAAGCATGCAACACAATTATATATGTGTAGAAAAGGAGTCCTCATCAGATTCTTAGGATGAGTACACTAGAAGAAGGTTTTTCAAGTAAGAAACCAGATGTGGCACACTTCAAGATCTTTGGTTCATCAATTTACTATCATGTTTCCAAGGATGTAAGGAAAAATCTAGAGCAAGCAACTGAGTTGGGCATATTTGTAGGGTACACTTATACACCTCACAACTATTGGGTGTACCTGTCATCTCATAGGATGAAAGTGGTTCATAGAGATGTGAATTTTGATGAAGATAAGGCCATGAGATGTTCCCTTGAGAGGGAGCTTTAGTTGTGTGTAGATGAGGAGATTTTAGATCCAAAGGAAGAACCTTAGGATGATGTAGAGAATCCACATGCAAAGTAGAAAATAGTGGAAGCACCCACCCATACAGATACTTCTAAATGATGTGGAGAATCCACATGCAGAGTAGAAAAGAGTGGAAGCACCCACCCATGCAGATACTTCTAAAGATGGAAGGAAGCTCTCCAGAGAGGCTGACAAATTGATGTATGATGCTATAGAGAATGTGGGAGAACCTGTTATCTCTCAGGTTGTCCCTAAAGCTCCTTAAAGGGATACGGTCGAGGTAACCACAAACCAATCTTTGGACTGCAGGTTCTAGCCCACCTGCAATCAGAGAGGGCTCTCTATTAATGATTTAGCTTTGTTGATGATGATTTTAGGCTAGTTATTGAGTACAAGGGGTTTTGTTTGAGTTTTGATGGGAAGGATGAAGCTTTCAAGTAGAGAGGTAATGCATAGTATGATAAGTTCAAACCATTGGGCATGGAGTCATGGAGTAGGACTGCTAGTGCGTTTTCTTGGTCACAAGAGGAATATGGAGCAAGATAGATACACATGAAACAACTTTTAGGCTAAATGGAGATGGATTGAAGGCTAAGAAAAGAGAGGAAATTAAGAATCTCTCTTTCAGCTTAACATAGGGAAGGTCAATGAACTCTATCCAGAAGCAGTAAAGAATCCCTAGATAACTGTCAGACATGGGTGAATTAGGGGAAATATGAGCCAAAGGGAATTCATATTCATTACCAATTCAGAGGAAAACATAAAGAAACAGCAAAAATTGAGCGTAGAGTGCAGTTTAAGCAAGTTCTAAGCTAATCTTTTTATCTGCTATTTAGATGGCGACACATGTATGACATGAGCATAAATCAGTGGAAAAAAAGAGATAGAAATCACTTATTGAGTCATGTTGTAGCACAAGAATTCCATATTCATTCTTCAACACATTAATAGCACAGCATACAGTCCATCCTCCAAGCTTTTCAGCAGTCTTTGATTAATGAAAATATCAAGTATACAGAGCGAGTCTCTAGTGGAGCAAATCAACCAACCAACCCTTTAAACAATGCATTAGGGTGGTTTATATAGGGAAAATATCTAAAAATATCCATTACAATAGATCTTAAACAGATCCGAGTGAAATGAGTTCTTTAATCTAATATTGTCGTGGAATTAATGCAAGAAGATATCGAAGTGCCGCACTGGGGCAGCTGCCTCAAAAATGAGTGGAAATATGTCCTTATGGTTCTGTGCAGTTCATTTAGCCATAACTGTGCTTTGGGCTTTGATCCCATGCTCTTGAGTGGCTTTGATGTGCATTAACTGTGATCTGAGATCCCTTAAATGGATTTACCGCTTTCTTTGACTTTGCTTGGGGGCCTTTAATGTTCACCCACTTCGATCTGATACTCTTTGCCACCTCAATGATATTCTTTTAATTTAATCAAGGCTTCATCTTTCCTCTGATACTATTTGACACTTGAATCGAGCCATTTTCTTTCCCTCGACGTGTTTGAAACTGTCAAATCGCCCCTTTTCTACTCTTTCAAGGCAAGAGTGGCTGCTGCAAATGATTTCCGTGGCTTCTGGAATGCTACGGGCGCTAGCCGATTTGAATACGAACATAAATGAAAAAATCCTATCAAAACTGCGAATTTTTGGGCCTCTTGGTAGCTGAGCGGTATGAGGCTTTCCATTTTGGTCATTTTTTCTCATCGAAAACTACCTCAGTTTTTCATTCTGGGCTCTCTTTGCTGCGATTTGTGCCCTTCGCCTTCCTTTAGTGATGACATCAGCATGACGTCCCAGTACGGTAGTGACGTGGCAGGGTTACATCGGAGATCGGCAATCAGCGGGGTCAGGGGCAATGGCTTTTATATATGTGATGTGATGGGAGCGATCACCGATATCGAAAAAGCGATAAGGCATGCGGCTGCGCGAAGAATGGGAAATATTGTGGAAATGAATGGATCATGATGCGATATGCTTTTGGATGCGATAGTAATATCACATCGGCAGATGAGAGGGGGGTGCAACCGTATGTAGTTACAAAAACTTGCGATTGTCGATCGCAAAATCGCATCGGGGAAGTGATATCGAGAAGGTATAAAGGGGCGGGCCGATGAATGAATGTTGCGACCTCCGATAGTGATATCGCGTCGAAGGAGAGGAAAACTCATCGGAGGACGGTTAATGTGATCGAAAAGGCCTTTTAAAGCTTTGGAAGGGTTCTTGATGCATCAGAATGAGTTCGATAGCATTTGAAGGGGGTTTTTTGTGTTTTGGAAGGAGTCCAAACACCTTAGGAAGACGGTTCTTTGAGCAAAATGGGGGTTCTTACTAAGTTTCAAGTAAACTTAGTAATTTCCAAGAGATTTTTATGGTTATATTTCAACGAGAGGAAGGGATAAGTATATAGGGGAGTTATTAACATAGCGTTAGTTGAGGGAGGGGAGATAGATAGGGAGTTACATAATAAAGTTAGTAGTTGATATGAAATGTGATGAGAGAGCACTAAGTATGTAAATCTTAGGCTATTAAGGGAGAGAATGACTTGTATAAGAAATATAAGCATCTTTAAGCAAAGCAGATCTTTACTTAGGCAATGATATGGCAAATGATGAAACTTAAGAGATATCAAGCAGATCTTGACCTCTTTGGGGAGGTTAGTGAATGATTTGGGGAATAAGAAGAAGGGGGAGTTAGTCATGCCTCATTTGAAGTCCTCCAAGGGAAAATTGCATTGCATTTGTGATCTGAATAGATATGACACTGGCAAAGATAAAATGGGTCTCAGGCCATGATTCTGCAACCACCAAAACTACCTACCCGGCCTACTCACCTAGAATTTTCTCTTCTTTTGGTTTGGGTGCACTTGAACTAACATACCCCACTTTTCATTCTTTTCTTCTTGCTGTCCTCCTATCTATATCTACACTTATTTCGTTCAGGGGCTCCAATTAAGTGGTTGAGTACCCTTGTTTCACTACCTATCTACAAATCTGCCAAGATTAAGCTGTTTGGACAGATAATTATTCTCTATATTCTACAACAGGAAATTGAAACCTAGGGAGACCAAGATTAAGCTTTTTGGCCCTCCCTTAACTGAAAACTCATAAAAAATGGATCAACTCATCAAAATGGATCATAGCAGTGGCACTTAGACTAGCACACTCTCATGGGCAATTCTCTGGCCTCTGTAGCAAATATGGAACGTTGCAGCATGCGAAATATGAAATATTTGGCATGTAAAAATGTTGATCATGAAAGATGAATACCTGCTGCAGCAGGAGGCTAATAGTGGCTCCACTTGGGGATGGCTTTTCCTTGTGAAAATCCAAGAACAGCAGGTCAGACTGCCTTGATCTTCTATTGTTGTTGTGGAACTGAAAACAATTCTTCATTGGCTGCTAAAAAACTGGGATCTTGAGATCTGAACAGCACTCTCCTCAACTGAATTACTGTGAACTATATAGCGTCGCCTGCTTTCTTCTGCGTGCTTGATATTACATACATTTTTGCTTGAGACCTGCCTTCTGAAATGGTCTCAAAACATGGATCAAAACTGATGTGTTTCATTTGTTTTTGCTTTGACCAAGGGTGCTGATATGAAACCTAAAAACGCTCCTATGTTTTGATACTATTGACTGAAGTGCGAAGCCTGATTATAGCATTTCTAACTGAATTTGATTTGATATAACAGCGTTGCTTCGTTCCAAGCAATCAGATTGCTTATACAAACATAAAAAAGAAAGCGCTGACATATATATAAATATATACACAGGGGCATTGTATCCCTTAAAAGGGGTCTCGATAATGTTTCAACATTCGGCCATTTACAGGGCCGTCTTCCACTGTGTTGTCATCTATAGTTTTGAGAAAATACATGTTATTTCCTTGCACAACAGTGATAACAAATGGGCCTTTCCATAGAAAATCAAATTTTGCATGATTTCCCTTGTCTTCTCTTCATGAGTCCCACCTTAACACTTTATCGCCAATAAAGAAATCCTCAGCCTTAGTCCTTTTGTCAAATGCTTTCTTTAGCCTTTCTTGCACAATTTGAGCTTTATCATACACATGCTCTCTGATTTGCTGGAGATGAATGGTCTGATTTATTCTTCTTTGAATATTATTTGGTTCTGCCTGGATCTCTTGTAACAGCTTGATGATAGGATGTTGGGTCCCTATAATACTAGTGATTACCCCATTACTATTGTAGTTATACCCCTTATTAATATTGTTGTGCCCCTATTACCCCCATATTGTTATTTTTGTGCCCCATAGAATCCCTCTATTGTTATTTTTGTGGCTTTATATTATTATTGTTAGGTCGGCTGGATTATATTGTGACTCCTTAGACTCCTATATATAGAAAGGAGGTTTTGTCATTTGTATCATCAAAGAATTGTTCATTTATGTAATGTAAAGGAGGTTTCCCACTCGAAGAGGCTGAATTCTAAGGCGTTGATCTATCTTTTCTATATTTTCTTGAGCTGGTTTCATAACATTTGGTATCAGAGCTTTGGATTCTAGGGTTTCGCTGCTCCAAACAAGTCATCGTGGAATTTTCGCTATAACGTTTTTTCTGTGATGTTTCAGAAGTCGCAAAAAAAACCCATTTGAGAAGAAATCGCGCTGAACCTTGGGTCCAAATTTCAGAGCTTTTCACGCGATATTTACGGAGATATGATCTGAGGAAGTTGGTCTTTTTGCAGACTCCTGAATTACATTCAAAACAGGTGACCTGGGGAAAATCGTCATAACTTTCTCTCTGGGGATCGGATTGAAATTTTGTAAGAAGGTATAGAAAGAGGACAGACTTTAGTTTCTTGTGTGTGTGTTTCAGATTCAAAGGTTGAAACAGTGACTCGTGGCACGTCGTACAAGTTCGCTCTACTGAACCAGTCTAAAAGCAAGTCACTGTGGGAGATTTCACATAACTCTTCCTTGGAGAATCCAATTTGGCTCAGACTTGTGGCATTGGAAAGAGAACGTAGAAGGCTACTACAGGTAGAAATTTCAGAACTGGATGATCCTAAATTACAGAGATACATCAGATTCAATATCAGGCTTCTATAAAGTGAAAAAAGGTGTGTAGTTTTTTTTTAAATTTTTGTGTAAGCTTGGTTTAACGGAATTCAAAGGGCATAGTAAAGCATTATTATCGGTAACTGATGCCCCGAGGAAAGAAAATGCAAACACCTAGTAAGGAACCTGAAAGCTCTAGCATGACTCATGAAGAAGAGGAAGAAATGCTACATGATATATCAAAATTACAAGAACAAGTGCAACAAATGTCACGCTCACAAAAGCTAACAGAAGCTAAGATAAGTGGCGTGGAATCTAAAGTAAATGGCGTGGAATCTAAGATAAAGGGCATGGAAGCTAAGATGGATGATTTGAAGATAGATTTGAAGACAGACATGGAAGAATTGAAGAAGTTGCTACAAGAAAGGGTCACTAATGGTGAAAAGGTAGTAAAGGAAACTCATGATGAGAACAAAAGAAATGTTAATCATGATTCCATAGACGCTAATGTTGGATCGAAGAATCACCATATTCCAAAAATCGATATGAGGAAGTTTGATGGCAAGGATCCCGCCACATGGATATTACAGATGGAGCAATTCTTCGATCTCAATAATGTGCAAAACACACAAAAGGTACGTATGGCAACTGTATATTTGGAACCAAATCAGTTTGTATGGTATCAATGGCTTTGTTCTCGTAAAAAATTTATCACTTGGGCAATTTTTACGGAAGAATTGATAGCACATTATGAAGATACAAAAAGCAACACTTTTTTTAGCCAATTGATAAGTCTCAAACAAAAGGGTTCAATAATGGAGCACATTGAGGAGTTCCAAAAATTGAACATAAGGGTAAAAGATATTCCAGAGGAGCATAGGATTGATGTGTTCATAGGGTCTTTAAAGGATAATATCCAACATGATGTTCGCCTTTGGGAACCTGATTCATTAGAGAAGGCATTCAGGTTAGCAAGAAAAATGGAAAGCAAAATTATGGCAACCAGGAAGCATACCACTCACAACTATAAAGACGGAAGTGTTGTTGCCCCTAGTCTTCCACAACCTATAAGGTTGACACCACAACAATTGGAAGAAAAAAGAGCAAAAGGGCTTTGTTACAGTTGTGATAGCAAATACACTAAAGGTCATAAGTGTGCTGAGAAGAAATTATTCTACATAGATTGTGAAGAGGAAGAAGAAAAGGAGCAAGAAAGGTCAAAAGAAGAGGATATACTCCAGGAACAAAGCCTAGATGAAGAACAAATAAATCCGACCATATCTTGTAATGCATTGGCGGGAATTACCACTCCTCAAACCATCAAGATAGAAGGACAAATCAAGAAGAAAAAGGTAATAGTGTTGATTGATTCAGGAAGCACCCACAATTTTATTCATTGTAGGGTAGCAAAAGAATTGAATTGCTTCCTATATCCAGCACCAGAGTGTCAAGTGATGATTGCAAATGGAGGAACAATAAATTGCTCTGGAAAGTGCCATAATATCAAGCTATCCATGGGAGAATATGTATTGACTAGCCCAATGCTTTCCATTCCAATGGGAGGTGCTGATGTTGTACTAGGAGTCCAATGGCTACAATCCTTGGGTACAATAGCTTTTAATTTTCAAGAACTTTTCATCAAATTTTCTATGGAAGGAAAGGAAGTTGAATTAAGGGGTATTGCAGGGAAACCAGGAAAGATAATCAGCTCTAATGGCATGACAAAGCTTCTAAAAAAGGAGCAAAGAGGTGTAATTGCACAATTATGTTCGCTAGATGTTTCCACATTGGAATCATCTATTTCTCCAGATCTCCAAAAAGTCCTGGACAATCATTCCAAGGTATTTGAGACTCCCAAAGGTCTCCCACCTATGCGTGATCATGATCATGCTATTCATCTGATTCCAGGAAGTGTTCCTCCAAACATCAGGCCGTACAGATATCCCTATGTCCAAAAAAGTGAAATTGAACGTATGGTTGCAGAAATGCTAGAGGCTGGTATAATTCAACCGAGTCAAAGTTCTTTCTCAGCTCCAGTAGTATTGGTGCACAAGAAGGATGGATCATGGCGCATGTGTCCGGATTATAGGGAGCTCAACAAGCTCACTATTAAAGATAAGTTCCCCATTCCTGTATTGATGAATTACTGGATGAATTGCATGGATCAATTTACTTCACCAAGTTGGATCTTCGTTCGGGATATCATCAAATCAGAATGAAGATTGAAGACATTCCGAAAAAGGCATTTAGAACTCATGAGGGTCATTATGAATTTTTGGTCATGCCTTTTGGCCTTACCAATGCACCTTCAACATTTCAAGGTTTGATGAATTCAATTTTCAAACCATTCCTTAGAAAATTTGTGTTAGTATTTTTTGATGATATACTAATCTACAGCAAGTCTTGGAAGGATCATGTTGAACATGTTGACAGGGTGCTACAACTATTGGAGGAGAAACAATTATATGCAAAAAGATCCAAATGTTTCTTTGGAGTCCAGGAGGTGGAATATTTGGGTCATATTGTATCTCATGAAGGAGTTAAGGTAGACCCTAGCAAAATTAAAGCCATTAAGGAATGGAAAATCCCCACATCCATAAAGCATCTGCGAGGATTTCTTGGGTTGACAGGGTATTATCGCAAGTTTGTTAAGAATTATGGGAGAATAGCAGCACCTCTAACAACATTATTGAAGAAAGATTCATTTTCATGGACTCCGGAAGCAACAAAGGCCTTTGAACATCTTAAAGAGGCAATGTGCCAAGCACCGGTCTTAGCTACACCGGACTTCACAAAAACCTTTATTGTGGAATGTGATGCTTCAGGAAATGGAATTGGTGCTGTTCTAATGCAAGATGAAAGACCCATTGCTTTTGAAAGTCGTCCAATCAAGGGAAAGTTTTTAAGCAAAGCTATTTATGAGAAGGAAATGTTGGCAATACTCCATGCACTTAAGAAATGGCGACCCTACCTAATGGGAAGACACTTCAAGGTAAAAACGGATCATGATAGCCTTAAATACTTTTTAGAACAAAGATTATCCTCTGAAGAGCAACAAAAGTGGGTCACAAAGATGTTGGGTTATGACTTTGAAATCATCTACAAAAAAGGGAAGCAAAATGTGGTGGCAGATGCACTCTCAAGAAAGGATGAGGATGTGGAAGCATTGTTGTGTGCCATTTCTATTATCCAACCAGATTGGATAAACGAAGCAAGGGAGGAATGGAAGAATGACGAAGAAGTGTGGGCACTTATTCGAAAGCTACAACAAGATTCCAGTACTTCTGATACATTTAGCTGGAAAAATGATTCGTTATGGTACAAAGATCGCTTATACCTCTGTAAGAATTCCCAGCTAAAACAAAAGATTCTTATGGAATTGCACACTTCTCCCTTAGGAGGGCACTCAGGATTTTTAAAAACTTACCACAGGGTTAAGAAGGAATTTTTTTGGGATGGCCTTAAATCAGATATTCAAAAGTTTGTGGCGGAATGTTTGGTTTGCCAGCAAAATAAAGTTGAAACAATTAAGACACCAGGTCTATTACAACCTTTATCCATTCCAAGCCAACGTTGGGAGGAGGTTTCAATGGATTTTATCACAGGTTTACCCAAGTCTGAGGGAAAGAGTGTCATCATGGTGGTAGTTGACAGACTTACCAAGTATGCACACTTTTGTGCATTATCACATCCATTTAAAGCCAGTACAGTTTCTACTGCATTTATGGAAACAATTCAAAAGCTACATGGAAACCCAAAGATTATTGTAAGTGACAGAGATCCCATTTTCACTGGAAATTTTTGGACAGAATTATTTTCTTGTCTTGGTACTCAGTTAGCTCATAGCTCATCTTATCATCCTCAATCTGATGGGCAAACTGAGATAGTAAACAAATGTTTGGAAGGATATCTTCGTTGCTTTGTATCTGATAAACAGACACAATGGGTCAAATGGTTGCCTCTGGCTGAATGGTGGTATAACACTTCCTTCCATACAGCAACAAAAATGACCCCATTTATGGCACTTTATGGGTATCAACCACCATCCATCACATCATATTTAAGAGAAAATTCTAAGGTTCAGGCAGTGGAACATCACATCGAACATCAACAACAAGTCCTCCAACTCTTAAAGGATAACCTCGTGTTGGCACAAAATAGAATGAAACAACAGGCAGATCAACATCGCAGTGAAAGAAGTTTTGATGTAGGTGATTGGGTATTCCTACGGCTACAACCATATAAGAAAATGTCCCTAAAGCAAGCTAAGAAGGATAATAAATTATCACCAAAGTATTATGGTCCGTACAAGGTGTTGCAAAAGATTGGTACTATGGCATACAAATTGGAGCTTCCTGCAGCTTCTCGATTGCACCCAGTTTTCCATGTTTCATGTTTAAAGAAGGTTATAGGTGACAAGCTCCCAATTCAAACAATATTGCCAGAACTTGACGAGGAAGGAAAAATTATATTGGAACCAGAAGCAGTCACAGAAACAAGAACTCGACAGCTACGAAATCGATCAATTTCAGAGTATCTTATCAAGTGGAAGAACTTATCTACTGAAGATTCCACATGGGAGGATGAGAATTTTATGCAGAAGTATCCAGAACTACTCAAGCATTGAGGACAACACTTTTTTGAAGGAGAGGGGCATGTTGGGTCCCTATAATACTAGTGATTACCCCATTACTATTGTAGTTATACCCCTTATTTATATTGTTGTGCCCCTATTACCCCCATATTGTTATTTTTGTGCCCCATAGAATCCCTCTATTGTTATTTTTGTGGCTTTATATTATTATTGTTAGGTCGGCTGGATTATATTGTGACTCCTTAGACTCCTATATATAGAAAGGAGGTTTTGTCATTTGTATCATCAAAGAATTGTTCATTTATGTAATGTAAAGGAGGTTGCCCCCTCGAAGAGGCTGAATTCTAAGGTGTTGATCTATCTTTTCTATGTTTTCTTGAGCTGGTTTCATAACATAGTAATACCCAAGGAAGATGGAAATCTGGCCTCCATACCATATACTAGCTCATAAGGGCTCATCCCAATGGATCTCTTTATTGAAATTCTGTCTGCCCATAGGGCATTTGTGAGCCTCCTATGCCAGTTCTTCTTGTTTTCTTCTAAGATCTTCTTGATAATACTAATCAGGCTCTTGATAGATGACTCGGCCAAGCCATTACCTTGAGGGTAATAGGCTATGGGGTGACCCAAGCTAATATGGAATTTGTGGCAAAAACTGATCATCTTTTTGGATTTGAAGGCAACAGCGTTGTCAGTGATGATCTTCTCAGGGCAGCCAAATCTAGAAAGGATATTGCATTCAAGGAATTGGATAATGGTGGTATCATTGGCTTGCCTACATGGGATGACCTCAATCCACTTGGTGAAATGTCGGTGGCTGTTAAAATCCACTTGTGCTAGCCTGAGGAAGAGGGATGGATTTCTCCAATGAAGTCAAGACCCCATTGTTGAAAGGGCTTCTCGGTTGAAATGGGCTTAAGAGGAAAAGGCAACAACTTTCTTTTGCCCTCAAAGATTTGGCATTTATGGCACGAGGTAGTAAACTTCTTTATATCTGAAAACAAGGAGGGCCAATAGAAACCAGCCTTTAGAAATTTATCAGCAGTGGACTTCCAATATAGATGTCCTCCACAGTCCCCTGCATGGAATTCTTTCATGACATTTTTAGTTTCATTCATGGTTAAACAATTGAGCAATATGCCTTCATGATTTTTCCAAAATAATGCAGCATCTATGACACAAAACTTTGAAGCCTTCATATTTAAAAATATTTTCTTGGTTCTGGATAATCTTGGGGGAGCAAATAGGTTTAACAATACAAAGCATATATCAGCATACCATGGGGATTGCAAAAAGGTTTCACTGATCTGTGGAGTCGCCAGCTCCTGTTCATTGTCTAGTTGGTTAATGTCTAGGGCCTAGAAATTTGTTTCGGACATTAGTTTGGCTAAACCTTGTCCCTTTATGAGCTTGGTTGGTTTTATTTCTATGTCATACTCAAAGATGCTAGCAATCCACTTGCCTCTTTTTCCCTCTAATCCCTCTTGGGTTAATATGTCTTTTACAACAGTGTTTGGCATATAAGCAATCACATGTGAATATAAAATGTAAACTCGGAAATCTTTGATTGCTTTAACAAGGGCATAGGCCTGATTCTCCATGATTTGGTACTTCAAAGGAGCATCTCTTAAGGCTCGACTGAAAAATTCAATTGGCTTTTCAGCTCCTTGATCATCCTTTTGCAAAAGGACAGCAGCTATGGTGTACTCAGATGCAAATGAGAATATGATAAAATATTTGTCAAACTGAGGACTGGTGAGGACAGGGGCTTGGGTTAAGGCAGCTTTGATACTCTCAAAGGCTTGCTTGGTTTGAAGAGACCATTTTATCTTGGCATCCTTTTTTAACATGTTTTTCAACAGTCTTATCAGTTCGGCCAAGTTTGGGATGAATCTCCTTAAGAAATTGATCTCTCCAAGGAATGCTTGCAATTCTTTTATGTTTCTTGGATACAGGATTTGTAAAATGGCTTGGATCCTTTCTGGATCTATTCTAATACCATCTTTTGAGATGATATGGCCAAGTAGTTTGCCTTCTTCAAGGCCAAAGAGAGATTTCTTGGGATTCAAGGAAATGCCATATTTCCTACATGTCATGAATATTTGCCTCAAATGTTTTAGGTGCTCTTGATCAGATTTGGAGAAAGGGGTAAAGTCATCAAGATAGACAACTAGGAAATCATGTATTTCCTTGGCAAATGCAATATCCATTGCCCTTTGAAAGGTAGCACCAGCTTTTTTAAGTCCGAAAGGCATCTTCACATATTTAAATGTTCCCCACGGTGTGGTAAGGCTGTCTTGTCCTGGTCATCCGAGTGAACTAGTATTTTATTAAAACCTGAAAAGCCATCTAGCAAAGAGATTCTAGATGACCTCACTACTCTTTGTAGGATGTGGTCCATTTTTGGCAAGGGGAAGTGGTCTTTTAGGGAGACTTGGTTTAAATTTCTTAGATCTACACAAAGTCTGATCTCACATGTTTTCTTTCTTGTGGGAACCAGATTGGATACCCATTCAGAAAATCTGATGGGTGCTATGATACCTGCTTCAAACATCCTTTTCACTTCCTTTTCAATCAGAGGGAGAAGCACAAGATTGATTCTCCTTAGTTTCTGTTTGAAGGGTTTTTGATTTGGTTTTAAGGGAATGGTGTGTTGTATCACTGAGGTGTCATAGGACTTCAAGTCCTCATAACTCCAAGCAAATACATCTTGGAATTCTTTGAACAAATCAACATATTTGGGCTTTTGATCAGGTGGAAAAGATTGAGATAGTTTGACCATTTTGGGCTTCTCTGCTGTCCCAATGTTATGTTCTTCTATAGCAGCGTTTAAGGGTTGCATTTTTGGTTTTTTGGGCACATCATTTGCATCAAACATATCTTCTAACGAAGTGAGGCTAGCAGGGAGAAAATTATCTTTTAGATCAATGATCTCGGCCTCTGTTTTGGCTATTTCCTCCAAATGCATTTGTTTCAACTCTTCTATGTTTGCATTGTCACAAATAGTTGGGTTTAGGATTTGTTTGGCTGTTACAGCTGTTACAACCTATTGACTCGGTTTGATTTGTTTGTTGTTGGGAGTCGTTCATGGCATCCATGTCAATGTTTATATTTGAAAACTCATGCTCAAGAGTGAGGAAATTGTTCATCTGGGCATCATTTTCGAATACTTTCCAATCTTTAACGTTATTTGGGACAGCAGGCCTATGTTTTATCTCGGCAGTGAAATGGTGTCTTGGCTCAAAGGGAAGCTTGCATGTACTAGCAAAAGTGGCTAGGTTGTGTGCATGAATGTTATGATCTCTTGAGATCTTGGCAAGCTTGGATTTAGTGAATGCATTGAGTATACTAATGGCAGCAGTCCTATAGGCCCTCATTCTATTGTCATTAGTGACAAAGTTTCCTTTCATTTGTTGGATTACTAGGTCGGAGTCACCTAAAATAGATACTTTGGCAACTCCTAATGCTTTGAGCAGCTTAAGGCCTAAGAGGAGTGCCTCATACTCGGCCATGTTGTTGGTGCATTTGAAATTCAGTCTATATGCATGGCCTTCTGCATGATCATTGTGTGTATTGTGAATCCATATTCCAGCCCCTGCTCCTAACTTGTTTACTAAATCATCAAACTCTAAATACCATGTGATTTCTTGCTTGTGGTTAGCATTAAGAGTTTCAGTCATTTTAGGATTGGGCGAACCTGACTTTCGTGTTTGGTGAGGTTCTTCTTGTGTGCTGGTTACATTGGCTGTTGTGAGAGTCTCATGGGTATGTGCAACTGATTCTTCATTGATGTGTGCTTGTTGTTCTAGAGCCAATGGCTTGTCATCAGTTAAAGGGCAGCTATCATTATTAAACAAAATAAATGAATCCATATCAGTATGGATTGAGTAGATGTGGAAGTTTTGTGGCTTATCCTCGCTACTCACCATATATTTCATGAGTGTTTCTCTATATAGTCTTTTTGGTTGCCCAAAGACTGATATAGTGGCGTAAGAAAGGTCTAATTGGAGTGATCCTTGGAGTTTTGCTCCCCAAGATCTTGATAGGAGCATGTCGTATTTTGGTGGAATGTCAGCAACCACCACATCCATGAGGATTGTCTTGTTAGGATATTGGACTAAGGAGACACACAAGTCTTTGATTAGGCCTAAACACTTGACTTGACTTGAGTCAAAGGAGAATAAATCTTTGTATGGCCTGGTTATGTCAAGGTTTAGTCTTTCCATTACCGCCTTGGGCATAAGATTGTGTGATGCACGTGAGTCAAACATTGCGTTATGTAAAATTTTATCATGGGTATGCAAACTGATATAAAATGGAAAAACTGCTCCATTGACTGTTTTACCATTGACTTCTGGGCCAAAGAGCAGCTCTGGGGTATCATCTAAAACATTTACATCATCCTTAACCTCTGGCATTTGTAACGATCTTTGTATTTGCTACCTATAAACATCATGCTTGGCAAGTTCTGAGAGGGGGATGGATATCTTAAGTTTTCCAATCTCTGCCTCTAAATTAAATGGCTTTTCCAGTGGAGTCTTGGTGTTGATGATGGAAGATTTTTCTTTTTCATTTGAATTATCAGCGATTTGCTCTTGCTTGCCAGCGTCATGGAGAGTGATCGCTTGCTTTTTTTCAGTTATGGGCAGGCTTTTTGGAACGCTATGCACATTTTCCTTTGAGGAAAAAGGCACGACAGGCTGCTTTTTAGAAGGTTGTTCGATAGTTATATCTTCTATGGTTACGTGCTATGGGTTTGGGACAGATTGTTCAACGTGTTCTGTTGTAACAGCCTTGCCTTTGATTTTATCGGGATGTTGTTTTTCCTTTGGTTTGGTGGGCTTGGGCACATCAATTGTTCTAGTTCTTAGCTTATATTGCTTGTTTAGCTCATAAATGGTTGGGTCATAGGCTTGTTCAAAGTTGAAAGATTCTTGGGTTTGAGTTTGGAATTGATGCATGTTATCGTTATTTTGGTCTTCTTTAGTTAAGAAGACATGTTGCTCGTTCTTCAAACCCATTAGGTTTATGTGAGTGTCTTCCATGGGCTCATTAGCTATTGATGTCTCAGCGTAATTTTCTTGGAAAGGAGGCCTTATTTCATGGTCTGGGCTCGCTCTTCCAGCATTTGGGTTTTGATTCTTTCTGAAGTTCGGGTTCCTAACAGTGTTGGTTTGTTGCCTGTCCCAAGATGATTTTTTCTCAACGTTGTCCACTCTGTCTACTAGCCTATGCATGCCACTGATAAGGGCATCCAGCTTTTGGTCTATGGCTGAGGGTTCTTCCTTAAAGGTTGTTCTCCTCTCTGTTCTGGCTTTGTTTCTTTTGGCAATTAAATTTGCCTCCACAGTGACAGCCACATTTTGCATTTCGACAAGCCTGTTAGGGGATCTTTCTTTTAACTGGTAGGCCATATATGGGTCGAAACCATCAGGGAATTTATACAAGGCAAGGTCAGGTGGAGGCCTTAAGTTCTGTGGTATTGCATTGTAGACATTATTGAATCTTGCACAATAGTCCAAAACAGTCTCTTGAGGACCTCTTTTAATGGTATCGTATTCGGCTAGTATGTGCAAGGCGTCTTTCTTTTTCTCCCATTTGTTGATAAATGACTAGTACAAGGCTTCTGGATCTGCTATGGAATTAGTTGGGAGTGCTCTAAACCAAGTCCTCACATCGCCTATCAAACTTTGGACAAAAATCTTCATTCTCACCCCATCATCGTCAATCTCATAGCTTTCAAAGTAATCCTGCATTTCCTTTGTATGCTGAAGGGTTGTGTAGGCAATTGTGCCATCAAAATAAGTTATTTTAGTCTGGTAATCCTGATGCATAGCCCCGAGGTTAGCAGGCAGCTGTAGGGGTGGATATCTATTAGCCATATTAACAGGTATAAGTGGAGCAACAGGGATAAATGGGACAATTGGAACAACTGGGATAACAGTAGTAGTGGTAGTGTGCGCAGTGAACGAAGGTGTGGAAAAGGTGCTTGGAGAGGTGGATAAAGAACAAGGGGAACTAGGAGTTGAACGAAATAAAACTTTGACAGGGGTTGGAACACAGCTTGGCTGAACTATCTCAGGACTAGAATCAACAAAATCTTCTTTTCGCTTTAATTTCCTAAGGTTTCTTCGGATTAAATTTGGATTTTCAAAAACAGCTGGTAGATTTGGGTCTGGATTTGACCTTGTATAACGTGAATTCCTTTTAGGAGCCAGCTTCTAACTTGTTTTTGGGGATTTTTCTAAGGAAAGTGGGTTAGAAAAAAACTTTTGAAGGTCAGATTCTTCCCCAGTGGAGCTTTTCAACTTGATTTGTGAAATCATCTGAAGAACATCCCCAGTGGAGTCGCCATTATGTTATCTCTCAAGTTGTCCCTAAAGCTCCTTAAAGGGATACGGCCGAGGTAACCACAAACCAATCTTTGGACTGCAGGTTCTAGCCCACCTGCAATCAGAGAGGGCTCTCTCTTAATGATTTAGCTTTGTTGATGATGATTTTAGGCTAGTTATTGAGTACAAGGGGTTTTGTTTGAGTTTTGGTGGGAAGGATGAAGCTTTCAAGTAGAGAGGTAATGCATAGTATGATAAGTTCAAACCATTGGGCATGGAGTCATGGAGTAGTACTGCTGGTGCGTTTTCTTGGTCACAAGAGGAATATGGAGCAAGACAGATACACATGAAACAACTTTCAGGCTAAATGGAGATGGATTGAAGGCTAAGAAAAGAGAGGCAATTAAGAAGCTCTTTCAGCTTAACAGAGGGAAGGTCAATGAACTCTATCGAGGAGCAGTAAAGAATCCCTAGATAACTGTCAAACATGGGTGAATTAGGGGAAATATGAGCCAAAGGGAATTCATGTTCATTACCAATTCAGAGGAAAACATAAAGAAACAACAGAAATTGAGCGTAGAGTGGAGTTTAAGCAAGTTCTAAGCTAATATTTTTATCTGCTATTTAGATGGCGACACATGTATGACATGAGCATAAATCAGTGGAAAACAGAGATAGAAATCACTTATTGAGTCATGTTGTAGCACAAGAATTCCATATTCATTCTTCAACACATTAATAGCACAGCAGACAGTCCATCCTCCAAGCTTTTCAACAGCCTTTGATTAATGAAAATATCAAGTATACAGAGTGGGTCTCTAGTGGAGCAAATCAACCAACCAACCCTTTAAACAATGCATTAGGGTGGTTTATATAGGGAAAATATCTAAAAATATCCATTACAGCAGATCTTAAACAGATCCGAGGGAAATGAGTTCTTTAATCTAATCTTGTCGTGGAATTAATGCAAGAAGATATCGAAGTGCCGCACTGGGGCAGCTGCCTCAAAAATGAGTGGAAATCTGTCCTTATGGTTATGTGCAATTCATTGAGCCATAACTGTGCTTTGGGCTTTGATCCCCTGCTCTTGAGTGGCTTTGATGTGCATTAACTGTGATCTGAGAGCCCTTAAATGGCTTTACCGCTTTCTTTGACTTTGCTTGGGGGCCTTTAATGTTCGCCCACTTCGATCTGATACTCTTTTCCGCCTCACTGATATTATTTTAATTTAATCAAGGCTTCATCTTTCCTCTGATACTATTTGACACTTGAATCGGGCCATTTTCTTTCCCTAGACGTGTTTGAAACTATCAAATCGCCCCTTTTCTACTCTTTCAAGGCAAGAGTGGCTGCTGCAAATGATTTTCGTGGCTTCTGGAATGCTACGGGCGCTGGTCGATTTGAATACGAACATAAATGAAGAAATCTTGTCAAAACTGCGAATTTTCGGGACTCTTGGTAGCCGAGCGGTATGAGGTTTTCCATTTGGTCATTTTTTCTCATCGAAAACTACCTCAATTTTTCATTCTGGGCTCTCTTTGCTGCGATTTGCGCCCTTCGCGCCTTCCTTTAGTGATGATGTCAGCATGACGTCCCAGTACGGCAGTGATGTGGCGGGGTTACATCGGAGATCCGCAATCGGCGGGGACAGAGGCAATGGCTTTTATATATGTTATGCGATGGGAGCGATCGTTGATATCGGAAAAGCGATAAGGCATGCGACTGCGCGAAGAATGGGAAATATTGCGGAAATGAATGGATCACGATGCGATATGCTTTCGGATGCGATAGTAATATCGCATCAGCGGATGAGAAGGGGGGGCAACTGTATGTAGTTACAAAAACTTGCGATTGCCGATCGCGAAATCGTATCGACAAAGTGATATCGGGAAGGTATAAAGGGGCGGGCCGATGAATGAATGTTGCGACCTCCGACAGCGATATCGCGTCGGAGGAGAGGAAAACTCATCGGAGGAGGGTTAATGTGATCGAAAAAGGCCTTTTAAAGCTTTGGAAGGGTTCTTGATGCATCGGAATGAGTTCGATAGCATTTGAAGGGGGTTTGTTGTGTTTTGGAAGGAGTCCAAACACCTTAGGAAGACGGTTCTTTGAGCAAAATGGGGGTTCTTACTAAGTTTCAAGTAAACTTAGTAATTCCCAAGCGATTTTTATGGTTATATTTCAACCAGAGGAAGGGATAAGTATATAGGGGAGTTATTAACATAGCGTTAGTCGAGGGAGGGGAGATAGATAGGGAGTTACATAATAAAGTTAGTAGTTGATATGAAATGCTATGAGAGAGTGCTAAGTATGTAAATCTTAGGCTATTAAGGGAGAGAATGACTTGTATAAGAAATATAAGCATCTTTAAGCAAAGCAGATCTTTACTTAGGCAATGATATGGCAAATGATGAAACTTAAGAGATATCAAGCAGATCTTGACCTCTTTGGGGAGGTTAGTGAATGATTTGGGGAATAAGAAGAAGGGGGAGTTAGTCATGCCTCGCTTGAAGTCCTCCAAGGGAAAATTGCATTGCATTTGTGATCTGAATAGATATGACACTGGCAAAGATAAAATGGGTCTCAGGCCATGATTCTGCAACCACCAAAACTACCTACCCGGCCTACTCACCTAGCATTTTCTCTTCTTTTGGTTTGGGTGCACTTGAACTAGCATACCCCACTTTTCATTCTTTTCTTCTTGTTGTCCTTCTATCTATATCTACACTTATTTCGTCTAGGGGCTCAGATTAAGCAGTTGATCGCCCTTGTTTCACTACCTATCTACAAATCTGCCAAGATTAAGCTGTTTGGACAGATAATTATTCTCTATATTCTACAAAAGGAAATTGAAACCTAGGGAGACCAAGATTAAGTTGTTTGGCCCTCCTTTAACTGAAAACTCATAAAAAATGGATCAACTCATCAAAATGGATCATAGCAATGGCACTTAGACTAGCACACTCTCATGGGCAATTCTCTGGCCTCTGTAGCAAATATGGAACGTTGCAGCATGCGAAGTATGACATATTTGGCATGTAAAAATGTCGATCATGAAAGATGAATACCTGTTGCAGCAAGAGGCTAACAGAACCCACATCACAACTCAGCTAGAGGAGGTCACTAGATCGGTACACTGGCTACATGGCTCTGATGAGTGAGAGTGTATAGATTGAGCCATCCTCATTTGAGGAAGCAAGGAAACAACCAGTATGGGTTGATGCCATGGTAGAAGAGTATGACTCCATTATCAAAAATGATATTTGGGAAGTGGTCCCAAGACCTGCAGACAAGCCAGTGGTGAGTTCCAGATGGCTTTATGAGGTAAATAAAGGAAAAATTAGGAGTGTCGAGAAACATAAGGCAAGATTGGTGGCCAAATGGTTCTCTCAGGTGGAGGGAATTTATTATGAGGAGACCTTTACTCCAGTAATAAGTTACTCTTCAATCAGATCTATTCTAGCACTTTTAGTGCAAATGGGATGGAAGATACTTCATATGGATGTGAAGACATCATTCCTCAATGGAGTGATTGAGGAAGATGTGTAGATTAAGAAGTTGGAAGGATTTGAGACCTTTGAAAAAGAGTCATATGTGTGTAGACTCAAGCGAGAATTATATGGATTGAAACAAGCACCTCGTGCTTGGTACACCAAGATTGACATATATTTCACCAGGTTGGGCTTCAAGAAAAGTGAAGCAGATGCAAACCTTTACCATATTGTGGTTGAAGATAAATTATTGATTATAATATTATATGTCGATGATTTCATTCTAACGGGTGATGAGAAGCTAGTGAAACCTTGCAAAGAGGATCTTGCAAGAGAAATTGAGATGAAGGACCTAGGGCTCATGCATTATTTCCTTGTAGGAAAGTATTGCAAGGAGATGTGATCTGAATTAGATCATTATATTTTTTTCATCCATCTTGATGCATTTGGAGTGGAAAAAGTGGAGGAATCATCTCACGGGACCATTTTTATTAGCGGGACCCAGTTTGGCGAAATAGGTCTGAAACCTTTCGAGAGAATTTTGACGAATCAAATGAAGTTTTTGGGGGTAAAACTTTATTTCTTAGGCATAAAACCTTTTCATGCTATTCTACACATAGAAATATTTCCAATGGCACAAGAATCACATCAATCGGAGTTTGTATGCAAACATTACGCCACTCAGAAGTTGACCTTCCTATTTTCACACCTATAGTTAGGGAGGATGTCGCGTCAACCCCCACTATTCATGGGAAAGGGGCTAACCACGTGTTTGTGATGTAAAATTCTCTAGAAGATTCTATTTTGTAACTCTAGTTAAGAGTTGATGTAGTCAAACTTAACCACTATTAGGCTATCAGGTTGTGTTATAACTGGGCCATTAGGAGGAAGAAGCATTCCATTCTTTCGAGAGAATTTTGTTCCATATTTAAGCAAAGATAGCCAGGAGAGATAGGAGGTAGAGAACACATAGAGTATTTGTGCACTGTAGAAGCCCATGGGCCATGGACATTACTTCTTTGTATTTGCAACCATATTTCCAAAGAAAGAGAGCGAAGCAGCCTCACCTTCCAACTGGGTTTTCTCTCGAAAGGGTTTCCCAGAGAGCATATCTTGTGTATTATGTGTGTGTGGGCTTATTTTTTCGTTCTCTACTTTTCTTCTTGATTTACTTTTACATGCATGCAACAATTACAGTTAGTTTTACATATCTAGAAATTAAATAAAACTGTAGTAGTGTAGAATCTCATATTTTTAATATAATATTATCAGATATTTTGTGACGAAATGTCCAGTGGAATATCCATAGTGCATTATGGATCAATATGAGGAATTGTTTGTCTCTCATGGAAAGTATGCCAATTGGATACTAAAGAAGTTCCACATCGAGAGCAGCGAACCTATGGAGACTCCTCTAGCAGGGAATTGAAGGAAGGAAGATGCTACTTTAGGTGAAGTAGTGGAGAATACTATTTACAGGAAGATTGTGGGTTCACTTATGTATTTGGTGAACATACAACCGGACATATGTTTTTCAGTTAGCCAGATTAGTCAAGAAATGGTTAAACCAACCAAACTCTATTAGAAAGCAATTAAACATGTGTTGAGATACCTCATAGGCACTACTTAGTTTGGTCTTTGGTACAAATGGATAGAGGAAGAAGTTGCAAGAATTCATAGATGCAAATTGGGCAGGGAGTCCATCCAACAGGAAGATCTCATGTAATCTTCAGTATTGGGTCAACAGAAGTTTCTTGGTACAAAAAGAAAAAAATATTAGCTTCACTCAGTTTGGCAGAAGTAGTGTACATGGTTGTTATTCAAGTAGCTTGTGAAGATATCTAGATGAGGAAGATCCTTGTTGGGTTATTTGGTTAGTAGATGGGTCCTACATTGATTTACTCTAACAAACATATTTGTATCAAATTCTCTGAGAATCCATTTTTTCATGATCGATAAAATCACATTGACATCTGATATCACCATCTATGAGGTCGTGTGCAGAGAAGAATCATGTTGCTGGAGTACATTCCTACAGAGGAATAAGATGCAGACATCTTGACTAAGGCATTGTGAAGAGGAAAATTTGAGTTCCATAGAGGCAGGATTTGGGTATCTGATAATCCCTTTCTTGTTGGAGGGAGTGTTGAAAATGCAACAAGAAAATCCTAATTTAATTTTGTCCTTGAATTAAATTAGGAATAAAATTGTAATCCCACATCACAAGACAACTCGTACCAGTTAACTAAGTTAATTTGACTTAGTTGGATCAGTTAATTTTAGTTGAGGGCCTAACTAGATTCATGTAGAGTGTGTCCTATATTATAGGAGCCCTAGTTTAGTTTATTTTGAGTTGTAATTAATTAATTCAATTTAACTAAGTTAAATTCAATTAAAATAGTTCCAATTGATGGAGGAACTAGTAGGAGGTAAGGCAAAGGGTGTTTCTTCATGTTCAACCAGCTAACTAATTATTCACTCATAAATAACTCATTCATGTCAAATATGAGAGCAGTTGAGATTGGAGTTCAAAGGTAGTGTACTATCAGTTGTATAATCATCTAAATTATACAGGCGGTGCGTGCATTCATAGGAAGGCCTATGACGATTGTGCAATTCAAATTGAGGAATTTCCATAATTAATAGGGCGTTGATTCCTAAGGAAACAACGCAAGGAAATAGGGACTTGGGCAAGCCAAAATTTGGTTAAGTATTGGCCTAGGCTTGTTTAGGAAGCAGTGAGATAGAGAGAGATAGTGCAGATATTGCTCGGGCTTGAGAAAATAATTGTAATCTTCTCATATTTTATGACTAATGCAATATACAGATAGCAGGGGTTTTTAGCTGTGGATTTCCCCAAGAAATCATTGTGTAATGTTTTGATTGAAATATTTCTCTTGTATGTTTCATGCTTTCACAATCGTTTAATTGTTTTCGCTGATGAGTAGAGTATATTCAAGTTTATTGCTTTAGTAAATTACAATTAGCAGTTTGAATCTACAAGGAATTTTAGCACATGACACCCTTTTTCTAAATCTCTAAATTACGTTATGCAATATTCATTTCTAAGAGAACCACTCAACTTGGGTTATTCTTTGGAAACAATTCTAGATCCAGCAAACACCAAGACAACAAATCCATCTTAAAAATATTGAACCCAGTTTGGATGTGCTTTGTAATTATTTCAGCATAGATTTCTATGTACTAAAAATGTTCCCTTCTAGTTGTGAACAAAATTCAATGGAAAATACAACTCGGACCTTAAAAAAGAAAAAGAAAAAAGATAGAATAACTCCAATTTCAGAGAAGAAAATAACTATCGTAATACATGGGAAAACGTAAAAATCCTATAGCTCTAGAGAAAGGGAAAAAATAAAGTCCCTTTTACTAAAAAAATCTCAATGAATATATGTTGATATTTGTAGCTTGGGAGGTACTCCAAACCCTAGGCTAGAGGGTTGTGGAGGAGTTGGCACACAAAAGTGGCTTGTGGGCTAAGAACCCAAGCCTGTGGGCTTTTCACCCAAGCATGTGGGTGTGAATCCGTGAGAATAATTCAACATGGGATGCTTTGAGTTGATAGAGGACTCTAAGAGTAAATAGACGCACCAAAAATCGCTTGAATTTGATTGTAGAGGTGAATATATACATTTTTGAAGTTATGATGTGGCCTTATGGTACAAAGGACAAGTTAGCATTGGCTTGTAGAGGTGCCCTTTAGGGCTATACGTTTCCCTATGAGATATGTATAAATAATAGGTAATGGAGACCTCATTTCACACATCCAATATGCAATCACATCAAGGATAATCTCTAAAATGGGAAGCGAAGTTTGAGGCTAAGGAATACGAGTTTTTGGAAGTGTATTGGCATTGTTTTGGAGTGAATTTCTTACTGGACTGAGGCCACATTTATGAGGTAGGAGGATGAGTATTTCTATGCTATTATATGTGTGATAAGTATTTTTTATGTGTTTCAGGTACCTTTTGTAGGAACAACGTGTAGTATAGGTTGTTTTGAGGGTCATGAGGCCTACTAAGAGTCTTCCCTTCAAGCCACATCCTCTAAGATGGATAGCGCAGGAGAATAGGGGTATTCTGATGTGCTAGATGTTGCATATATTTCTGTTGGTGTGTAGGTTGTTGTAGGATGCATTGAGGAGGAGAATTAGGCCCTACAACAAGTGATTTGGATGCCTTGTAGGACAACAAAGGTAGCAACATGATTGGATAAGGGAATATATTGAGAAGCTATGTTTGTGGGTGTTGTAGCATTGTGACTTCAACCCCAATTAGACTTCTAGAAGCACAGATCCCGAGGAAAATAGTTGGCCCGAAATGTGTTGGATTTTGTGCCCTCTTGTTGATGTTGATTTGCTAGAGGATGTGGACCTAGGTTGGACTAGTTGTGGCAGATTGTTAGCAGCCAAGAGGAAGAGTATTCCTAGTAGTTGGATGCCCTAACGAGAATCACTTGCGCTAGTGCCCCATAAAATTTTCTTCACAAAACACAATGAAATTATAGTTGGAATTCGCATACAGAATTCCTAAATATATACGAAGATAAAATTAGCTAAAGTCACTGTTGAAGATAAATTTGTAGTATAAGTTCTATGTAGATTTCGAATGTCAATATTGATATATATGTATACACAACTCAAGCCCATACAAGTCAGTGAGCCAAGTAAAGCTACAAGTGTCTCTCTTAAAGATATCTACAAAGAAATTTTGATGAAATAAGTCAATATCTTAGGACATGTACACAACATATCCAAACAAGAAGGATGTATATAGTTAGAATTATTCGCATGACATTAATAAAAGACATTGCACCCCTTGAAGACAGTTTTTCTGATCATGACATACAAGAGCAGGCCTAACAACAGCCTCCATGATCTTTAAATAAAAATATATATCCTCTAAGAAGGAACTATATCCTTTGTTCGGTGATGGGAAAGTCAAGTTTTGTAGCATTAAAGAAAAGCTGACAAAGAATACCTCTTACAATCACCTTCATGAAGTCTAGTTATAATTAGTAGTGAATAAGACATGCATATTTATATGAATAAGAAGAAATTACCATGGAACAAATACTTATAAGGATCAAAGTTTACAACCAAACGATGTAGATCATGAAAATGTTATGAGGAATTCTCTCTAACATCCTTGGCAACAAGACCTCATCTATCTCGGGAAAGTATTGCATTTATCTTTTATGTTTTGGTTATCCAACAACTTTTCTTTAGTTTGTAGAGGGAAACAATCTTAATGAAACAAACAAAGTCAACGGAATGTATTTATAAGATATATATGATCAAGATTTAAGTCATATTATGGTTTAGAAAATTTAAGATTGGTAGTTTCTATCCAATAGTGTAAAACCCTAGGTAACTTATGAAGAAGCCTAGTCATAGGATTTGTAAAAGATATTTTGATTTCCAAAGTTTGTAATTAAAACTTTAATTTCCTAGGAAATCCTAGATAGTTTTTGGTATCGTATAGTTTGCTTTGTTTTACTTGTAATTAAGTATTGCAAGTATAAATTGTGATTCATGAGAGAGAGAACTCCAAGGAAAAACCCTACAAGGTTTTTAAAAGGAGCAACTCCATCTATGTCTATTTGTAAACACTGATTTATTAAAATTATTTTAAAATTTACCTTGTATTACTAACTATTTTATGTTTAGGATTTCGAATTATAAAATATTCTTATTAGGAAGATCAATCACTATATTGAATCTACTTTTTTCATATCTCTTGCCATTTGTTCATTTCTCTGGAAAACCTAATTTTTTGGGTTCACTATAAAACTATAACTTGTTGATGTTTAGAATATATTGTCGATAATATTGAAACCCTAGGCTACTTAGGGTTTGTAAGTCTAACAATATTTGGGCTATTTCGTAATACTTTGGTAAAACCTTAATCTTTTAGGGTTTCCATAAAACCCTAAACCCTTAGTGTTTGGTGAATGACTAAAACCCTAGTCAAAATTCCTAAGTTTTAGTGTTTGTATGCATGTAGAAGATTAATATGAATGAAACCCCATATGTAAACTTGCTAGTTCTAGGGTTTGTAACAAAACCTAGTAAAGTCTATTATGAAATTATAAAAGGCATATTGTTGAAACTCTAGATGTACAATATTTGATTTTTTGGGTGTTGTGTCTAGTTTCTAGGACTTAAATAATTGCTTTACTATTAAGTTGTTAATACCTAAGAGTTGATTTTCGAATCTAGGGATTATGTCAAAAACCCTAGCAGAATATCTTGAGTTGGATATGAAATGTCATTCAAGTTTAAGCTATGAAAGTTTGACTACTTATGATTGATGCTCTATTCATGTTAATATGGTAACCCTGTATTGATCTCATACTCTTGTATATTTTTATTTGGTTACTAGATTTGAAAGTACACAATCTTCAAAATGTTGACGATGTTCACCTATCTTGAAAATGACTTAATGATGAGCACTATGAAAATAAGAACCTAATAAAGTCTATTACTGAGTTAAGTGGACGTTGTATGACTCTTTATCTTTGTAGATAATTTCATTTTGAGTTCATCATTGTGCATATATGTAAAAATTATGAATACTTCACTTATAGTTAAGGGGGAGTGTTGAAGAATGTAACTAGTTTCAGTATTCATAATTGTATTTGATTCATAAAAAAGAAGATTAAAATTAATAAGTATTAGCTTATTAAAGAATGGGTTTCGTGCTTGGGTCAACAGTCAATAGGTCAAGCCTCCATTGTTGGTTTCTAAGATTTTTTTTGACTCAAAGCCAAAATGAATTTTGTAAGAGACCCTTCTTGAGCTCCTTAACATCAATAAAGGAAAATTGTTGATGAACAAAAAATAATAATGATGATGATGAACTAACATTGTATCACAATAATTGTCAATATAACAAGAGAAAACATTATAAAAGAAACCCTAATTTTATTTGCCCTAGTTTCTCAACATATATGGTCTTGGAAGATTTGCAGTGTAGAAATAAAAAATTTCTTGAAATCAAATGCAACATAAAATTAAATCACGCACATAATAGGAAAGCACTTGGTGGGCTTAAGTTGAGCAGTAATTAGATGAGTTGTTTTTGTGTATATGACTTCAATCGTAGTTAATATTTCAAATAAAGATATGTGAATGAAAGTACTCACAAAACAAAGGAAGGAGGAGAAGTTAGATACAATAAATAATTAATAAAACAGAAGAAAAATCATATCATTGTCATATGCCTAATTAATAGAGTAGGATTTTCTCCTACTACTCTGCATGAAAAATGGCAGTTTATGGTCTTTCATTCAAATAGAAACACAATTGTAAAACAAAAACAAATACTACATGATTTTTTTTCATGGAAAAGTTTGTTATTTCTTATAAAACTTTATGTAACTCCTACTCGGCAAAGACATACAACACAAATATCAAACAAATTTTGTTGTCTCACTTAAACCTTATCATTTTGAGCTATTTGCTTCAGATACTTGTTCCACTTCAATACCAAAACTGAAACTAGTTGTCATACATATATTCATGAGACCGATGAGGCAAAATTAGATTAAATTTCACCAAATATTAAATTTAATTAGATGAATAAATAATAATTAAAAATAATTGCGTTCATGAATACCTAAATGAGCTCCTCTTAGTTTTGAGAGTAAATTGTTGGAGTAGTTTAATCTTGGAGAAAACTTCCCTCCGCTCGATGAAGTAACAACAAATTCAACATTGACTTTGTTGTTGGTCTGTTGGATCGAGGGTGCTTTACTCCAATATTGTCCAAATCCTAATTTATTCTCTACTAAATAGGTCCAACCATGTGAAGGCGGAAGATATCATGGGCCCTCCCCCCCATCACATCACTCTCAGTTCCCCAATACCCAATATATCTACTATATAGGAAATAGTTCAAAGTAAGACATTAAGATACATTAAAAAAAAAAAAGCACAAATAGAAAACATTCATTCATTCATTCATTTGTAAATCCACAAAATATTTCATCTCAATATTTTTTATCATAAAAAGTATGTTTACATGATACGAAACAAGGTAACGTACATAAAGAAACATATATAAATTATTCATTAACATATAACATTCATTCATTAATCATAGACACAAAATACTTCATCTCAAAAAATGTTATCATCAAAAATATGTTTTCATAATATGGTACATGATGTTTTCATAATTGGAATGGGAATCATTTGGATGAGAACCATCATGAGGTGAATATTGAAATAACAAGTATGTTACAAATAGTGTGATATGGGTCTTTGTTTATGATCCCAAATGACTGCTTAAACATTAGGGGAAACCACTTGGTCGGGACCTTAGAACATATCCTTTTCCATTTGGAATGATGTCTTCGACTGGAATTATGGGACCGATTTCCCTTTATATAAAACAATATGAAATGAATTAAATAAAGATATAGTGCTATAATATGACTAGAAACTGAAATAGAACGTAATATACTATTATTTATCTCGGATTAGCTGATGGTATATGTGATTATAAAGATTTCACAATTATCATAACAATATAGATCATCATGTAATTATGAAGTTAACTCAAAGAAAGAAAACTAATTTAATTAAATAGTTAATTAAATTAGTTGGTTAAATACCACATATACTGAGATCTCTTTGGTCACATATAATTTGAAATTTCAATCAGACACATCAATAGTGATAATGAAAGATTTATTTAACATATATATTGTGAACAAAAAACAGAATTCCAGTCTACTCTTAGAAAATAAACAAATAAAGGATAATATTGCACGATACATCATGGATTTTCTCATCATAGAAAGGCAATGGTTCAGCTTGATATTGAGAAAAACTTAATTACATTAGTAAAACTTAAGCTTTCTCTTACAAAAATCCAGAACCCCTGTCTCTATCTTAGAGAGGGAATTTATAGTTTCTTAACAAAAGATAAATATAGAAAATATAACAACAACTTCAAGCGGCCTTAAACAAAATTAAATACAAGGAACACATTTGGAATTAGTTACAATGAATTTCTTATACTTGGGAAGAAGGTTGTCCTCCGATGCGATGTTGCAACCCAAATATATCAATCATATTTTTCAGTCCAGGAGGATATTTTGGCTGAATCTGCATCTAACTCATGAAGATGACATTTGTCAATGTTGGTCGTGTTTGTATGGTGGTGTTTGATAGCCATTGAAGCATTATCCATTGACTATGTGGTTTTACCAAGAACCGCCAATGATGCTCTAAGTTAATCTTGATCAATTGATCAATAACCTTGGCCCTTTTCTTGGAACAATCCTGCCACGTCTTATTCAAAAGTTTGATGCCGGGTAAAGTGATTTCAAACAAATCAAAATGAGATTAGATTGGAATAAATGATCACTAATTCCCTCAATAATATTGATTTAAACATCCCAAGCCTAGTAAATTTCTACTTCTACTTGCTTATGTGAATCTCCCAATCTCTGAAAATGATTTTTTATGGGCCTCTTCTATTTTAGGAAGATTGGTTGATCTTCCTTCCTCACTTTCCTACCAGGTTAGGAAACCAGAAGGCTTCTCCTCCATATCTTCAAAGTATTTTTTCATATCTAATAGTTGATCTACCATAGATTCTGTTGTCTTGCATTGATCATGAATAATTGCCAATTTCTGGCAAAAGACTATATGTTGCTAGGAAAGAAGAGTGTTTAACTCTTTAGCCTCTTTCTTGAATTCTGCCAATTTTGGATTGATATTCAGATGTTCAATTATTTTATGCAACTCTTGAATCTGTGCATCTCTAGCCTGTGTATCTATATCATACTGAATTTTGAGAGAATCAAATCTTTGTTGAAGCTCTATCACCTGTGACTACCAGTGCTTTGTTATCTTCTACTTTTCTGCTTCAATACTTTGTTCCAACAATGAAATTTTCTCCTCTTTCTCCTTGAGAAATTTGTGTACCTCTGTATCTTTATCAATGGTGGTTGAGGCATAAGCACCTATAAATTGAGTAAGTCTTCCTAATTCCTTTGTTGGATTTTCTATGGAGCCTTTCCATAATACTTCAAAAGATGCATTACCAGGGAACAATGCTTGGGACTAATCGAGATTTATTTTCTTTCTCTCCCTCCTTACTACAACTTTGGGTTGAGGGATGTAGAAAATGTATAATGGAGGAATCTCCTCAATGTTTAAAAGAAATTCAGACGAATCAAATGTCGGTATAATTTCTATATCCTATTGGAATTATGGTATAGGTGTTGTCCTTGATGGTAACTCACTCACAGGTCAGTACAAATTTGATAAAGGGAATTCACAATGTTACAAGTAAATTCAGAGGTAACAGGGCAATGGTACAGAAGAACAGGAAGTTGGAACAAAGGTCTATTGATTAGAATCAAGAAGTTAAAGGAAAAGGATGCTTTAAGGTAGTTTAAGTTGTATACGCAGGTTCATCTTGTCCAAGCAGCGTATACACGCGGGATCACAAAACAAAGAGGTCGTATACGTTTGCATGCACTTTCACAAGAAGAAAATCTTGTATGGTTTGGAAAATCAAGGAAATTTAAGATTAAATAATACCAAGGGTATATACCATGGTATTAGCCCATAATATTGAGCGAGGTAATTACTAATTGATCCCATCCAAGAATACCATAGATTCTAAGTGTTGTTTTGGCCCGAGGTATTGAGAAAGGAAAAAAACTATATAAGGAGGAGAAGATCAAAGGACCAAGTGTGCAAGTGAAAGGGTTTCTTAGGAATACTTCTATTGGAAGTATATTTTATGTTGCAGGGGCTATGATTATGCTATAATCTGAAATATTTTGTGCACATTGAATTCAATGTTGGATCAGGATCATGAGACCTAAAATGACTTATCATTGAATGATCTGATATTGGTTGGGCTAGATCTGATTGCTTACACATGTTTTATTCTTTAAATGTCATGATCTGGGTATATCTGAAGTTTGGAATAGCAGCAAAGTTGTAAGTTCATATTTACAAATCTATACATTGGTTCACCTTGGTGAAGGCGTGTATACATGCTAGTTTGACTCTTCCAATTAGCATATGCAAAGAAAAGCCTATTATTTAGAAATTACTGATTTATCTGATCAGTGATGTTGGTTTACTGTTGTTTATCAATGATGTCTTCTTAGATCTGAAAGTAGAAATGAATGCATAAGGAGATTGAGTTTGATTCATTGATTGATTAAGTGAGAAGGGTGATCTTTGTTGCTAATTGTCTAAATATCTGTAATTTAACAGTAGATGTTCAAAATATTACTGGTTGGTATAGATTTGATTCAGAATTTTTTATGATTCAATAGTTTTGGAGGTATACGCAGGTTTGGTTAAAGGAAGTAGCATATACACACAGATTGGGTTCATTAAAGTAGTGTATGCATTCTGATGTATGATTCTTAAGGTTCCAGCTTGTCCCGAATGATGATGCAAGTTTTTGGGTTCAGCACAGTGTTCTGGTGACAGTGATCTGACTATTCAGATTGACTAATTTTTGGTTGATTCAATTATTATTATATAATTTGAGCTTCAAATTTTCTGATGGGTCTAATGTGAAAATTTGATGAAACGAGGCCTTCATATTGTGTTGTTGTGTACTAGGATCATCTAGTCTGAAAATTTATGAAATGTGGTCCCTAGAGGAAGAGAGAAGGTCGTAGCCTTCTGTAGGTCGGCACCTATGTACTAGTAAACATATCGGCTAGTACGAGAGATAGGGGGTTGTAGCTCCCTTCCAGTAGAAGTTGGAGAATGGGAGAAGGTTGTAGCCTTCTACAAGTGGTTGCTTGCATACTGGTATGAGTTTGCACTAGTACAAGATTGTAAACATATTTTCTTTATACTAAAAAGAAAACAGAGACGATAGCAGCAGGTGGTTTTTCTCCCACATTGGGTTTCCACCTTAAATCTTGGTGTTCATGTGTGTTTCTTATGTGTGATGGTTTCTTATGTTATTACTGCACATAGTTATTGTATAATAAAGTAATGAGGCACTTATTAATGATTAACACATGATGAACTATCTAAATCATAAATTCTTTGGGTATACATTGGTTTCCTTAATCACAGTTGCATGCACATGCAAGTTCACTTCACTGAAGTAGCATATATAAATCTAATTGAGAAATGAAAATTTATTGAATTGTTGTAAATATTGATTCACCCCCCCCCCCCCCCTTAGTATTATTTCCAACAATTGGTTTCAGAGTAGGTCCTTCAAAATAAGCTTGATCGCTTGAAGGGAGATCTCTCAGGATTACCAATCATGAAGGCATGGGATCTATCAGACCACCAATATTCAATGGAAACAACTTATTATATTGGAAGAAAAGAACCAGCGCATAACTTCAGTCGCTTGGAGCTGATGTTTAGGAAATTGTGGAAGGAGGATACCAATTTCCAGTAGCAATACCCATAGATACAACAGGAAAGAAACAATATGAAACCAATTCCAAAGTCGTCAATACTTTATTGGAAATTCTGTCAGAATCAGAATTCATCAAAGTCATGCAGCTCAAGACATCTAAAGAAATATGGGACAAAATCATTCAGAGCTACAAAGGAGACTCCCAGGTAAAACATGCTAAGCTCCAAACTCTCATAATTCAATATGAAACACTCAAGATGCATAGTGATGAAAGTATTGCTAGTTACTTTTTACTTGTATATGATATTGTTAATTGTATGAATTATCTGGGTCAAGAAATAAAGGAGGCTACTTTAGTAGAGAAAATTTTGAGATCTTTGTCTTCTAAATTTGAGTCAAAAGTATCTGCCATAGAAGAAAAGCAAGGTCTTCAATCTATTACTGTCGTTAACCTTCATAGAATTCTAATTGCCTTTGAAATGAGGAAAGGAGGTCCATCAAATATCAAAGAAGTCGGTTTCAAAGCTTCAGAAAAGGGAAAAGAAAAGGAAGAGATCAATGAATCAGGATATATTTCAAAAGAAGAAGATGAGGTAAACTTTGTCAAAAAGCTTCAATGGGGTTCCGAAAGATTCATAGGTAAGCTACCATTCAAATGATTTTCTTGTGGTAGAGTTGGCCATTATGCTGCAAAATGTCCTCATAAAGATAATCATGAAAAAGGAAAGGAGTCTACAAAAAGAAATAGAAAACAGGTTGTCAATAGAAGAAGTTACTATAGTCATGAATATAGTGATGGATTATCTAATAGTGATGAAGATGGAACTGAACAAGATTATAAACTACTCATGGCTTATGACAATGATGATTTTTTGGATGCCTTAGAATAGAAATACTTTCTTGAAGAAATCACTAAACTCAAAATTTGATTGGAAGAAAAGAATATGATCATAGACACTTTGACACATCAACTCACTGAAAGAGAAAAGCACAATGAAAAACTAGAATGTGAATTTGTGGGTCTAAGAAAAGAACTTGAGAAGACAAAATCTCTTAATCTTAGATTTGCTAAAGGATCATAAAATTTAAATGAAATCATCAAGGTTTAATGTTCTCCTCTTATAAAGACCAGTCTTGGATATACTGAAGAATCATCCCAATCACAAAAGTCGTCAGCCTCCACTAGAAGCTATCTTGATGCAGCAAAGACCAGTGAACAGTATGTCAATCGTCAACAAAAGCCTAATAGTAATCATCGAGTAAATCATGCTCAATTTACTCCAAGGATGAACATCAATAGAAGCATAAACCAAAAGGTAAATAATACCAAAAGATTCTATGATCACAAAAACTTCTTTAATGGACAATGCTTTTCATGCCATAACTTTGGGCATAAGGTTGCTCAATGTGTTGCTTACAAAACTATCATGACTAGAGAAGCACAAAACCAAAGGAGCGTAACAAGAATCAAGAAAAAATATTATAATAACTTTTCTCCTCTTGAAGATGAAACTGAATGTTCGTTTTACAATAACTTTTTTCATGAAGAATATGAATGCAGGAGAAAATTTTGGCCAACACTTCAAAAGGAGAAAACATCATCAAATTCAAAGGTATGGAGAAAGAAGGAATTTCAATCAGAAAGATGTGGCATAGATCTTTTTTCAAAAGGATAATAAAATCATTGGTACATTGACAGCGGATGCTCTAAACACATGACAAGTGATAAACATAAACTTCATTCATGTAATGCTTTAGAAAAGGAACAGAATGCCTCCTTTGGAAATGACACTCCAGCTGTCATTAAAGGTAAAGGTTCTGTTTATTTGAAAGAAAAGGTTAAAGTTGGAAATGTCATGTATGTTGATGGTTTAAAACATAACTTGTTGAGTGTTAGTCAAATGTGTGATCAAGGAAATGAAGTTGTGTTTCGATTAAATGGATGTGTGGTTCATGAGCTTGATACAGGAAAGATCGTAATCAAAGGTACAATAACTCCAAGAAATCTATATATACTAAAAGGAGGACAAAAACAATGTTGTCTAAGCAAAACAGATGAAAATCGGTTATGGCAGAGAAGATTGGGGCATCTAAGATTTTCTCAAATAAGAAAAGAATGTTGGCTCAAGGCAGTTCGTGATCTTCTAGATATCAGCATCCTAAAAAATACCATCTACAAACCATGTCAAGTTGGTAAGAAAAATAGAGTTCATTTCAATGAGAAAGAAGGGTCAGCAAGTAAGCCTCTTGAACTCATCCATACTGATTTGTGTGGGCCAACAAGGAAAAAGTCACCTCGTGGAGAAGAATACTTCATTTTATTCATTGATGATTTTTCTAGAATGTGTTGGATATGTCTACTAAAGCATAAAGATGAATCATTTGAAAAGTTTAAAGCCTTCAAAGCTTTAGTTGAAAATGAATCAGATCGAAAAATCAAATGTCTTGGATCTGATCGAGGGGGAGAATTCATATCAGATGATTTTTTTTTATTTTTTTGAACAACATGGAATAAAAAGGTAGTTCTCTGTTTCCATAACTCCTAAAAAAATGACGTAGTGGAAAGAATGAATAGAACAGTTCAACAAATGGCTCGAGCTATGCTTGATGAATCTGGAACTCCTGCCACCTTCTGGGGTGAAGCTGCATTTACTGCCGTGAATATTCTCAACAAAGCTAGGGTAAATAGTGATCAAACTCCATATGAACTTTGGTATGGTAAGCTTCCTACAGTAAAACAATTTAGAGTTTTTGGAAGCAAATGTTTCATCAAAAATACTGATGAAAAACTTGGTAAGTTTAAACCTAGATCAGACGAATGAAATCTTCTTTGTTATTCGTATAGAAGTAAAGGTACAATTTTATAACAAGAGACTTCAAAAAAAAATTGAATGCGTTGATGTAGCAATTGATTAAGCATGCAGAAATTCAGAACAAATGAAGTCAACAAAGGAATGTGACAATGAGGAAGACGATGAATGCTTTCTCATATCAAATCAAAATGATATAGAGGAAGAAACCAATGAAGCATCATAAGAAGATACAACAGACAGGGAAAAGACTCCATCCAGGTATGTTCAAAAGAATCATCCAGCATATCAAATTCTAGGAGAAAAAGATTCTGAAGTACAGACAAGAATAACCCTTATAGGAACTTCTAGTTATCTGGCATTACGATCCTCCATAGAACCATAGAATGTTAATGAAGCTAGCAAAGATGAATGTTGGGTTAAGGCCATGGATGAAGAACTTGACCAAATTGAAAAGAATGATACTTGGGAATTAGTTCCTAGACTTCATGATAAAATTTTATAGGAACAAAATGGATATTTAAGAATAAGTTGAATGAAAATGGAGAGGTTATTAGAAACAAAGCAAGACTTGTTTGTAAAGGGTGTGCTCTGTTAGAGTCAGTATTTTCATACTGCCACTAGTAATCAAAATCTCTCTTTTATATCATATTAGAGTCTCATCTAAATTTTTTTCCATACCACTAGGTCATCATGCAAAAATTTGGTCACTGAAGGTTGAATTAGGGTTTCCTTTACTCCTTTTAGAAATTTACCCCTTGATGGCTCATTTCACCTTTTGCTGAAGTATACCATTAGTCGTGACTTTTATTCATCATGACAATCTTTTTCATCATGGTCACAACCATTCAAACTCTCCATTAGGCCTTAGGGTTTCCAAATTACACTAAAACACCATCTCCTTCATAAAATACCATCAAGTGAATGAGTAATATTAAACAAGAGTTCATCGGCAAAATAGTTTGTAATTTGAATATTCAAGCAAAAATGCAATTTTATGGTTTTAATATGTAATAATTCTCATGGTTCCAAGTGTTGTATGTTCAAATTTCCATCATCCAAAAGGAAGAGTTTCAAATTCATTATGTTTCCAAATCCACCAAGAAGATCAAATCAGAAGATCAAGTTCAAAGGTAAATTATAAAAGACAAGTCAAGTTTGAGAAAGAAAAAGTGGGTCCCGAGACTAATTTTGAAAATCTAAACAAGGTATAAATGCCAGAAAAGACCAAGGGAAGACTCATTTTCACTCTTATCCATAGATATCTCACTCACCTACACTCCATCTAACTCCCTTGACCTTTTTCCCATACCCATTCCTCTCATTTCCCTCTCCTAGGGTTTTGAGGGCATTTTTCTTGGTTTCCTGACCTCCATGGTTAAATCATCAACAAAAATTGTATCATCATACTCTTACACCTTCCCATATCCTTAATATACCTTCTTGAACATTTCCCATCACTCCTATCCCTCAAAATCATCATTTTTCTACAAACCCTAGCCTATTGCTACACTTTTGACACTTTTCTAGACTAGGTCAGTTTTTTTCCCTTTTGGACCCTTTCCCCTACTTCCTAACATCCCTCCCTACCTCCCAAAAGTTTCCTAAGAATTTAGAAGCCCCCTATACCCTTTATTTCCCTTCATTCCTATAGATTTCCCAAATCCCCTGTTTTGCCTACACTAAACCCTAATTTCCTCTCCCACTGAGCTAGGGTTGGCTATGGAATCAGAGACATCTAAGTAGAGGAGGCATAAGGGAGGTCATTTCAAAAAGTATGAGGCCATTCCAAACTCATATACATCATTTCTCCATCATTTTTCAAGAAGTCATTTCAAGGGACAAATCATTTGCCACACATAGGGCCGATTTTTCTTCAAAATATGTTTCAGACCAAACAGGGATGAACTTGGAAAAAGTGAGAGAGGTTTTTGTCCATAATAGGCCAAGGATGAAAAACCTCATTAACTTTTTAAACAAGTTTCATAGATTTAGAGAAATTTCAAAACTACAGTTGCTACAAGAGAGTTGTTGCACTTCTGGAGTGACTTTGGGAAAATCACCTTTTCTTCTATCTGTAGTGTCCAAATGAATTGCTTGATGAGTAAAATAATAACTAGACAAGCCTATATTTCCAATGAGCTATCATGTAGTCAATTTGGAGTTGAGCAAGGCATCCAAAATTTTTCTGCAAGAGAACAATTCATTTTTGCACCCTGGTCGCTACGCGTTTACCAGTCTTGGGATATTAGCATTTTGACAAGGAAAATGACCTTAAAATTTAAAAATAAAGGTATATCTGGAAATTATACTCAAAATGATTTCCAATGAGCTATCTTGAAGCAAATTTTGACATCGAGAATGCATCCAAAAGTAGACCTGAAGATGGAACTGCATGTTTGACACTGTGAGGGTGCTCTTAACAGTGAATTGGTCAAACACACAACACCTTGGACGCTGCACTTTTGTTTGGAGCATCCAATGAGAAAATAGTCAGAATTTTTGGATTTAGAATGATCTGGGCATGCACCCTTTACTTTTGCTAAGAATTTGGAGAAAAATTGGTCAGCCAAAAGGGTCAAAAACTACCAAAAAATCACCTTTCTGCCTCTTTTCTGACCTGGTCACTGCGCATTTGAGTAGTCTTTGAAGTTTGCAATTTTGGAGGGTAAAGTCAAGCCTGTTTTGAAAACCAAGGGAATTTTTGGAAACTAGACAAGATAAGATTTCCAATGAGCTATCTTGGGCTAGATTTGGACATCAGGAAGGCAGTCAAAAGTCAGCTTGAAGAGGACGTTGCACATTTGATGAGGGTTGTTGCGTGTTTAACCAGGCCACTACGCGTTTGATAGTCTTCCACAACTTTCATTGTTTCACTCCAATTTGACTTTTACCTAGGGGAAATTCAAGTTTTGCTCATGTAATTGATCTAGATGATGTAATTATTATGTTTTTACATTTATCTAGGGTATATACATCAGTTCAATGGCCTAAGTGGCATGTAATGAATCAATTTGCTAGAGTGAGGGATGAGTCACTTTGACCACCCTACACTCCAACTATTAGTTCAACCTTTCTTGCAAATACTCCTCCTCTCATGGATTCGACCCCTTAGCCTAGGATCAGTTGGTTTTATGCCTATATTATGTATTTTCTTATTCATTTTACAGGTTGGATTCAGTAGGGATGTTATACTAGTGATCAGAGACTATTGTATCAGATTTTGGAAAATTTTCAATAGATGAGTTGTAGCTATTTTTATGGGATACATGTGGTATCAATTTTTAGCATTGTTTCTTCTTTGTGATCATTTGAAGGAATTTTTTATCAATTCATAAACCATTCCATGTCTGTTATATGGTAATTTACAAGTTGATGGGCAGAATACATGTTTTCTCATGCTCTGTTTTGGGTAATTTATCATACTTTGTCCATTTTTCCTCAGTTTGGGAAGAATACATCTCTTATGCTCTTCCTAACCCCTCATCAGTCTTAAACCATCTCATCAAATCACCTTTTAAGTGTTAAGCTTTATACCTACCTTTCCCCTTTGAATGTCTGCAATCATATCTCATTCGCCCTGATCTAGTCCCTCTGACCTAAATCACCCATCCTTGTGACTACCCAACCAAAATCAAATCAAACAACCCCTTGCACTTTACATCTAGCATAAAACCCTAATCTATCCAGCCCTCCTGGCTGTGATCCTTTGGAGAGAGCCCTCTCCGGCTTGGTAGGGATAGCTACCAAGCTAAAAGACTTGATTGTGGTTACCTCAGTCGAACTCTTCCTCAGCCTTAGAGATCTGAAGGAGTGATAACATGCTCAACAAGAAGGCATAGACTTTGAAGAAAAAATTTCACCTGTTGCCAAACTACCATAAGAATGTTTCTTTCTCTTTCAAGTTTTTGAAAATTCAAAGTATATCAAATGGATGTAAAATAATCATTTCTTAATGGAGATTTAGAAGAAGAAGTTTATATTGAACAACTAGAAGGACTCATTTTATGAAATGATGCAAAACTTGTATGCAAGCTCAAAAAGGCTCTATATGGAATTAAACAAGCTCCAAGGGCTTGGTATGATCGTCTTGACAAATATCTACAATAAAAAGGTTTCACAAAAGGATCTGCAGACAACAACTTATACATAAAGATTGAGGATAATAAACTATTAATTATTGTTTTTTATGTTGATGATATCATCTTTGGTAGCAATGAAGAATCTATGAGTCAGAACTTTGCTTCGGCTATGTAGCAAGAATTTGAAATTTTCTTACTTGATGAACTAACTTATTTTCTTGATCTACAAGTATAGCAAACAAAAGATGGTATTTTTCTTTCACAAACTAAATATCTCAAGTATATTATGAAGAAATATGGAATGGAAGATTCTAAACCAGTATGTACTCCAATGGTAATAGGATGTAGTCTCAGTTATAACGATGAATCACCTATAGTGAATCAACCGACATACATATCTATGATTGGAAGTCTTTTATCTAACAGGTACCAGACCTATATCATGCATGTAGTAGGAATTGTTGGAAGGTTCCAAGAAAATCCAAAGGAATCACATCTTTAGGCTGTAAAAAGAATATTAAAATATCTCCAAGGAACTCAAGACTTTGGTCTATGGTATCCTAAAGATGCAGACCTTACTCTTCATGCATATACAAACGTAGATTGGGTAGGAAATGTTGATGATCAAAAAATCACTAGTGGAGGTGCATTCTATATGGGATCACGGTTAGTGTCTTAGTTCAACAAGAAACAAATTTTGATTACCTTATCTACAGCTGAAGCAAAATATGTGGTTGTTGCATCTTGTTGCACACAACTACTTTGGATGATGCAAACATTTCAAGATATTCAAATAACATGTACTCCACCCATCTCCATTCTATGTGATAATACAAGTGCCATTAGCATTTCGAAAAATCCATTCATGCACTCCAATACCAAGGACATTCCCATTAAGTACCATTTTCTATGAGAACAAGTGCTTGAACAAAAGGTTAAATTGGAGTATGTTCCCTCCAAAGAACATGTAGTTGATATATTTACCAAACCACTTCTAAGAGAAATTTTGAATATCTCAGACAGAAGTTGGGAGTAGTTTATGCATCATCCTGTTGTTAAATCCAGCTTTCAGAGGAAGGTGTCCTATACGTGGGTTTCATGAAGAACAATTTCATATATACACGAGTTTCTTTAGCTGCTAGAGCGTATATGTTTTTCTGATAGGAAAACAGTGGGTCATATTCAAAATCCAATTCTCACATGGGTTTTCAGGCTGATATTGATGGTTATAGTCTGCTGACTAGATTTATTCATTGTTGTTTACTTTACTAGTGAAGATGCCTTAATGAATGAATTGTTGACAATGCATAGGTAGCACAGGTTCAGGGTGAGCGTTAGCCTTCAAAAACATTACGCATTGTTGGCATCATGGTTGCTGAATTTAGCTATGGTTTCAGATATTCATGTCATGTGTTGTAAAGGTCATGTAAAGGCCTATGATGTAATAATATGTCTCTTTCTATCATAGTATATTAATGAATCATTTTGATGTAATTTGTACTCCCACTATGCATGGGAAGGATGGTGTAATAATTACAATTATTCAGTCATGCATGAACATTTGGTATATCCCCACTTGGTTGGGTGATTGATGTATGTATGAGTCATTAGTTATAAGGAGGTCATACTCACTTAGTTAAGTTATAGAGTCATGTTATTCTTTTGAAAAATATCTCTACAGACTCTACATGAACTCAAGGGGAGCATGGACAGCATAGTGTATGTCAAAGGGGGAGAATCTCTTGGTCCGCCCTTTGCCCTTGATGTCAAAAGGGGAGAGTATTTTGGTGTTGCTTAACAATTTCTACAACTTGAAGTAATCAACACCAATATCGTTGCCATCAAGTTCAAAGAGGGAGATTGTTGGCATTATGGTATAGGTGTTTTCCTTGATGGAAACTCACTCACAGGTAAGTATAGATTTGATAAAGGGAAATTCACAATGTTACAAGTCAATTCAGAGGTAATAGGGCAACGGTACAGAAGAACAGGAAATTGGAACAAAGGTCTACTGATCAGAATCGAGAAGTTGAAGGAAAAGGATGCTTTAAGGTAGTTTAAGCTATATACGAAGGTTCACCTTGTCCAAGCAACATATACCTGCATGTTCACAGAACAAAGAAGGCATATACGTATACACACACTTTCACAAGAAGGAAAGCGCGTATGGGTTGGAAAATCAAGGAAATTTAAGATTAAAGAATACCAAGGGTCAATACCATGGTATTAGCCCACAATATTGAGTGGGGTAATTAATAATTGATCCCATCCAAGAATACTATAGGTTCTAAATGTTGTTTTCGTCCAAGGTATTAAGAAAGGCAAAAAACTATATAAGGAGGAGAAGATCAAAGGACCAAGTGTGCAAGTGAAAGGGTTTCTCAGGAATACTTCTATCTGAAGTATATTTTATGTTGCAGGGGCTATGATTATGATATAATTTGAAATATTGTGTGCACCTTGAATTCAATGTTGGATCAGGATCATGAAACCTAAAATAACTTATCATTGAATGATATGATATTGGTTGGGCTAGATCTGATTGCTTACACAGGTTTTATTATTTAAATGTCATGATCTGGGTATGTCTGAAGTTTGGAATAGCCGCGAAGTTGTAAGTTTTTATTTACAGATCTTTACGCTGGTTCACCTTGGTGAAGGCGCGTATACACAATGGTTTGACTAATCCAAGTAGCGTATGCAAAATAAAATCTTGTTATTCAGAAATGAATGATCTATATGATCAGTGCAATTGGTTTACTGCTATTTTTCAATGATGTCTTCTTAGATCTGAAAGTAGAACTGAATGCATAAGGAGATTAAGTCTAATTGATTGATTAGTTAAGTGAGAAGGGTGATCTTTGTTTTTTACTGTCTAGATCTCTGTAATTGGACAGAAGATGTTCAGAATATTATTGGTTGGTGCAAATTTGATTCAGAATTTTTTATGATTCAGTAGTTTTGGAGGTATACACAGGTTCAGTTAAAAGAAGTAATGTATACACGTAGGTTGGGTTTATTATAGCGTATGCATTCTGATGTATGATTCTTGAAGTTGCAGTTGGTTTTGAATGATGATGCAAGTTTCTGGGTTCAGCACATGGTTTTGTCAATAGTAATCTAATTGTTTAGATTGATTGATTATTGGTTGATGCAGTTATTATTATAGAATTTGAGCTTCAAAGTTTCTGATGGGTCGAGTGTGAAAATTTGATGAAATAAGGCCTTCATATTGTGTTGTTGTGTACCATCATCATCCAGTCTGAAAATTTATGAAACATGGTCCCTGGAGGAAGAGAGAAGGTCGTAGCCTTTTGTAGGCCGACGATTACGTACTAGTAAACATATCACATAGCGCAAGAGTTATGGAGTTGTAGCTCCCTTCCAGTAGAATCTGGAGAACGAGAGAAGGTTGTAGGCTTTTGCTGGCAGGTGTCTGTGTACTGGTATGAGTCTGCACCAATACAAGATTGTAAATAGATTTTCTTTATAATAAAAAGAAGAGAGAGACGATAGTAGCAGGTGGTTTTTCTCCCACATTGGGTTTCCACCTTAAGTCTTGGTGTTCATGTGTGTTGTTTATGTGTGATGGTTTCTTATGTTATTACTGCACATATTTACTATATAATAAAGTACAAATGCACTTATTAATGATCAACACATGATTGATTAACTAAATCATAAGTTCTTTGGGTATACATTGGTATCCTTAATCATAGTTGCGTGCACACGCAAGTTCACTTCACTAAAGGAGCTTATATACATATGATTGAGAAATGAAAATTTATTGAATTGTTGTAAATACTGATTGACCCCCCCCCCCAGTATTATTTCCAACAATTGGTATCATAGCAGGTCCTTCAGAACAATATTGATCTCTTGAAGGGAGATCTCTCAAGATGAACAATCACGAAGGCATGGAATCTATCAGACCACCAATATTCAATGGAAACAACTTAGTATATTGAAAAATAAGAACCAGAGCATATATTCAGTCACTTGGAGCTGATGTTTGGGAAATTGTGGAAGGAGGATACCAATTTCCAACAACAATACCCACAGATACAGCAGGAAAGAAATAATATGAAACCAATGCCAAAGTCATTAATGCTTTATTGGGAAGTTTGTTAGAATCAGAATTCGTCAAAGTCATGCAACTCAAGACAGCCAAAGAAATATGGGACAAAATCATTTGGAGCTACAAAGGAGACTCCTAGATAAAATGTGTTAAGCTCCAACCTCTCAACCAGTGTGAAACTCTCAAGATGCATACTGATGAAAATATTGCTAGTTACATTTTACTTGCAGATGAGATTGTTAATTGTATGAAGAATTTGGGTGAAGAAACAAAGGAGGCTACTTTAGTAGAGAAAATTTTGAGATCTTTGTCTTCTAAATTTGAGTCAAAATTATCTTACATAGAAGAAAAGCAGGATCTTCAATCTATTAGTGTTGTTTGACTTCATGGAATTCTAACCGCCTTTGAAATGAGGAAATGAGGTCCATCAGATATGAGAGAAGCCGCTTTCAAAGCTTTAGCAAAGGGAAAAGAAACGGAAGATCTCAATGAATCAGGATATATTTCAGAAGAAGAAGATGAGGTAAACTTTGTCAAGAAGATTCAACGGAGTTCTGGAAGATTTAGAGGTAAGTTACCATTCAAATGATTTGCTTGTGGTAGAGTTGGCCATTATGCTGCAAAATGTCCTCATAAATATAATCATGAAAAATGAAAGGATTCTACAAAATGCAAGAGAAAACAGGTTGTTAATAGAAGTTACTATATTCATGAAGATAGTGATGGATTATCTAATATTGATGAAGATGAAACTATAAAAGATTATAAACTACTCATGGCTTATGATGATGATGATTTTTTGGATGCCTTAGCCGAGGAAGACTTTCTTGAAGAAATCACTAAACTCAAAATCTATTTGGAAGAAAATAATATGATCATATACACTTTGACACATCAACTCACTGAAAGAGAAAAGAACAATGAAAAACTAGAATGTGAAGTTGTGGGTCTAAGAAAAGAACTTGAGAAGACAAAATCTCTTAATCTTAGATTTGTTAAAGGATCAAAAAATTTAAATGAAATCATCAAGGTTCAGCATTCTCCTCTTATAAAGACTGGTCTTGGATATACTAAAGAATCAACCCAATCACAAAATTCGTCAGCCTCCACCAGAAGCTATCTTGATGCAGCAAAAACCAGTGAACAGTATTTCAATCGTCAGCAAAAGCCAAAAAGTACTCATCAGGTAAATCATGCTCAATTTACTCCAATGATGAACATCAATAGAAGCATCAACCAAAAGGTAAACAGTACCAAAAGATTTTATGATCACAGAACTTCTTAAATGGACAATTCTTTTCATGCCATAACTTTGGGCATAAGGTTGCTCAATGTATTTCTTACAAAACTATCATGACAAGAGAAGAATGAATTCAAAGGAGTGTAACAAAAATCAAGAAAAGTTCTTATAATAAATTTTCTCCTCTTGAATATGAAACTGAATGTTCATTTTGCAATAACTTTGGTCTTGAAGAATCTGAATGTAGGAGCAAATTTTGGCCAACACTTCGAAAGGAGCAAACATCATCAAATTCCAAAGTATGGAGAAATATGGAATTTCAATCAAAAATATGTGTTATAGCTCTGTTTGCTGAAGGACAAGAAAATTAGTGGTACATTGATAGTGGATGATCTAAACACATGACAGGTGATACAAATAAACTTCATTCATATAATGCTTTAGAAAAGTAAAAGAATGTCTCCTTTGGAAGTGACACACCAACTGTCATTAAAGGTAAAGGTTTTGTTTATTTGAAAGAAAAGGTTAAATCTGGAAATGTGATGTATGTTGATGGTTTAGAACATAACTTGTTGATTGTCAGTCAAATGTGTGATCAAGGAAATGAAGTTGTGTTTTGATCAAACAGATGTGTGGTTCATGAGCTTGATATAGCAAAGACCGTAATCAAAGGTAAAAGAACTCCAAGCAATATATATACTAAAAGGAGGACAAAAAAAATGTTATCTAAGAAAAACAGATGAAAATTGGTTATGGCACAGAATATTGAGGCATCTAAGCTTTTCTCAAATAATAAAAGAATGCAGGCTCAAGGTGGTTCGTGATCTACCAGATATCAGCATCCCAGAACATACCATCTGCAAACCATGTCAAGTTGGTAAGCAAACCAAAGTTCATTTCAATGAGAAATAAGGGACAGCAAGTAAGCCTCTTGAACTCATCCATATTGATTTGTGTGGGCCAACATGGAAAAAGTCACCTCGTGGAGAAGAATACTTCATTTTATTCATTGATGATTTTTCTAGAATGTGTTGGATAGGTCTACTAAAGCATAAAGATGAAGCATTTGAAAAGTGTAAAGCCTTCAAAGCTTTAGTTGAAAATGAATCAGATCGAAAAATCAAATGTCTCAGATCTGATCGAGGGGGAGAATTCATATCAAATGATTTTTTTTATTTTCGTGACCAACATGGAACAAAAGAGAAGTTCTTTGTTGGCAGGACTCCTCAAAAAAATGGCGTAGTGGAAATAATGAATAGAACAGTTCAACAAATGGCTCGAGATATGCTTGATGAATCTGGAACTTCTGCCACCTTCTAGGGTGAAGATGCATTTACCATCGTGAATATTCTCAACAAATTTAATGTTCGGGTAAATAGTGATCAAACTCCATATGAACTTTGGTATGGTAAGATTCCTACTGTAAAACAATTTAGAGTTTTTGGAAGCAAATGTTTCATTGAAAAGACTGATGAAAAACTTGGTAAGTTTGAACCAAGATCAGATGAAGGAATTCTTCTTGGTTATTCATCTAGAAGTAAAGGATACAAATGTTATAACAAGATACTTCGAAAAAATTTTGAATGCATTGATGTAGTAATTAATGAAGCATGCATAAATCCATAAAAAATGAACAACAAAGGAAGATGACAATGAGGAAGATGGTGAATGATTTCCCATATCAAATCAAAATGATATAGAGGAAGAAACCAATGAAGCATCAGAAGAAGATACAACAAACAAGGTCTGGAGTACAGACAAGAAGAACTCTTATAGGAAATTCTAGTTATCTGGCATTATTATCCTCCATAGAACCATAAAATGTTAATGAAGCTACAAAATATTAATGTTGGGTTAAGGCCATGGATGAAGAACTTGACCAAATTGGAAATAATGATACTTGGGAATTAGTTCATAGACCTCATGATAAAAATGTTATAGGAACAAAATGGATATTTAAGAATAAGTTGAATGAAAATAGAGAGGTTATTAGAAACAAAGCAAGACTTGTTTGTAAAGGGTATGCTCAACAAGAAGGAATAGACTTTGAAGAAACTTTTGCACATGTTGCTAGACTTGAAGCCATAAGAATGTTTCTTACTCTTTCAAGTTTTGAAAAATTCAATGTATATCAAATGGAGGTAAAAATTAGCATTTCTTAATGGAGATTTAGAAGAAGAAGTTTATATTGAACAACCAGAAGGATTCATTCTAGGAAATTATGAAAAACTTGTATGCAAGCTCAAAAAGGCTCTATATGGACTGAAACAAGCTCCAAGGGCTTGGTATTATCATCTTGAAAAATATCTACAACAACAAGGTTTCACAAAAGGATCTGCAGACAACAACTTATACACAAAGATTGAGAATGATAAATTGTTAATTATTGTTGTTTATGTTTATGATATCATATTCGGTAGCAATGAAGAATCTATGAGTCAGAACTTTGCTTTGATTATGCAGTGAGAATTTGAAATTTCCTTACTTGGTGAACTAACTTATTTTCTTGCTCTACAAGTATACAAAACAAAATGTGGTATTTTTCTTTCACAAACTAAATATATCAAGAAGATTCTGAAGTAATACAGAATGGATGATTCTAAACCATTATGTACTCCAATGGTAACAGGATGCAGTCTCAATTCTAATGATGAATCACCTATAGTGAATCAATCGGCATACATATCTATCATTGGAAGTCTGCTTTATCTAACAGGTACCAGACTTGATATCATGCATGTTGTAGGAATTGTTGGAAGGTTCCAAGCAAATCCAAAGGAATCACATCTTCAGGTTGTAAAAAGAATATTCAAATATATTCAAGGAACTCAAGACTTTGGTCTATGGTATCCTAAAGATATTGTATCAATCTCTTAATGCATATATAGATGCAGATTGGGCAAGAAATGTTGATGATCAAAAAAGCACTAGTGGAGGTGCATTCTATATGGGATCACGGTTAGTGTCTTCGTTAAGCAAGAAACAAAGTTCAATTGCCTTATCTTCAACTTAAGCAGAATATGTGGCTGTTGTATCTTGTTGCACACAACTACCTTGGATGATGCAAACATTGCAATATATTCAAATCACATGTACTCCACCCATCTCCATTCTATATGATAATAAAGTGCCATTATCATTTCAAAAAATCCAGTCATGCACTCCAAGACCAAGGGAAATCCCATTAAGTACCATTTTCTACGAGAACAAGTGCTTGAACAAAAGGTTAAATTGGAGTCTGTTCCCTCCAAAGAATAGGTAGTTGATATATTTACCAAACCACTTCCCAAAGAAACTTTTATCTCAGACAAAATTTGGTAGTAGTTTTTGCATCATCCTGTTGTTAGATACATCTTTCATAGGAAGGTGTCCTATATGTGGGTTTCATGAAGAATAATTGTGTATATACGTGAGTTTCTTTGGCTGTAGGAGCATTTATGTTTTTATGATAGAAAAACAGTGGGTCAGATTCAAAATAAGTTTCTGACATGGGTGTTCAGGCTGATATTTATGGTTATAGTCTATTGATTAGCTTTATTCATTATTGTCTATTTGACTAATGAATATGCCTTGATGAATGAATTGTTGACAATGCATAGGTAGCACAGGTTTAGGGTGAGCATTAGCCTTCAAAAACAGTATGGATTGTTGGCATCATGGTTGTTGAATTCAACTATGGTTTTAGATATTCATGTCATGTGTTGTAAAAGTCATGTAAAGGCCTATGATGTAATAATATGTCTCTTTTTGTCATAGTCTATTAATGGATCATTTTGATGTAATTTGTAATCCCACTATGCATGGGAAGAATGATGTAATAATTGCAATTATTCAATCATGTATGAACATTTGGTATATCCCCACTTGGCTGGGTGATTGATGTATGTATGAGTCATTGGTGATAGGGAGGTCATACTCACTTAGTTAAGTTATAGAGTCATGTTATTATTTTGAAAAATATCTCTGCAAACTCTACATGTACTCAGGGGGAGCATGGAGAGCATAGTGTATCTCAAAGGGGAGAATCTCTTGGTATGCCCTTTGCCCCTGATTTCAAAGGAGGAGAGTATTTTGGTGTTTCTTAACAGTTTCTACAGCTTGAAGTAATCAACACCAATATGGTTACCATCAAGTCCAAAGGAGGAGATTGTTGGCATTATGGTATAGGTCTTGTCCTTGATGGAAACTCACTCACAGGTCAGTACAGATTTTATAAAGGGAAATTCACAATGTTACAGGTCAATTCAGAGGTAACCGGGAAATGGTACAGAATAACAGAAAGTTGGAACAAAGGTCTACTAATTAGAATCAAGAAGTTGGATGAAAAGGATGCTTTAAGGTAGTTTAAGTATATACACAGGTTCACCTTGTCCAAGCAGCATATACGCGCAAGTTCATAAAACAAATAGGGCGTATACGTATGCATGCATTTTCACAAGAAGAAAAGTGTGTATGGGTTGGAAAATCAAGGAAATTTAAGATTAAATAATATCAAGGATAAATATCATGGTACTAGCCCACAATATTGAGTGGGGTAACAACTAATTTATCCCATCCAGGAATACCACAGGATCTAAGTGTTGTTTTGGTTTGAGGTGTTGAGAAAGGCCAAAAACTATATAAGGAGGAGAAGATAAAAGGGCCAAGTGTGCAAGTGAAAGGGTTTCTCAAGAATACTTTTATCTGAAGTATATTTTATGTTGTAGGGGCTATGATGATGATATAATTTGAAATATTTTGTGCACCTTGAATTCAATGTTGGATCAGGATCATGAGACCTGAAATGACTTATCATTGAATGATCTAATATTGTTTGGGCTAGATATGATTGTTTACACATGTTATATTCTTTAAATGTCATGATATAGGTATATGTGAAGTTTGGAATAGCAGCGAAGTTGTAATTTTTTATATAAAGATATATATGTTGGTTCGCCTTGGTGAAGGCATGTATACACGTTGGTTTGACTCTTCCAAGTAGCGTATGCAAAAGAAAATCCTGTTATTCAGAAATGAATGATCTATCTAATTACTGTTGTTGGTTTACTATTGTCTGTCAATGATGTCTTCTTAGATCTGAAAGTAGAACTGAATGCATAAGGAGATTAATTCTGATTGATTAATTGATTAAGTATGAAGGGTGATCTTTTCTTCTAACTATCTAGATCTCTTTAATTTGATAGTAGATGTTTAGAATATTACTGGTTGGTACAGATTTGATTCAAAAAAATTTAGGATTCAGTAGTTTTGGAGGTATACGCAAGTTTGGTTAAAGGAAGTAGCGTATACACACAGGTTGGGTTCATTGAAGTAGCGCATGCATTCTGATGTATGAGTCTTGAGTTTTGTAGCTGGTTCTGAGTGATGATGCAAGTTTCTGGGAAATCTGATTGAGAAATGAAAAGTTATTGAATTGTTATAAATACTGATTCACCCCCCCCCCCCCCCCCCCCCCCCCCCCCACCTCTCAGTATTATTTCTAACATATCATTGTCATACAAAAGCTTCTTAGGAACCTTTATTTTTTTTAGGAGTTTGTTGAGGATTCTTTTGGGTGTCCTGAACCTTAATTTTTTAGCATTCCTAACAGCCTAAGACTCATCAAACTTAGAATTTAGAACTTGATCATATTTTTTCCAAATCTCTTCTAAACTAGTATCAGGCACAAATACTTCTACCTGAGAAGAAGAAGAGGCAACTACTACTTTGGTTGAGAAGGATCAATTGAGTATGTAGAACCAGTAACTTTAACATGATCATTAACAATTTTCTCCTGAGGGAGCTGCAATGAATCCATGGGAAATCTTCGCTAACCTAGTGGCTTTGTATTTCATAAACTAATTCATTTCTTCAAGGGTCAATTTTTCCTCTGCTCTTTGTGCCACCATAGAATATTTTTCAAATAAATCATCAAATTTATTAGGCTCGTGAACAAACTGTTTGATACTTTTTGCAGTTGTGAACTTTCTAACCACAAGATATGGATCATACTTCCTATTATGTATATTAGGAAAACCAATATATTGAATAGCCTATATTTCAATTTGTGCATGCTTATAATCGTCCAAATCAAATATAACAAATTGAGTTGGTAAAGAAGGCCACATATTTTTGTTGTATTCTTTGAGGACTTTGGAAATACCATTACCAATAGTTTGATAATCTATCTCCCTATTCATAATTTTATCTAGGATGAAAAATGGTAAAACATTAAGGTTTTCTAAACTTCCATATACCCTAATATAGGTAAATGATTCCTCACCAAACTAATTCCCCACTCGTGGAAGATTAGTTTCACTTCTGGAGACATTCGAGGTGCCTTTGTACCAAAGATAACCTGATAGGTTGTTAATATGACCTTGTGGAAGATTTCATAGAAATGTTGATGACATTTTGAGTCCCATAAAATATCATGATAAACATGAAATGGAGTCGGGTCTTGCAGAGTCCATTTCCAACCCATAAATGAAATTTCCATAGAAAATCATAAAGAATCCATAATATAGGCACTCATATAGAAAGGAGGGATTATATTTTCAAAAATTTTTGTGTTTACTTATAAAGGCTAAAATGTGGGAAGCTCCATCTATTAGAGATACCCATTGATTAGGAAATTTCTATACATTTGGTAGTGCATGCAGCCTACACATCATATCATAAATTTGGGAATAAGGATCAGCAAGAGAGCCTACAACATACTCACCACTCTCTTCCATTTTGTGTTAGTTTGATTCCTTTCTCTGGCTTCTAATTCACTCTGATGCATGTCGATTCTCTTTAAGAAATGCCTCAACACATTCCTTGTCATATTTGCATTGTGGTTAAGGAAGATGATACATTTCGGCAAATCCTCACTGGTAAAAGACCTAGTGATTGTGTCTTTTCTCGTAATAATTTTCCTATCAACAATACTTATATTATCCACAACCCACCGAACAATATTGGTATAGGGAATAAGCCTCGGTCTGGCTACAATTCTTTGTAGAAACGAATTTGCCACGTCATTGAAAGTTGTAGCTGAAACTGAAGTGGTATCATCAGCGGTCAATGTTCTCTAAGTAACCCTATGTTTTTCATTTTTGAATAATTTGTACATTTCTTCCAATGAAGAATGCCCAAAATCTTTGTTACAAACTGTATCAGAAAATAGTGCCGGTGTAGCAGCCTTTTCATCAATATCTTTTATTAAAGGATCACTGGATTGTTGTTGTGTTGTAACTTTCTTATTACCCTTTCTTTCCTTCGACATTACTTCATCATTTTTGGAATCAAAGCCTGCCTGTATAGAAAACATAGAGATCAATGGAATTCTCTCTTTAGCCGAGACTTAGCGCAAACAATGCAATTTACAATAGTAATATTTTCCTTTTAAGCAAATCTTGACAATATCGAGGCGAATGAATGAAGGAATTTAGGATTTTTAGAACCATAAATCCATATTATAAATCATTAACTGCACAAGTGAGGAACCACGTGGGATTACCATGTCATATCATCGAAGGAATTATATCAGAGGATTATGTTGAAGAGTTATGATAAATTAAAACTATGATGTGAAAAGGTTCTGATGGAACAATGGTCATGAGAGATTCTCAGATGAAAAAGCTTCAATGAAAGAGGTGTGATGTCTATCGGGAGAATTATATTGGGAGGTTTAATAGAATACTTCTGATGGAACAGTTCTGATAAAAGAGTCCCGATGGAAACATTAAAGGCTTTAAAAGGATGTTGGAGGAAGAGGTTATCAGAGATGCAATTAAAATAGAAATCTGATATGGAATGTGTTGATATAATAAATAATACGTTGTGGGGATTGAAAGAGCTTTATAATATTACTTTATGGAAAAGCACACAATCCTTTTATAAATCTTAACAAAACATTTTATATGATTCTTTCAATAAAGCAATCATCGAGGAGCTATGCATCGGGAGGAGCTTTATCGTAACAAACTTTAAAAGAATGTTATGATATAATAGAACTCTGATAGAAACCTTCCTATTCGCATTATGACATAGGTTTAGCACTATGACACATGTTTTGTCCTTGATGGCAACTCTCTCGGAAAATCACTTAGATGGCAGTTCAAGCTCACTGGCTCTCAAAATAAAGGAAAAGGAGGTATACGCAGGTTCCCATTACGAAGCCACGTATACACGTGATTTCACAGACCAAAAGCCGCGTATGCGTTTACATGCACTTTCATGCAGAGAAAAGCACATACAGTTTGGAAAACTTGGTTTTGGTCCGTGTTATTTGATCCATGGTATTGGTCCATGTTATTGGTCCATGGTATTTGGTCCGAAGTATTGACCCCATGTATTGGGTCCAAGGTATTGATTCTATATGTTTTTAGACCATGGTATTGAGTAAGGCCTAAGACTATAAAAGGGGGAGGAGATCATTAAGCAAAGGCACTGAAGGATCGAATATCTTATGAAGAGCAAGATCTAGAATACTGGTCTTTGGGTAATGGTGCATAGCTAGATCTGAATCAAGGAGGAACCTAAGCGCTAGAAGAAGGATAAGTTCTATTGATGGGTCAAGATCTCAAGGCTTGAAGAGAAGTATCTTTGTGTGATTTTGATCTGTTATATTTGGCGCATGACTTGATCTATAAATCTGATGATCTGGGTATAACTGATGTCTGAATATTTGAAAAGGGTAAATTATATTTTATAGATCTGTACACATGTTCCGCATATAAAAGGTGGGTACACACATTGGTTCGGTATTTAAAAACTGTGTATACGTAGGTTTGCCTTAATATAATAGCGTATGCATGCAGTTTATACATATTGAAGTAGCGTACGTCTCATAAAATATGTTTTAGCTACTTCTGTTTATTGATGCAGTGTTCTGGGTTCAGGATTGGTTTCTGGTTACTGTTACTATATTCTAGTTACAGCATTCAGAGAAGTGATTGTTTGATTCAGTTTTTGGTTGGTGCAAAGGATATTGGTTGATGCAAATATATTTGATCTTATTGATGGATCCAAACTGAAAATTTATGAAATGTGGTCCCTGGAGAAAAGAGAAGGTTGTAGCCTTTTGTAGGTTAGCACTTACATACTAGTACATCATCTAGTACAAGAGCTAAGGGGGTTGTAGCTCCCTTCCAAGAGAAGCTAGAGAACGATAGAAGGTTGTAGCCTTCTGTAGGTAGAAGCCTGCGTACTGGTATAAGACTACACCAGTACATAAATATTTTAAAAAGAAGTTTCTTATTAAAGGAAGATAGAGACAAATTGCAGTAGGTGGTTTTCACCCACATTGGGTTTCCACCTTATATCTTGTGTTCATGTGTGTGATTGCTTGTACTATTTACTGCACTTGATTATTGTTTTATGGTTCTGATACACAGATTAAGATCAGCTAACTAAACTGTAATTCTGCAAGATATACGCTTTTTTCTCTAAACACAGTTACGTATATACGCAGGTTTAATTAACAGAATTAGCATATATCAATTTGTTTATGGAAATGAAAAATTGTTAAATTGACAATACTAATTCACCCCCCCCCCCCATCTTAGTATTATTTCCAACAATTGGTATCAGAGCAGGGCCTTCAGAAGAAGCTTGATCGCTTGAAGGAAGATCTATCATCATGAGCAACTACGAAAAAGAAGCATCCATCAAGCCACCAATCTTTGATGGGAGCAACTTCATCTATTGGAAGGTAAGAACCACAACCTATCTTCAATCTCTTGGTGTAGAAGTTTGGGATATCATGGAAGGAGGATACACTTTCCCATCAGCAACTCCTACAGATACGGTTGGTAAAAAGTAGTATGAAACAAATGCAAAGGCAGTCAATACTCTATTGGGGAGTCTATCTCAATCAGAATTCGTCAAGGTTATGCAACTCAAAACCACCAAAGAAATATGGGACAAGATCATTCTAAGCTATGAAGGATATGATCAGGTAAAGCATGCAAAACTACAATCTCTCATAATTCAATATGAAACTCTCAAAATGCACAACGATGAAAGTGTGGCTAATTATTTCTTACATATAGATGAGATTGTTAATCGCATGAAAAACTTGGGTGAAGAGATAAAGAAGTTACTTTAGTTCAAAATGTTTTAAGATCTTTGTCTTCTAAGTTTGAATCAAAGGTTTCTGCCATAGAAGAAAAGCAAAATCTTCAGAGTATTACCATGTCACAGTTGCACGGAATCCTAACTGCTTTCGAAATGAGAAAAGGGGGTCTATTAGACATAAGAGAAGCCACATTCAAAACTTCAAAAGGAGAATACAATGAGTCAGGACATACATCAGAAGGAGAGGAAGAATCAAACTTTGTCAAGAACCTTCAACGGGGTTCTGGAAGATTCAGAGGTAAGCTACCTTTCAAATGCTTTTCTTGTGGAAGAGTCAGTCACTATGCAGCCAAATGTCCTCATAAAAATAAGCTTGATAAAGGTAAGGAACTAGTTAAATGGAATAGAAAACAGAACGTAAGTAAGAAGGGATATTATACACATGAAGATAGTGATGGAATTTCAAATAGTGATGAAGATGAACATGGTAATGATTATATACTTTTGATGGCTTTTGAAGATGATGATTTCTTGGATGCTATAGATGAAGATGATCTCTATGAAGAAATTTCTAAACTTAAAATTTGTTTATAAGAAAAGAGTATGATTTTAGATACTCTCACATTCCAACTTGCTGAAAGGGAAAAACACAATGAAAAGTTAGAATGTGAAATTGTGGGACTTAGAAAAGATATTGAGAAAACAAAATCTCTTAATCTTAGATTTTCTAAAGGATCTGAAACTTTAGATGAGATTATTAAAGCACGGCGTTCTCCTCTAATCAAGACAGGTCTTGGATATATTGAAGAAGCATCTCAAGCACAGAATCCATCCACCTCCAAGAGTTATCTTGATGTAGCAAGGAGAAGTGAACAGGTTGACAATCATCAGCAAAGGCATAAAGCGGATCACCAGGTAAATCGAGGTCAATCTAATTCAAAGACGAACAAAAGCTACAACCAACCGCAGGTAAATCATTCTCAATTTGCTTCAAGAATGAATGTCAATGGAAACTACAATCACCTGGTCAGTAGATTTGATAATCGCGGGAATTTCTTTAATGGCCAATGCTTCTCTTGTCATAACTTTGGACACAAATTTGCTCAATGTGTTGCCTACAAGACCATCATGACTAGAGAAGCACGAAATCAAAGCAGTGTGACTAGGATCATGAAAAGGACCTACAATAACTTTTCTACTCTTGAAAATGAAATAGAATGTTCTATTTCTAACAACTTTGGTCATGAAGATTCTGAATGCAGGAGTAAGTTTCGGCAAACATCTCAAAAGGAGCAGGCTTCATTGGGTCCCAAAACGTAGAGAAAGAAATAAATGCAACCAGAAAGATGTGGTATAGCCTTATATGAGGAAGGACAAGAAAATTAGTGGTACATCGACAGTGGATGCTCGAAACATATGATAGGTGATAAATAAAAACTTCAGCCATATAGTGCCTTAGAAAAGGGAAGGAAGGTCTCATTTGGAAATGACACTCCTGCACTCATAAAAGGTAAAGGCTCTGTTCTTTTGAAAGAAAAGGTCAAAGCTAGAAATGTTATGTATGTTGATGGATTAAAGCATAATCTATTGAGTGTTATTCAAATGCGTGATCAAGGAAATGAGGTAGTATTTCGATCAAATGGATGTATTGTTCGTGAGCTTGATACAGGAGAAACAGTTATCAAAGGCATACGAACTCCAAATAATTTATACATACTCAAGGGAGGACAGCAACAATGCTATCTAAGAAAAAATGATGAACACTAGCTATGGCACAGAAGATTGGGGCATCTAAGCTTCCCTCAGATAAGGAAAGCATGAAAATATCAGGTTGTTCGCGATCTTCCTGACATCATAATTCCAGACAATACAATATGCAAATCATGTCAGTTTGGTAAGCAAACCAGAACACATTTCCTTGAGAAGGAAGGATCAGCTAGTAAGCCACTTGAACTTGTCCATACTGATTTATGTGGTCCATCAAGGGAAATGTCACCTCGTGGAGAAGAATACTTTATATTATTCATTGATGACTTTTCCAAGATGTGTTGGATAGGACTTCTGAAGCATAAAGACGAAGCTTTTGAAAATTTCAAAGCCTTCAAAGCCTGGATGAAAATGAATCAGATCACAAAATCAAATGCCTCAGGTCTGATCGAGGAGGGGAATTTACCTTGGATGAATTTTTCAACTTTTGTGAAGAACATGGAATAAGAAGGGAATTCTCCACTGCAAGGACTCCTCAACAAAATGGAGTGGTGGAAAGGATGAACAGAACATTTCAACAAATGGCTCGTGCTATGCTTGATGAGTCTGGAACTCCTGCAACCTTCTGGGGTGAAGCTGCATTTGTTGCCATTACTATTCTCAACAAAACAAACGTTCAGGGAAACAACACTCAAACTCCTCATGAACTTTGGTATGGTAAGACTCCTACAATAAAATACTTCAAAGTGTTTGGAAGAAAATGTTACATCAAAAGGACTAACGAAAAGCTTGGCAAGTTTGAACCTAGAGCAAATGAAGGCATTCTCCTTGGTTACTCTTCCCGAAGTAAAGGATATAAGTGTTACAATAAAAGACTTGGAAAAATTGTTGAAAGTATTGATGTGGTGGTTGATGAAGCAGGCGACAATCCAAAGCAGATAAAAACCGAAGATTTTGAAGATGAAGAGGACTATCCTTCAACTTAAAATCAGATTAATGATGAAGAAGAAACCTATGAGGCACCAGAAGAACAGATAAGGGTAGAAGAAAAGACTCCATCCAGGTACGACTAGAAGAATCATCTAGAGACTCAAATTTTGGGGTAGAAAGAGGCAAGTGCTCAAACAAGAAGAACTATTACAGAAGCTTCAAGTTATCTAGCATTGCTCTCCTCCATCGAACCACGAAATGTAAGTGAAGCATGCAAAGATGAATGCTAGATCAAGACAATTAACAAAGAACTTGAGTAGATTGAAAAGAATAACACCTGGGAATTGGTTCCTAGACCTAATGATAAGAATGTCATAGGGACCAAATGGATATTCAAAAACAAGCTGAATGAAAATGGAGATGTTATTAGAAACAAGGCCAAACTTGTTTGTAAAGGGTATGCTCAACAAGAAGGTGTAGACTTTGAAGAAACTTTTGCACCGGTTGCTAGACTTGAAGCCATAAGAATGTTCCTTGCTCTTTCTAGCTTTCAGAAGTTCAAAGTATATCGAACAGATGTGAAATATGCCTTTCTAAATGGAGACTTAGAAGAAGTGTATATTGAGAAACTAGATGGATTCATCCTTGGGAATGATCCAAAACTTTTATGCAGACTCAGAAAGGCTCTTTATGGCCTTAAACAGGCTCCAAGGGCTTGGTATTATCGTTTGGACAAATACCTCCATCAACAAGGTTTTTCAAAAGGATCAACAGATAGCAATCTATATATAAAAATTAACAATGATAAATTGCTAATACTTGTTGTGTATGTTGATGATATCATATTTGGTAGCAATGAAGAAGCCATGAGTCAAAACTTTGCCTTAGTGATGCAGAAAGAATTTGAAATGTCCCTGCTTGGTGAGCTCACATATTTTCTTGGGTTACAAGTTCAACAAAACAAAGATAGTATCTTTGCTATCACATCCAATTACCTCAAGTAGATCTTTGGAGAAAATATGGGATGGAGGATTCGAAGCCGATATGTACCCCTATGGTAACAGGAATCACCTCAGCACAAATAATGCATCAGAAG